>OX439002.1:62556530-62904030 GCA_949316495.1 Amphiduros pacificus
TATGTCTAAGGCCCCATTAGTCAATCAAAAGTCCTTTTAGTACTCTCCCCCCCTCCCCAACCTCATACCAGTCAGTAGGTCGAATATATTGACTTTGTCAGGGGAAAAGGGCTATTCCATTGAACTCAGATTTATGCTCTCATATTGAGGGGGCTAGACGTAATCTAGACATGTCTACCAAGTATGTCTAAGGCCCCATTAGTCAATCAAAAGTCCTTTTAGTACTCTCCATCCCTCCTCCCCAACCTCATACCAGTCAGTAGGTCGAATATATTGACTTTGTCAGGGGAAAAGGGCTATTCCATTGAACTCAGATTTATGCTCTCATATTGAGGGGGCTAGACGTAATCTAGACATGTCTACCAAGTATGTCTAAGGCCCCATTAGTCAATCAAAAGTCCTTTTAGTACTCTCCCCCCCTCCCCAACCTCATACCAGTCAGTAGGTCGAATATATTGACTTTGCCAGGGAAAAAGGGCTATTCCATTGAACTCAGATTTATGCTCTCATATTGAGGGGGCTAGACGTAATCTAGACATGTCTACCAAGTATGTCTAAGGCCCCATTAGTCAATCAAAAGTCCTTTTAGTACTCTCCCCCCCTCCCCAACCTCATACCAGTCAGTAGGTCGAATATATTGACTTTGCCAGGGAAAAAGGGCTATTCCATTGAACTCAGATTTATGCTCTCATATTGAGGGGGCTAGACGTAATCTAGACATGTTTACCAAGTATGTCTAAGGCCCCATTAGTCAATCAAAAGTCCTTTTAGTACTCTCCCCCCCTCCCCGACCTCATACCAGTCAGTAGGTCGAATATATTGACTTTGCCAGGGGAAAAGGGCTATTCCATTGAACTCAGATTTATGCTCTCATATTGAGGGGGCTAGACGTAATCTAGACATGTCTACCAAGTATGTCTAAGGCCCCATTAGTCAATCAAAAGTCCTTTTAGTACTCTCCATCCCTCCTCCCCAACCTCATACCAGTCAGTAGGTCGAATATATTGACTTTGTCAGGGGAAAAGGGCTATTCCATTGAACTCAGATTTATGCTCTCATATTGAGGGGGCTAGACATAATCTAGACATGTCTACCAAGTATGTCTAAGGCCCCATTAGTCAATCAAAAGTCCTTTTAGTACTCTCCCCCCCTCCCCAACCTCATACCAGTCAGTAGGTCGAATATATTGACTTTGCCAGGGAAAAAGGGCTATTCCATTGAACTCAGATTTATGCTCTCATATTGAGGGGGCTAGACGTAATCTAGACATGTCTACCAAGTATGTCTAAGGCCCCATTAGTCAATCAAAAGTCCTTTTAGTACTCTCCCCCCCTCCCCAACCTCATACCAGTCACTAGGTCGAATATATTGACTTTGCCAGGGAAAAAGGGCTATTCCATTGAACTCAGATTTATGCTCTCATATTGAGGGGGCTAGACGTAATCTAGACATGTCTACCAAGTATGTCTAAGGCCCCATTAGTCAATCAAAAGTCCTTTTAGTACTCTCCCCCCCTCCCCAACCTCATACCAGTCACTAGGTCGAATATATTGACTTTGCCAGGGGAAAAGGGCTATTCCATTGAACTCAGATTTATGCTCTCATATTGAGGGGGCTAGACGTAATCTAGACATGTCTACCAAGTATGTCTAAGGCCCCATTAGTCAATCAAAAGTCCTTTTAGTACTCTCCATCCCTCCTCCCCAACCTCATACCAGTCAGTAGGTCGAATATATTGACTTTGTCAGGGGAAAAGGGCTATTCCATTGAACTCAGATTTATGCTCTCATATTGAGGGGGCTAGACATAATCTAGACATGTCTACCAAGTATGTCTAAGGCCCCATTAGTCAATCAAAAGTCCTTTTAGTACTCTCCCCCCCTCCCCAACCTCATACCAGTCAGTAGGTCGAATATATTGACTTTGCCAGGGAAAAGGGCTATTCCATTGAACTCAGATTTATGCTCTCATATTGAGGGGGCTAGACGTAATCTAGACATGTCTACCAAGTATGTCTAAGGCCCCATTAGTCAATCAAAAGTCCTTTTAGTACTCTTCCCCCCCCCCTCCCCAACCTCATACCAGTCAGTAGGTCGAATATATTGACTTTGCCAGGGGAAAAGGGCTATTCCATTGAACTCAGATTTATGCTCTCATATTGAGGGGGCTAGACGTAATCTAGACATGTCTACCAAGTATGTCTAAGGCCCCATTAGTCAATCAAAAGTCCTTTTAGTACTCTCCCCCCCTCCCCAACCTCATACCAGTCAGTAGGTCGAATATATTGACATTGCCAGGGAAAAAGGGCTATTCCATTGAACTCAGATTTATGCTCTCATATTGAGGGGGCTAGACGTAATCTAGACATGTCTACCAAGTATGTCTAAGGCCCCATTAGTCAATCAAAAGTCCTTTTAGTACTCTCCCCCCCTCCCCAACCTCATACCAGTCACTAGGTCGAATATATTGACTTTGCCAGGGGAAAAGGGCTATTCCATTGAACTCAGATTTATGCTCTCATATTGAGGGGGCTAGACGTAATCTAGACATGTCTACCAAGTATGTCTAAGGCCCCATTAGTCAATCAAAAGTCCTTTTAGTACTCTCCATCCCTCCTCCCCAACCTCATACCAGTCAGTAGGTCGAATATATTGACTTTGTCAGGGGAAAAGGGCTATTCCATTGAACTCAGATTTATGCTCTCATATTGAGGGGGCTAGACATAATCTAGACATGTCTACCAAGTATGTCTAAGGCCCCATTAGTCAATCAAAAGTCCTTTTAGTACTCTCCCCCCCTCCCCAACCTCATACCAGTCAGTAGGTCGAATATATTGACTTTGCCAGGGAAAAGGGCTATTCCATTGAACTCAGATTTATGCTCTCATATTGAGGGGGCTAGACGTAATCTAGACATGTCTACCAAGTATGTCTAAGGCCCCATTAGTCAATCAAAAGTCCTTTTAGTACTCTTCCCCCCCCTCCCCAACCTCATACCAGTCAGTAGGTCGAATATATTGACTTTGCCAGGGGAAAAGGGCTATTCCATTGAACTCAGATTTATGCTCTCATATTGAGGGGGTTAGACGTAATCTAGACATGTCTACCAAGTATGTCTAAGGCCCCATTAGTCAATCAAAAGTCCTTTTAGTACTCTCCCCCCCTCCCCAACCTCATACCAGTCAGTAGGTCGAATATATTGACTTTGCTAGGGAAAAAGGGCTATTCCATTGAACTCAGATTTATGCTCTCATATTGAGGGGGCTAGACGTAATCTAGACATGTCTACCAAGTATGTCTAAGGCCCCATTAGTCAATCAAAAGTCTTTGAGATCATTTAAAAAACATTTCTAAGTTATAAATGTATAAAAATTGGATTTATTGCGAATAAAAATGATATATCCGCTTTTGACAGGGTATATATCCTTTTATATCCTGTTTTGACCCATATCCTATAAGTGTGTATAGATATATACTTGGAGGCATACTTTGAAAAAAACGTCAAATATCAAATATCAAATATCAAATGAACTTCACGCTCGTGCACAAACGTGGGTTTTCATGCAGTTACAAAATATGAATATAGTGCAGCAGTTTGTGATGGTGTAGACATTCCAGATTTTTCTGATGGACAGTTGTAGAAAACATGGGCTAGACTGTTCAACTGCATGTGATCATCCAAAAATGGATGATGATGAAAATAATACTTCTTGTTAACCGAGGTTCAGTATTGTAATGTATACAATCTGGAAGTAATTATCAGACATATCTTATTGTACTATTTGCTGTTGGTAGTAAATTCAGCTTTTAATTTGAAGCATTCAAAGCTGCTCATACAATCTTAGGAAATTAATTAATCTAATTATGATGCAAAGAACAAAAGAAAACCCCCCAAAAAATAACAAAACAACCTACTATGTGGGACTGAGATCGAGGTGTCATACCATAGACATTTTAAATATGGTACTTTCACATTCTGATGGAAGGTGATTTTTGCGTCTCATGTACCTGAGTGTCTATGCCAGGCAGCAGGTTTAAGACCCTTCCCCACTTTTTGAAAAGAGCAGGGGATTGCCTCCCAGTGTGAGTGTGTGGACTCTCTCCCTCTTCAATATGATCAGCACTAATAGTTACCTACAGCTTGCAATGATGTGCAAATTCAATTAAATTGTTAATGGGTTGTTAAACACAGTTTTTTTATAAATTCTAATTGGAAATTATTGTTCTCTTTTTTGAGACCATGTTATTGTAGAATAATGTGTTGTAGATGATATCCCAGAAAAGGTGTAAAACAGACAGATATAATCAGAAAACAAGCAAAGTTCTAATTTTTGACTTATTATTCTACTTTTATTGTCAAATAGGAGCCAAGCTATATAATTTTTAAGATTTGCCCTGCCATGTGTCGGCCATTTTGGATTTATGCAAATTACGCATTGTTCCACTACTTGGATTTTGGTAAACTTTTACTATGTTATTCTCTAGGCTCTTCTGAGACATTTTCTATCAGTTTTACTTCTGTTCTAATTTGTTCCGGGTTAGGCCATTTTTTGTCATATATTGACTGGACTACTGCAGGACAGTAATCTGCAGTTCTCAAGCTCACAACTTCTATATCATATTATTGAGACTGTATTGGGGTTTGTTGTTGGCAGCCAGTGATATGACAAAGGGGACTAGTTGACTGGATGTTGAGGGATGGGTGTGTGATTTTTTATCTCTCGAGATTGGGTATGTGTAGATGATGCTTTGTTCATATTGACTAATGTATCAGAAAACTGTGGTTGGTCCACTTTCTCCAAAGCTTTCTACATAGTGTGATCCTCCTTGCTAATTCCATGAGTTGCTGACATGTTATACATAAGGTGACAGGCCCTACAACACCACTAACCAGCCCAACCACTGTCACACTGATGGATTTGTTTGTTTGATTGGGGTTTTACATCATTTCAGACATTTCATGATGAGACCTACTTGTAGCAGATATAGTGCTGCCTCACTGAATTGTCATGTCGCAGGTCCTTGACATGACAACCCCCCCAGTCACAGACTTACAAGGACAATGGATTAACCCTTTTGGCACGGGCCTCAGCTCCTGTGTAAAATTGTATCATGTATTCAATCTCGGCACGGCCGGGGATCAAACCCACGACCTTTGGTTCACCACAGAGGAACTGGTGCTAATAAGCAGGTGCTCTAACCAACTGTGATACAGCCCGTGGCCTCACTCTCTGATAGAGAAGCTCAAAGTTTCGTCCTTTTGTGAAAGCTTTCATTTCACTTTCCATTTACCATAAGTCCATGGATTATATCTATCTATCCCCCTCTCTCTGCTCCTTATTGTTCAAAGCACTCATCACCTGCTCCCATCTTGATCTTAATCAAATAGATTTAGGGAAGTTCAGCAACTTATATTTACAGTCCAGTGCATTACTTCTTAGATCAATGTAGTTGATAGCATTCAATTCGGAAAGGTTTACTGTGGAATAGATCAACCTCTACTGACAAGAACTGTTTGCATGACATTGATATAAAAGCATGTTACAAAATAGGTCTAGAGCTCTGCTTGATACCCAATGCTTTCCATTCATTGCATTGAGCAACTCAACAGTAAACAAAACAAAGCTCAGTGTTTCCGTCTCCTTATCTCCAAAACCAGGTCACACCACACACTCCGTACAGCAATATATAGATTGGAGAGTGAACAATTGAGTTGATTCTAGACAGTAATAACATGTCCATATATATCTATTATATAATGGACTGCATAGTCTAAGTTGATTCACATGTGGACAATTCCAGCTTGCTTTGGACATTTGTAGAATATTTTTTTACATTCAGCTATTTGTGCGCTTTGAGTATTTAAAGAAAATAATACTACACTTCTGTCACCCTCCATATTTTAACGTTCATAACAATATCAGCATGTTATCATTCTCCATACTTCTTAACACAATAATATTGATTTATATTTCTTGCCAGAAACTAATTCTACATACAAATAACTATTAATTCCCAAAGTTTTATTCTTATAGATTACATTAATTAAGGAATGAATATAAATTCATTGATCTAGTTGTTTCCCAGAATGAATCCTAACGGTTTAGAGTGTAGTTTAGAAATTATGTAAGCTTCCCACAAATTGGTTGTAATTTAAAGTTGTGGGAAATGTTTTTTCAACCCTTTCTGTTCTATTTGCAGTCATCTAGACATGGTCATAGCAGTCAGATAAAACTGGAATTTACCCTGGTATATTTTGTAATCCTTTATGGGGTTATGCCTCTTAAAATTAGAAACAGTACCTGACGCATAA
This sequence comes from Amphiduros pacificus, assembly GCA_949316495.1. NCBI lineage: Eukaryota > Metazoa > Annelida > Polychaeta > Phyllodocida > Hesionidae > Amphiduros > Amphiduros pacificus. Next base: position 62,562,843 of record OX439002.1, read on the forward strand.
CAACTAGCTTTTGATATCATATTGCAGGTAAGACCTGAGGATTTCACGTCAGGCCATACCGATCATCAGATTCATGTAGTGCATTAGGGAAATATTAACATGCATCGGGCCTGTGGCCTTACTCAGTTATATTAGGGGAGGAGTTGGCAGGTTTGTCAGTAGTTTTACTTTCACTCTTAATAAAGGGCTTGAAAGTCGACCTGCTAAAGCCATTGTTGCTGAAAGATACGTGAAATACCATATCACATCATCCATCTTTATCAGATGGAGGCCAAGATTTGTTAAAAAAGTTAAAATAGGTCATGCATGAGCATTGCGTGATTATGTTGTGTCATATAATTGTATCCATGTTATGGAACGAGCACTGTATCTGCAACAAGTAGGTCTCATCACAAAATACATCAGGCAAATACAACATATCAAAGGCTGTAGAGACATTAGTTTCGTCATCTCAAATGATATGCAAATTTAAAATATTAACTGCAGTCTTTGATCTTTCCCTAGAGATACTAAGCAGGTTTTGTTTCAATACCAACGGGCTGTGGTTTCTAAGCACAGCATGGTGTGAATGATAGAGAATGATTAACACAACTCCAGTCCTTTGTTATGATCTGTAGAGTATATTTCACTGAGCATGTGCGCATACATTATAGAAACATAGGTCACATGACCGTTGCCATAGTGATGGGTACAAGCTAGGCAGATATTGAGACAGGTTTGTGAGGATAATGTCAGTGTGCTCATTCCTCGTGAGTTATTTCACTCCTGGATATATATATATTTCAGCATATCACCACAGAACACCACCAAACAGAAGCTCGTACCAAACAGCGCAAATTTTGAAGGAAAAAAAATAATTCCCTGGTGTTCGGTGGTTCTCTTCGGCCAAACGTGACCACGGCATAACAGGATTGGGTTCAATCCTGGTAGAATGATATATAAATAAAAAATGAGCTGATAAGCTCAATTGCAAGTTTGATAAGAATCAACATGTCATTTTGCTTGACATGCATTCTACACAAGTCATTTTTCCTGGAAATATAAATAAATAATGTATCACCTGGCATTTTAGCAATTCTTTAGACCGAGAATGCACGTTATAAAAACTGTTGTTTTTTTTTGTAACACGGATGGTCCTTTTTTTTATATCCACTGCCGACAGGCAGTGGATATCAAAAAGGGACTATCTGTGTTAATCTGTGATCGGTACGATCGTGGGAAATGGGTAGTCGTTTCCTGTGGGTTGTAATTCGTTTTTTTCTGTGGTCATTATTGTTCAAGCAACTTACGGCACTGTGGAGTGTTCGTCCGTGTGCATGCAAGATTCCAATTTGCGCATGCGCCCGGGCGTATGAATACTTCAATAAAAGAAGTAAACAAAAGAAAAGAAGTGCGTGATGTAAAAGCAGAACGTTCAAAATGATGTCATCGTCTTCGTCCATCGTTGCATAAAATTATCTTTTTAAATTGCTTGGAAATGCTTCCCAATCGATAGAACAAGGAATTATCAGTAAGTTTAGTTCAAATTTGGTGTAAATCGGACAATTAGAAGTCAGATGACATGCATAAGTCTGATCGATGATTTGCGGTTAGCGCCTGAGCGATATTAGGGCAACTTACGTAATCAAGCCTGAAAAGGCACATCTTTGCATAAAGTTGTGCTAAAAAAATCGTTCATATACCGAATTAAATAATTTTAAAAGATGAATCAAGATAATATTTCATTTTGTGGTTTTGTTTGGTTTATTTTAATTTTTGTTTTGTTTGTTGTAATTTTTGTTTTGTTTATTTTATTTTTTGTTCTGTTTGTTGACAGTTTTGGTTAGTTTGTTATTTTTTTTCTCATCCGTGTTACATGTGGATCACCACTTTTTCTTGTTAATTTTTTTAAAGAAAGAATTTGTATGCAATTTAGTCTATATTATTACATACATTTATTATTGCCATTAATCATCTTTCTACTCCTATTATTGACAAAACTATGGTTTATATTAATTTTACACCTCTGCCATTTATATTATTGTCGGTTCACTTGTAATAATAATAATAATAATAACAATAATAATAATTATCAATAATATGAATAGGAATGATAGAGTCATTAATTAACTCATACACAGCATCCGCTGCACCAATCAGCTTGATCTTGGGCTCATTTGAAAGAAAAAGTTGAGATTTTAAGAAAGGCGGAAGGGACATAGCATACATTCCTTTTATTATTAGTCAAAATAGCCAAAAACTGGTATTTCAAGCAGTACAGAGGGAGGAACTTACATAAAGGTAACAGCAGTATTTTATATGATCACATCAACATAATTTATGATGTTACCATGATGTCACTATGTTGACACTTGTCTGATGTCACTATGACAACATTTGCCTGTCTGACGTCACTATGATGACACATTCCTGTATGACGTCATCATGTTTATCTTACTTGCAATGTCAAGAAGACTTCACTCCAGGTTAAATCATCTTTCTCTTCCAATTATCATGAATTATTGACGAAACTGTGGTCATTTGTATATACGATATTCAGTGGAAAGAAATGTGCATCTCGTAGCCTCACGCACCTGTGTTTACCTAGCTCGCCATGTCAAGAGGACTTCACTCCAGGTTAAATCATCTTTCTACTCCAATTATTGACGAAACTGTGGTCATTTGTATCTACAATATTCAGTGGAAAGAAATATGCATCTCGTAGCCTCACGCAACTGGGTTTACCTTGCTTGCAACGTCAAGAGGATCTCACTCCAGGTTAAATCATCTTTCTACTTCGATTATTGACAAAACTGTGGTCATTTGTATATACGATATTCAGTGCATAGAAATGTGCATCTCGTAGCCTTATGCAACTGTGTTTACCTTGCTTGCAATGCCAAGAGGACTTCACTCCAGGTTAAATCATCTTTCTATTCCAATTATTGACAAAACTGTGGTCATTTGTATATACGATATTCAGTGGCAGACAGTGCATATCGGAGCCTCACGCAACTGTTTACCTTGATCGCAACATCAAGACGACTTCACTCCAGGTTAAATTATCTTTCTATTCCAATTATTGACGAAAATGTGATCATTTGTATATATGATATTCAGTGGAAAGAAATATGCATCTCATAGCCTCACGCAACTGATATATATATATATATTCACGTTATAATATGATAAACACACTTTACCGCTGTAGTAACAGCAGGCAGTTTTGGAACAGAATCCGTATGTCAAAGGACAGAACAAATCAAACTGGAGATGAAATTGACATAGGAAGCCTCACCGATTACTACCGTGATAAGTTCTCTGAATCTGGTCGAGAAAAAACTCAAACAATTCTGTCAGCAGAAACCAAAGTTGAGAGAACCTACAGTGAACTTTGTGTAAAAGTGGAAGAGAAATGTGTAATAACCAAGGACAGAATCATAAATCATATTAAAAAACTGAAAAGGGGGTGTGCTGCAGGTGCAGATGGAGTGACCCCAGAACACCTGAAGTTCTCCCTGGATTCCGACTTACCCCAGCATCTGAGTGACATACTTTCTGTCTGTGTAAGATTTGGAATTGTGCCAAGGTCATTCACAATGGGAATCTTGGTTCCTATACTGAAGAAACCAAATATAGACCCATGTATAGCCAAGCACTACAGGCCCATCATTGTCTCAACAACATTCTCCAAACTCATGGAAATGTGCATCTTACAGGACAGTGCTCCACATGAGTTTCATGACCTACAGTTTGGATTCATAGAAACCCGAGGTACTAGTATGGCCGCATGTATGGCACATGATGTGATCAACTACTGCAATGTTAGAGGATCACCAGTATATACCTGTGCTCTTGATGCTGAGATGGCTTTTGATGGCATCCCACATGCTGTCCTGCTACAAAAAGCCATGGGTGTAATACCAGACCACTGGTGGCGGATCATGTGTGTGTGGTACAGAAACCTCAGTGTACAGATTAAATGGAACAGGCAGTTCTCAAACAATGTTAAGATTGAAAAAGGAACTAGACAAGGCGGGTTGACATCCCCATTCCTTTTTAACTTATTCTATCAGGACATGGTGGATGACCTGAATAACACAACTGGGGGAATAAAAATTGGCAAGAGATCTTACAATGTGTTTGTCTATGCTGATGATCTGCTTCTCTTAAGTACAACTGTGACAGGTCTACAAAAACTCATTGACAAAGCAAATCATTATGTGAGGGAACACGGCCTCTCCTTTAATGCTACTAAAACATCATGTGTTACATTTGGGAAGTCATACCTTGATCCTTCACCTTCATGGATACTAAATGGTACAGAATTGGCACAGGATGATGAACTGAATTACCTAGGTGCCATACTATCTGATAAGAGCAATCATTCACACACACAAAGGAGAATGAAATCCTGCAGGCAAGGTTTTTATGGTTTACAAGGTGCTGGCATGTGTGCCAATGGTGTAAAGCCTGCTGTTGCTGCACATCTATGGAAGACTGTACTGCAGCCTGTGTTAACATATTCTTGTGGGGCGCTGGCCCTGAGGAAATCAGATATCAGTGACATGGATAAACTGCAGTCTAAACTAGTCAAAGCGTCCATAGGCTTGAGTAAATACATGCGCTCGTCCCCTTTACTAAGTGCTCTTAATATAAATAAGCTGTCCACTAAAATTGACATATTCACCATGGACATGATGAAGACAATAATGATGTGCAATAGTCATGCCAAAAGTCTATACACACATCTATTGAGTAGTAGCAGTTATGTTGGGAAATACAAAAATCTAGTAAGCAGAGTAAATACTGTATGCCAGAACAACAGAATCTCTTTAATTAAGTTTATTTTCAATGACGTATACCACAAAGACAGTCGCAGGATGATGAAGAAAATACCGAGTGACGGTCTAGTCGACAGCTGTAAAATGTTACTTGCTAACTACAGTTTTAATGACAAAGAAATGCTGAAGCTTTTATTATTGCCATTTTAAATTGTAATGATTTTATCTTTTTATGTTTTATTCTCTCCATATTGGAGGCTGTATAATAAATAAATAAATAAATATATGTATCCCTTTTACCCTGACAGACTTTCACATATGCTTCTTTGTCTATGGTCACTATTTCTCTTTGTCAATATATGGTCACTATTTCACTTTGTCAATTACAATATTTGGTCACTATTTCACTATGATGTTTCATTTCATATTATTGTCGGTTCACTTGTAATAATAATAATAATAATAATAATAATAATAATAATAATAATAATAATTTGGACTTTAGAGCTCGAGAGTGTCCTTATAAGATAAACAAGAGATTTCTTTTTAAACCACGATGTGTTGTGAACACTGTGATTTGTGTAATTTATGTAATTCATGTAATTTGGCACACCTTTATGCCAATGTGTTTTTATATTTGGCGCTATTTAGAGCAAATTTTTAATTAATGTATATGGGACAAATGAATTTTATAAGCATATACAGTGACCGGCAGCCAGATTCGGACATTTTCAGGTTCTTCACTCCCGATTTTCACAAAACCTTTCAATACTTTGTAAAAACTGCTCACATCGATAGAAGACAGTCTACTTCCAAGGCATGTGAAGTAAAAATGATATCCTTTCAATATTTACAGAATTAGCGGGAAATTCATGCATTCAGTAAACCTGCAGATTGTCCGAGTTTCCATTGAGTTATGCGATGATGTTTGGATACGTCACCACTTCTGACGTCATTTGACAGTGACAACATCACTCGTGCCGTGAAAGAAAATAAACACTTGTAATGTTTTGAAAAACAGTGGACGTGTTAGGCACAACATTCAGCTCATTTGCAATTAGTACAGGCAAGGTTTGCTTGATGTTTGATTGCGTTAAAAATGTCCGAGTTTCATCTGCCGGTTGCGGACAGTTGCCGGTCACTGTACATTTCATGCGCATATGTTTACCAAAGAACATTTATGAAGCAAAATTCCACAATTTCACAAACGCATTTTGATGTGTTTGGGTCAAGTTGTTTTTGTGCATGTACAAAAGAAATAATCTTAATCCAGATTAACAGTACAAGATATTTCAATTTTATTTGGATGTTAACATTAGCACATGGAAAATGCATGTAATTGACAAATAATAAATAATGATTTTGAAATAACGTTATCGAAATAATGTTATTAAAGAGATATTTTCAAGTAAAATAAATTCTACAAATTACATGATTAAATAAATAATTATAGATGTGTAAATACATTGAAATTCCTAGAAAAAATATATATCAGTAACCATGGAAACACAAACCAACAATTAATACTCATCTTGCAATCTCCATAAAATATGATCATGTATTGCAACTAGTGGCAATGACGTTATCGTGGGGAATTTAACGCACGTGCAACTTAAGCTGCAATCGTCTTCTATTTACATAAAATAAGGCATAACTTTGCCCATACTGGTCCGATGCCCATACTGCCCATACTGGTCCGATTGTCATGCTTCTTGCACCAAAATGTCACATTTTTCATGTTCTGTCCGACGCACACAACTATTCTATAGTGCGTCTGTTATAAGGCCGAAAATCGGCTGCAATCTTCTTCGTTTACTTATTAGTTATGTAAGTAGGTAATTGACCCACGATGACGTCATTCTTTTTTAGCCTGCACGTGCATTGAAAATGTCACATTTCTCCCAAAAAATCATGTTTCCCTTGTGTAGTCATACTTACAGACCCCACAGATCAATGTGCGTTATATTTACAAGTGTGTCAGAGAAGTGAAAGTTATCCTTTAAAATAAAGATTTTAAAATAAAGATTTTTAAATAATATTAAAATAATGATTTTAAAATAATGATATTAAAACAAAGATCCCAAAATACTGATATTAAAATACTGATATTAAAGTAAAGATATTAAAATAAAAATATGAAATAATATCAAAATACTGATGAAAACAATGATATCTGGGCGTTGATAGGGCATCGTTGCAATGCATATATTTTTTTTCTTTTCATTATGTATATTTTTTACTTTCCCAGCAGATCCAACTTTCCCAGAAGAACATTTTAAAATATTATCAGTTGCACTTGAAAACCGTGTGGTTTTCCATTAATCCCAGTATTTTAGTTTGTGGCGCACATGATATCACATAGAAATATACCTGAGCGGTTGTGGGAGATCCTACTGTCATTCATAGGAATCCATATGATGTTTGTGTTCTGTGGCTTGTTTATGTGACCTACATCCTGGCTATAAACGTCACTAAGTCCACCCCCATCGGGGCCTCTCTGGAACGCATTTTATGTTTTTAATCGCTGCTAAGTGCAAATTGCGCACATTAAAATATTGCAATACGTAATTCGTGACTAGACGTGTAACGTATGATTCACATTTGGATTCCTAAGTCACATTTTGCACGTTTTTATGAAGAACTGTATCGTCCCCATAGAGGCCTCTGCCTTATACGGCGCCATTTTCCGGGAATCCCCCTCTCGTTTCTCGAAAAAGTCATGTGGCCAAGAGTTCATTCATAATGGCAATTTCCAAGAAACTGGTTGGTTTGGATAGGTAATGTATTCATCATACCGAGGCTTAAAACGGCTATTTCCCAGTAAAAGCTTAGTATGAGCACTTGAATGATATAAGAAGAATGGAAAGTAAGACGGTCAGTCGGTATTATGACACGTTTAGCTTGACAGGAGAGTTTTGCACTGTACAGCTCGCGCATGCGACAACAGGCAGCGTATTAACCATTCAACTGCTTTCCCTGGACTACTACTGGACAGTACGGGAGTGTGAAAAGCGCCATCACAGAAACACAGTTGTATCACATCGGACTAATATTGGTAGTTTGGATATACATTACAAAACAGAGCCAGAGGACTCGGATTATGTTTGTGAAGGATGATTGCTCATGTTTGATGATGATGGAGGAAGAGCATAGGAGTGCCCTCCCCGACATCGTGCTGCACACCCAGCGGGCCACTGTGACCCCCCTCGGCACGCTCAGGGCACCGGACGGGATGCTGCATATCCCGCTCGTAGTGTCTCTGCCTGACCCTGTCAAGTCCTGCAACAGATCGTGCAGTAGCGACTCGGCTGACAGTGGTTTCTCAGAGGTATCACAACATAAACTGCAGCCCCGGAGTAAGAGCGCGCCATCGTGCAGGTGCCACAACCTGTGTACTTGTACCGTCCGCAGGGGAGGAGGCCGCGCCAAAAGAAATGCCAAATCCAAGCGCCATAGGGATAGTCAAGAAGATGAAAAAACTTTAGGACAGAGCCTCGATAAACTGAAAATGAGTGGTTTTTACTATCCAGATATGACCATGGTGGAGGCTAAACAGAAACTTAGGAAATGTGAAGTTGGAACTTTTCTAATCAGAGACAGCTCGCATCCCGGCTTTCTGTTTTCACTTTCCACGAAAACTCACCGGGGAACCACCAGTGTTAGAGTGGAATACGCGGCCGGATCTTTCAAACTGGACTCCGAGGAAGATCTGCAATCAAAAATGCCAAAATTTGATTGTGTGATGAGACTAATCGAGTTCTATGTAAAGCTGAGTAACAAGGATAACAATAAGTGTGTGTGGCTGGAGAGCTCGGGAAGGAAGGACACTCCTGTAGTTCTCGCTAAGCCCTACATAGAACATATCCTGCCCTTAAAGCATATGTGTAGGAAGACCGTGCATGATCACGTCGACAAGCCAGCACTGGCATCACTACCCACAGTGGATGAGCAATCCCTCAGCTACCTCCAGCAATACCCGCACTCCGTGTGAACCACCTACCTCAATCAATAACGTCAGTCACGCTCCATCTGAGGGATTCACATTTCTATAATAGCTGTGATAACGCAAGCATCTGTGTGCGGTTATTTCAAGCCTGGAACAAGTGTACTGCCATGTGAGAGACCTTACGGACTTTGCTGAAGGCAGCATCAATAAGCCTTATGCTACTAAATTATTGATTACTGATAGTATAATTCATTCTCCACACCTCGAAGAGATCTGAAAATAAGGCCACGGGTACGTGGGCCAGGTACATCACGGGTACATGGTGTGGGCCAGGTACATCACGGGTACGTCGTGTGGGCAAGGTACATCACAGGCACGTTGTGTGGGCCAGGTACATCGGGTACGTTGTGTGGGCAAGGTACATCACGGGTACGTTGTGTGGGCCAGGTACATCGGGTACGTTGTGTGGGCAAGGTACATCACGGGTACGTTGTGTGGGCCAGGTACATCACGGGTACATGGTGTGGGCCAGGTACATCACGGGTACGTTGTGTGGGCCAGGTCAATCACGGGCATGTCGTGTGGGCCAGGTTCTATTGGAATACCCATTAGATATGATTTCCAAAAAATAGAATAATAATGAATAAGAAAGGTGTGAAAATTTCTGTCAGCACAAAGAACTAGTCGTACCTGTCTCCAACGTTGAGAGACGGAGATTTTATAAGAAATATACCAGCCCCGGAAGCAGAGGGGTTAGAGGCACTGAGTGTATAGAGAGTGCAGTCCAGACATTCAGGATTATGTACATTTCGTTATTTATTCAGTCATGGGTGATCTGTCTCATATCAATAATCAAACGCGGTAGCTATTGGCCAACCATGAATGGATAACACAAAATGTATTCACGGAATTGTATTCACGGAAATCACATTTTGTAAAATGGAATAAATCTGGTGGGTTTTTTTTCAAAAATATTTTGAACAGTGTGAGATCTGATGGCGAGTGATAATCACGGTTCAGATTAATGTCAAAATATAGTTTAATACAAGGCTTCGAAGCTATTTGAATATTTACTCCCTCACAATTCAAAGGAACAAATGCGTTCGAACATTAAATACCAATTGATAAGCTGTTATTATTTATTATTTTTTTTCAAAGATGTGTTACTATTTAACATATTTATACCAAAGACAAAGGCAAAATGGATTTGAAATTGGTACACAGTGCATGTGGATTCATGTGGCCATTTCAATTTAAACTCGAACCCCGGCGTTTAATTAAGCTGTACGCTGGTATTTCTTTGAAAAGGAAGTGGGCGATGATGTCAGATAGAAATACCAAGGGTCAGATTAAATACAATCATCTTACCTACATATCAACTTCAAGTGTATTTCAAATCATTTTTCAAATTATTGAGGGGATACATAATTTAGTAACACCAGCATCAAAACTGATCCAATTCTAAATTACTTGCTTATCAAAATATCTCGTACCAAAAAAATAATTTTGTATAAATTTAATTCCAAAGCAATAGCTTCAAATTGGAGTTGAAATCCACTGTCCAGAAATAATATGCGCGGGCCCTCATATTAAAGCAAGACTGTGGTAACTCTGGCAACAGTTCAAAGAAAATGTAGAAAGTAGGTAATTGATATCATACTACGATGGAACAGGCTCGGTTGAAGAGGGCACGGTCGAATAGGGGAACAGCCAGCCAAGCGCAATGCCGCCATAAGGGCGCTTCATATGATAAAGGGGGTAGATACCATTATAGGCATCATTACTTGCCACGACGACACCGTTCACAACTGCAACAGTTAATCGTCGCAGATCGAGTTAAATCAGTTTTGAACTAATTTTGGGCACATGGATACTGAGAAAAATACGACTTTCCTATCCATTATGTCGATGTCTTGACCAACAACATTTGAAATCAATCATTCCATTCACCATATTGTGGGAAGTGATTTGAAGGATTGATGTTTTGCGCATGATCCACGCGAGGACTAGTCATCGAGTTGAAGTTCTTCTAAATGCGGATATCAGGGTTGGGCGCACTCCGCGGCCTGTTCTCATACAGGATCGCCGCCAAAGGTCACCGCTCATAATTGCTTGGGTAAAGAAAACATGTCTTGTTTCCGATGACAAATATATGATTATGAATCCAAGAAAAAATCCTTCCAAATGGTTTACCATCACAGAATGAAGAGAAAAATGACAAGAAACAAGACTTGTTTTCCTGGCATAAGTGATGAGTGCATGTTCATGAATGTGAGAGTGCTGAAAATTGTTCAATTTGTATTTAAATATCTGTAAATTATTGTAATAAAGTAATTTATAATTAAATTATGTTTTCAAAGAGATATAGTGGTGTTTGTATTTATTTTTGTAGCACAATACTACGATAACGAAATTTATGTTAACATTAATGATTGTCACACAACCTCTAACTATACCACACGATATAGCAAGTTTAAGACAAAGTCAATGGAAACGTGGTCATGACGTAGATGAGCGACGCAGCTGCATTGTATGCCTGTGACAGGCTGTGTGATATATCCCGCTCTCAACCAGCGATCAATACCTTCGCCAGTTATCAACCAGGGGACAAGTCCGAGCGAAGCTCACTTTCCAGGAAACTCGTGCTCATTTATCTATTGTGGTTAAACTCATGCTGGATTTTGTTTCGCCCTCACTTCTCCGAAAAATCTTTACCCTGGATAAATAAATATATACATTAGCAATGTATAAGCAATACTAATGTGGGTTTGGTTGCATCCCTGGCTCTTCAAGTTGCCTGGCCAGACTGACCACAGACCATCAAACCCCCTGTGACTACAGCTGTCAATCACCGGTGGCAAGGACATTTTTAACATAAAAAAGATCATGTAACATTAAGGCTTGTTATTGTGAAGATATTTAACTGACTTTTTTGTACTTAAATTACTTGCGTAGTATTACTTATGTGGTATTGATGGGGATATATATTTTATTCATTTTCGTCTTGTTAACAAACATCTTTGTCCTTGTCATTAGCTTTGCAAATCACGCACCAAGTAACACACTGATCTACTGACGTAGGCCTTTTCCTCGGTGCTTCAGACTGTTAAGTGCACTTTCATTCTGATCTCTGATTTAATTGTTAAATATCACGACCCTCACCCCACCACCAAACCAAAAGACCAAAGTATTTTAACCCCCTTGGCAACCAGCAACCAAGTATCATTCCCCCCCCCCCCCCCACCTACTGCCCAAGATATCATGTGACCTAAGAAATACTTGCAGGGGAAAAACACAGGGAAATAGAGGAAACAAGTGTTAATTTTTAAAAAATCATGCTCGCGCATTTGCAAAATAAAATTAAAAACTTGACTGGATCCCATCTCAATCGAACTTGAAGATGATTCATGTTTGGGGTACGAGGCCATTTAGGGGCAACAGTGTCTGCTAAAGTTATTTTTTTCCCTGCCTACAAAAAATTGTCCCCCCACATTTGAACCCCACAAAAGGGCATAGTGCAAGATAACTGTTTTGTATAAAAAATAACTGCAAAACCAATTTCAACTTTTAATGCGAAAGGATGGATTTTTCTTATGATTTGGTTTTTAATTTGCTTTTAAAATTTTATCATTTTTAATTATTTTAGATTCAAAGTTGAAGTAAAAATCAGAAAAAGATGCTTTTTTTGTTAACAATAAAAACATCAGAGTTAACTTGGACAACATTTTTGGGAAAAACTACACTATCAATCTGCAAAACTAAGGCATCAATCTTTTGAATAGCATCTAGAATGATGCTATTTAGTTTAAATAGACAGAATTTTCAAAAATGTCTAACATCTTAAGTAATTTGCATTTTTGTAAATAAAATAATTCAGATAAATGTAAACTTTTGGCATTATTTGGTAATTTTTTACTTGATTTGAAGAAAGTTATACATCTCAAAATATTGACCATTAATTAAAATTCCCTCTATGAAACTAAACTAAAAAGAATATTTGAAGTAAACCTGTTCTTTAATTTTGATAATTAAACTCACAAATGTTCTCAATTTTGTCATAAAACGTGTGGGAAATTTTGAGAAATATATTTTGTTTACTTCTTATTTTGTATCACTGGGCAGTGATAAGGTCCCCTCTGAACAGATATATGTTACCTATTTAGCTGGCTTTGGCATGTTACAAAGGTACACTATTTCATGTAGTTCAAGAAGTAATGACATCATATAGGTGCTTTGGTTATTTATCAATGAAATAGTGTCGTCATACATTTTGGTAACTTAGCAACAATCAACAACACATTCCATACAGCTGCGATCCTATGGATGAAGTGCCTCTGTTCCCCCCTAACGTTAAAAACAATTTTCAGCAAAATCTTGAAGAAAACTAAACAAGATTTTTTACTCTTCCTGCAAATCCAAATCACTTTTCACATATACACGTTACCAGTGCATAGGAGCCATCTGATGGTGTAAACAGGAATTATAGGACTAAAACATGACTGCCATGGACCAATAATATGAGTATGCTCCACAGACTTACAGCTTATAATTAATCATGTTTAAACCACGAACATCTAGCCCTAAAGACAAAACAAACGCCTGCGAATAAGGTAACACAGACACAGGACAGTGATTTCTTTGAGTACCTTCCAGTACCTCAATTATTCGATAAATTCATCCCGTTGTTTTAGAACTATCAGATGCAACAATATGCTACATCTTGCTCGACGGGATGCTGGATTTCAGACGACGGAATGCAGGATATCAGACGACGCGATGCAGGGTATCAGACGATGGGATGCAGGATATCGGACGACGGGATGCAGGATATCAGACGACGGAATGCAGGATATCAGACGACGGGATGCAGGGTATCAGACGACGGGATGCAGGATATCGGACGACGGGATGCAGGATATCGGACGACGGGATGCAGGATATCGGACGACGGGATGCAGGATATCAGACGAGATGCTGGATCTCAGATGACGAAATGCTGATCTCAGACGAGATGCAGGATATCAGACGACGGGATGCAGGATATCAGACGATGGGATGCAGTATATCAGATGACGAGATGCAGGGTCTCAGACGAGATGCAGGATATCAGACGACGGGATGCAGGATATCAGACGATGGGATGCAGGATATCACACGAGATGCAGGATATTAGACGACGGAGTGCAGGATATCAAACGACGGGATGCAGGATATCAGACGAGATGCTGGATATCAGATGACGGGATGCAGGATATCAGACGACAAAATGCTGATCTCAGACGAGATGCAGGATATCAGACGACGAGATGCAGGATATCAGATAATGGGATGCTGATCTCAGACGACGAAATGCTGATCTCAGACGAGATGCAGGATATCAGACAACAAAATGCTGATCTCAGACGAGATGCAGGATATCAGACGAGATGCAGGATATCAGACGATGGGATCTGATCTCAGACGATGGGATCTGATCTCAGACGACGAGATGCTGATCTCAGACGAGATGCAGGATATCAGACGACGAAATGCTGATCTCAGACGAGATGCAGGATATCAGACGAGATGCAGGATATCAGAAGATGGGATGCTGATCTCAGACGACGAGATGCTGGATCTCAGAAAAATACACTGATTGCCATAATTATTTTGTGCAATCAATTCATATTCTAAAAGAAATTATGTTGATAATAAAACTGACTTACAAACATAGGCCAATGGCATGAGAACTATACTGATTATTGCATTTTTGTAATGTTTGTGATCATTTCTGGAAGTGCTTGCTAATTGCTTCATAAATGATAATTTTAGTCCTTTCCCAGAGAGAGAGAGCAGATTTGTTTAGGTGATAATTTTGACCAGTCAGAATGCATGTTACATATTGAATTTGGCCCTTACTTGTCACCTTAATTCCTACTGCCTATTATTTGTAATGTTATGGAATTGGTCGTTTGATCCATTTTGAATATGTCCCACAAGCAGAAAGCAAGGATCAAAGAACCGAACCCCCCCCAATGTCACTCATGTTATGTAACCTTATATAACTTGCAAAAAATAGTTCAAAGTATCTGTTAATGGCTGCACAAACTGACGAACATTTATAATGTCCATACATGATATGAATTTACCCCTGGTGGGGATCGTCCCTGCAGGGAATCTTTTTCCATGTGGTGGCAGCACGGAAGCAAAATAACACCCCCTGGGGTTGACTGTTACCATCCCTTATGAACCTTTGTATGCTGTGCGGGTCCATACAGGGAATGGAATAGCCATTTTAGCACACTTCCCAATCCTAAAAAAAGCACACAGTCCACCAGAGGCACACCACACTGTTCATCAAAGGCACACCACACTGTCCACCAGAGGCACACGCAAACTATTACCACATAATAGGTTCACCACATCGCCCTCTGGTGGAGTTTGAAAAAAAAAGTTATTCATGTCCCATCCCATGACTTGCCCGTTCGTAAAGCAAGCTTTTTAGTCAAAGGAACCAAGGTGTCACCTGCTGGGACAAATAGACCAGTGCCTTTTGTTCTTAACAAAGGTGTTACGATTAAGCTTGTCTGATGTCGTACCACTAATGCCTAAAGAATAGCCACTGAAAAAAATAATTTCTTTAAAACTAAAATCTGAGGCACAACTGTCCACCCAAACATTCTATTTATACATATGCCAAATTTGACCTTTGTTTATCCATACCAGGTCCTGGTAATTGGTTTTCAGTAATGCCCTCACACTCATAAACACCAAATTAAACAAAACACAATGCCATAAATGGTTACTGTGACTTTAATTTTCAATAATATACACTGACCACCTATGATAATTATTAGGATATTGTTTTCATATTTGGAGAGGCCATTGTGTTGTCAAGAGTGGCCCAGGTTGTAGTCACATGATATTAGCCTCCAGTCTTCCTCATTGCGCGTCTCCAGCAAACATTGGCAGCCACTTATGACATGTTACACTGACAAGATCAGGGGAGGTGATTTCTGCCACTTATGACATGTTACACTGACAAGATCAGGGGAGGTGATTTCTGCCACTTATGACATGTTACACTGACAAGATCAGGTGATTTCTGCCAATGATAATTTTACACAATGTTTCTTCCTGATTAAGTTTCTCCATGTAGGAAGTTAAATTCTATTATTGGGCCATCTGGAAATGAACAATTTGTGAGCTTCATAATAAAACCTCTTTAAGTGCCAGATAAGCATCATTAAAATGCCTGCCGACTTCCTATGTTTGAGGTAGGGACACATTTTATCTATATTTGACCACATTCTCCCAAATTTGCACTCCTTGCACTCCTAAAAATAATCAATTTGTTTTTTTTACAGATATCCCCAGAGATGATGTAGATACAAACGATGGGCATCCTTGCTCCAAATCCAAGTCACCATAAACAACATAGCTGGGTCTTTATGCATGTGGCTGTCACTGCATTCACTTGTTGATTACCCTTTTTAACAAACTTTGCTTTCATCTAGTGATTACCGTATTTACTTGAATATAAGACAACTTGTGCGTTAGATGACCCCCCAAATTGATGTTCTTTTGCTTGAAAAGGCCAATTTCCAATTATAGGACGAGTCGGTTTTTCTCGAGACATCGGCACTGCTACCATTCAAGTTTGGTGACCGTTTTAAAAGTGAAATGTAAATATGCTTACGCAACACGGGGAGAAGCTCTTAATTTTGGCGAGAAAACGATTGGAGCGCTGCCAAAGCATATTCATTCCCATTGAAATATTGATATATTGTGCAATGATGGATCCCCGAGTCTTCTTATTTACGTAGTGTCAGGGATCCATCATTGCACAATATATTATTTAAATAACCCTGATATTAATTTAATATTTCAATGCGAGTTAATACACTATGGCGGTGCTCCGATCATTTTTTGCACCAAGAATAAGAGCTTCTCTGGTGCCTTGTATTGTGTATGCATATTTAAGAATTGCTAAACTCACATTTTCTCTGACTTGTGCGTAATTTACACTTATCAAATGAAGGCGGACTACTGTTGACATGTAGAATAATTGTATGTGTACGAGATTTTAATTTTATCACCGTATGGGGAAGCTTGTACCCGGACAGTATGAGCGAAGGTTGCCCTCGTGTACAAGACAACCCCCCCAAATATTGACTGAAGGTTTGGGTCCGAAAACCTTGTCCTATATTAGAGTAAATATGGTACTAGATCTGCTGTCAAGTGTGGAGCATATTAACTCAAACATTTTAAAATATCTTAAGTAAAGCAGACTTACTAGTTAAATGTAAGTCAGCCACACTGATTATCAAAGCTAAAATCCTGAGTTCAAAGATGAGATAAAGTATGGTCCTATGTATATTCAGACCTGGCTCTGATCTGTGCATGCTGGGCCTGGTTCTGATCTGTGCATGCTGGGCCTGGTAGTGATCTGTGCATGCTGGGGCCTGGTAGTGATCTGTGCATGCTGGGCCTGGTAGTGATCTGTGCATGCTGGGGCCTGGTAGTGATCTGTGCATGCTGGGCCTGGTTCTGATCTGTGCATGCTGGGCCTGGTAGTGATCTGTGCATGCTGGGCCTGGTAGTGATCTGTGCATGCTGGGCCTGGTAGTGATCTGTGCATGCTGGGGCCTGGTAGTGATCTGTGCATGCTGGGCCTGGTTCTGATCTGTGCATGCTGGGCCTGGTTCTGATCTGTGCATGCTGGGCCTGGTTCTGATCTGTGCATGCTGGGCCTGGTAGTGATCTGTGCATGCTGGGGCCTGGTAGTGATCTGTGCATGCTGGGCCTGGTTCTGATCTGTGCATGCTGGGCCTGGTTCTGATCTGTGCATGCTGGGGCCTGGTTCTGATCTGTGCATGCTGGGGCCTGGTAGTGATCTGTGCATGCTGGGCCTGGTTCTGATCTGTGCATGCTGGGCCTGGTTCTGATCTGTGCATGCTGGGGCCTGGTTCTGATCTGTGCATGCTGGGCCTGGTTCTGATCTGTGCATGCTGGGCCTGGTAGTGATCTGTGCATGCTGGGGCCTGGTAGTGATCTGTGCATGCTGGGCCTGGTTCTGATCTGTGCATGCTGGACCTGGTTCTGATCTGTGCATGCTGGGGCCTGGTAGGCTGGTACTTGGACAGAGGACACATACTGAGAACTTTTCTTACATTGAGATTTTGAATGTGATCTGAAATTGTGGGTTGAGGTCTTTAAAATCAATAGCTCCAAATATAAATGAAAACAATATCATACTTTGTTTTGCCGGCATAATACAAATAGAAGCAATACAATGATTTCTCCTTGCCAGCATGGTATAAATTCCATAATTTATTCCTGCCAGTGTGGTATTGGTGACTAAATGTCTAAAATTAACAATAATATAAATACTGACAAATAATTTTAGTGAACTGATATTGTATGTGTCAGCATTTAGACATAAAATCAAAAGCTAAGTCTTGCTGGATATAATCAGATGAACAATTTGAATAAATGTAATCTACAATTTAGGTGATATTGTATGACATATTATCACCATGAAATACAGTACTGAATTATAGATACCTATCCATAATATTTACAAACAAAGAGAAGATTTACAACAGAATGATATGTGAACTATCCATCAGACTAATTATTAAGGGCTTATTTTTATCACAACTTGCGTACAAGTTTGCACTACACTTTCATTTTCTTGTGCTAATAGAGTGTGTTCATTGCTGTGTGATGAATTCAGCATTGTCTGATATAAATCAATACCAGAAATTGGAATTTTCACACAAATTATTTGACTCATTTTTTCCCTCTGTCTTTGAGCTTAGTCAAAGAAATAACATGCGATATACAAATATTGCACTTGCCAACAATGTTATACATTTCACAGTCCACAGTTTTGTTAACACATTTGAGAATTTGTTCTATACCTTTATCAAGAATCATTTCGCACTCCATGATGTCTTATATTTTGTGATTATCTGATATATTAATTCTTATTCATACAGTCAATTAACAAAGCTCAAACAAATAATTAACACAAACTAATATATCACAGGGTTATCTTAATTATGCCTAAATATGTTTTTCTTCCTTAGTGAGATCTCTCATATATATTCCCATCCAATTCTTAATGAGCCATCAATGGTGTACTCTATACATCGAGGTGTGGACAGTTGAGACAAACGGCCTCTAATGGACCATAATATTCAGACCCACTCTGTAGAATTCTCTACATATAGAAAGTCTTTCTAAATGATATTAATGAACGAGTTAGATCTGGGTAATTTAAGACCACTGTGGCACTCATTCCAGGCCATAATGTTAATGTAACTCATCCTTATTGTCAGTACTGAGTACTATTAGTATGTTTGTCTTGTAACATAATTCATACCAGCATTCTTATATTACGCCTAATTTCAAGAACTTCAAATATATTCTGTTATGTTACTGAAAAACCCATGTCATTTTATTAATCATTATCTTTAATTGTTGTCAACTTATTGCATTTACAATTTTACAAGGTTTTCAGAGATAGGGCCACATGACCTTGAAAGGAAGGTCCAGGTCACAAACTAGAGGATTATTTCAAGATCTTCATATGATACATCCATGGCTTCAAGTACAAAACATTATTTGTTCTCTAAAAGTGAAAGTGACAGACAGCTGGACGCCCAGATGCCCATCCAATCAGACACTGAGTTTCACACCCCTTATAGGCAGCATATACCCAAGGGTAACAAGTGGAAATTTTAAAAAATCAAGCTCATGCAGGATTTGCAAAATAGGGAAATCCTCTTGCATAAAACTGTTAAAATCAAACCATTCTTGTCCAAGTCTTGAGATAAACTTGATTTAGACAAGACCATACTCTACTGCACATGAACAAATCATTTTTCATCTATACGAGTTCTATTGCAAAAGCACCATCTTCCATTGTACATAAGTTGACACATCATACCCTCACACATCCTCAAGGCAAAACAAAAGTGAGTGAAAAGGACACCAGTGAAATGTAGTGTGCTGTTATAAATTGACAAATGTTAGTCACATCATAAATTACACAATTCTGGAACTCAATCGCACACTATATTTATGGTTATTATCCATGTATATATATATATATTTATATATATATATACTTCTTTCATGTTAATATGGAGTTATCCTATCTAATTATCTATATTATAAACACCTGATAACATTTTATGTTACCCTTTAAATATCCCCTAATCTTTAATTCCCCTCTTAAGCTTATCCTTTCCCCAACCTCAACTTTTCTCTGTTTTGTCTGTTGTTTCACAATTTTTCGACTCTTCTATTACATCTTTACACTCACTTGTGCTCAACTCTTGTGATTCAGGTTGGTCTTCTAAATCTACTAATTCTGTTTTCACATTATCTTCAGTGGCTACTTCTAATCTTGTCTTTTCTTCAGTTGCTCTGGTTTCCTCTTCAGCTTCAGTTTCCTCTTTTTTCTTATTTGCAGTAACTGTAGAATCGGAAGTTATGGTAGACTCACAGTTCTCTGTTTGTTCTTCTGATGGCTCTTGAACTGGTGCTGCCTCCTGGTGAGTAAGTTCTATACTTCCAGCTTCCTGCTTTAGAGTATACACCTGCCTTGCTTTTTGAGCAATTTTTGAAAGTTGCTGCATGGCTCGCTCCTCTACTGGGCTTGATCTATCTAATGAAGACAAATCTGCCCCAGTGTTATTAATTACAGTAGTCGGCTCAGTCTCCTTGGATAACCTGAATGGTGGTTTGTTTATACTTTCTATTCTGGTGTCATTTGATCTGCTTGTTGTTTGTGTTGTAGTAGCACATACAGGAGGATTATCTGTATCCAATCTGTCACTATTAGAAACCTGACTTGATTTTAATGATTCTGCAATCTCTACATTGACTTTGGAGTCTGTGTGTTTCCCACTTTGTTCTACATCTTCTAAGCAATCAGGTTTAGGTTCATCTGCCACACCCACTTTGGCTTCCTTGCTTGAGCTCATCTTTGGCTCTGTGTCTGTGCTCGAAGCATCACTGAGACTACGTATGCGCTCCAGTTCTGCTGGAGGCCTCAGTTTGGGTGAGTCTTGGCAGGTTGCAGCCTGGACGTCGCTGGATATGATGAGTGACACTGCTGGTTCTGGGGCAGGAGTTAGAGTCTTTGGTCCGGTGCCTGAGCTGCTGCGGCGGCGGCGCTGTACGACCTCCTGACCTTTCTTCCTCTCCACCTGATCTACTGTAACACTCTGAGAAGTGCTCCCAGTCTTAGCTTTGGCAGCATCTGATTCACATTCTGATTTAGGTTGTACAGTGAATGATGTGTTACTAACATTGCTGCTCCTTCCCCTTGCCTCACCTACTGGAATCCTGGACGTTCTGGGAGACGGATGGGATCCAGCCCTTTTACGAGTCTCAGTCCGAGATTCAGGCCTTGACCGCTCAAGACTTGATATAGGGCTTCCTTTCAAACGAGGACTTCCTGATGGACTATTTCTCCGCCTACGCGGGCTGTATGAAGTACTCCTGCTATGACTTTGAGAGTCTCCCTGTTTACTCAATAATTCTGCAGCTGCACTTCCTCGGTTCTTTTTCGACATGTCCTCAAGTGGTATTTCCATAGGGTCTGTGCGCTCGGTCGATCCATTGCGACTTTGCCTGCCGCTCTTTGGTTCCTGGACTGCAGCCTGAGGGGGGTTTAGAGACTGGAATGCGTGAGCCTCAGGAGAGGGCGTGGCTTCCTCGGCCTGCTCCACTTCTGGTGACCCCTGGTGTCGCCGACTGGAACCGCTAGAGTCTGGTACAGCACCTGATGCTACATGCTGGGCTTCCCTCCTCACCCTGCTCGACTGCCCTCCACGAATCGCGATCGGTTTAGACCTGTGCTGGTCCTTCTCTCGGGCGCTGTGAAACGCATGAAGATGACTCACAGAGGCAAAGACAGATTTTTGTACTGCTTCACTTTGTGGACGCTGCACACCTTGGTCCAACCTCGGATGCATCCGAACAGGATGACTACGACCTGAAAAATTGCATCATGACAGGATTGTTAATACTCGGTATATCTTGTTGTGAATTCATACTTAGATCTTCATGCACTAACACAAATAAGCCAGATATAAAGTGAGTGAGGTTTGCTTGTACCTGGTATGGCTGTTGCTGAGGACTGCGCGGTTCTGAGGGCGGCTGCAGACTGGGTGTAGGCTGGCGGCTGGTACATCGAGTCCACCACGTTAGTTGGAAGCTCCAGCAGTCTGGCAATCATCTGCATCTTTCGCTGCCTCGCCCTGAGTCGGCCTTTTGTGAGACGCTGTTTTGCAGCCATACAACGGATGTGGTCATCAAAAACAAAGCGTGCAGACAGGAGTGGGAGGGGCCTGGCATGGACGTTCATGGAAGGTTTATGAATGGTGATGTGCAAAGATCGACTGTCGTCTTTGTCTCCAGTGACTTCCACATCCTACAAATAATAGCTAATACTTTTCAAATGATCTTGAAACAAGAAAAACTAGATAGCGTGTGACAAATGTTTCAAAGATATTATAATAATCTGCAGTGTCAACAATAATGTCAAACAGCCAGATTCCTTAAAACTATATCTATATTGCACTGCAATTGCTGTATCAAGGTCGGTATCTGACCTCATGACCTAGTTTTGTACTTGTGCAGCAGTACATTAAGTGCACTGCACTAGGCATATTACATAACCTAATGTATCTAGCAACCAAGGAGCAATGTCCCTGATATTACACAAGGATATATAACTTGCAAACAATAGTTCAAATGATTTGTCAATGGCTACAAAAGGTAAAGACAACAGTTTTATGTTTTTACACATCATATGAATTTACCCCTGGTGAGAATCTTATTCTATGTATTGTTCCTCAATCTAATATTGCCACATGAGGGCAGCACTGCATAGAAAAAAAATCCCCCCTGGAACAAATGTGGACACCAAGTCAATCTTACTTTGTGATATTCTTGTTTTGTCAAAATAAACCATACTCTGCATGGCGAGGTAGTCATATACTACCTCTGCCGTAATAGGCATGACACTGTTTCAATCTATTCCGCAAGGTCGATTGCATAATCCACAGATAGGTGGGCAATTGGTGGTCTTTGCACATGTGCACTCACAATGCCCGCCCAATTGGCTTATACTCGCACACACATCAGGTGCACTCACTTTCTGCCCAAACAAACATTTGTGAAGTTTGTTAATTATTCACTTTTCACAGTGCCACAAAATACAACCCAGTGACATTTTGAAAACAATATTGCAAATATAACATATTGACAACCTCATCTATTGATTTGAAAAAAATCTGAATAATGAACCGTGAAAAGTGAATACCGGTAAGTAAAAAACTTCACCCACATCCAAACACTGACACCAGTTGACTGAGTTATACTTGCACATGTATTTGTTGTTGTAGTCACTTTCTTACCAAACAAGGACACTGATTGGCTGTGTTATTACATGTAACAACATTTTTTACTTGGTGTCGATTGGCTTATAAAAGAAGCTTGTTATGGGCGTGACCTCACTGATTATGGTCAATTATTGCAGAGCTAGGTATAAATCCTGGCTCTGCTATGGAGAGTAAATAAACCATAAAATAACCCAATTTGGTTACAAATAGGTTTTACATATGGTCAGAATAAAACATTAAAGACTAACACAATCCCCAATTCAAACTTTAGTCATTTAATCCTTGTCAGTAGCCCTTTTCAAACCATCCAGTTTTTCACCTAAGACCCTGTTGTATTTTCGAGTATTTTATTCTAAAAGTCTTACATTTCCCTATTACTGCTCACATGGCTGGTCTACAATTCAGAATCTGGCCTTCTAAATTTTCATGGTAAATTATTACATCATGGTAGAAACAAGTTTAAAAATAACTGCAATTGAAGCATGGTCTGTAAATATATGAACTTTTCTTATTACTTCCTCCTTTCATCGTGAGGGATGAATGTGTCATGGCTGCCACAAGGGCATCTTAGAATTATTTATAATTGTCAAAAGCTTGTGACTTTGGATTTAAATAAAGTTTTAAGGTATATTATATTTTTTCAAAAAAACAATCAACAAATTGAACATTTTATAAGCCTGTACCATATAAAAGGCCAAGTGTGATTAATTTTCTACCTGTTAAAATGGCCGGCTTTAGTCATCTTTCCTAACCAGTTTTAAATGGCTAGATGGTCTAGATAAAAAATTGTACTGTGTTTGTGGTAAACATTTGATACTGAGACATATATATTTTTGGATTTATTTAACCACACTTTTATTGGAATTTGAAACGAACAGTAGGAGGAAAGTGAGACAGACAGACAGACAAACAGATGAACGGACGAACAAACAAATGGACACGGGACAGACAGAGTGATAACTTTCCAGTACCTCAATTAATGTACTTTTTATATGGTTGCCGAGATGAATGCACTGATGGGACATGTATCATGCTGACAAATTGACAGACAGACAAAAAGACATGACATTCTAGTCCAATTTATGATAAGGAAAGTTGGTAGATCAAATTTCAATCTTGTTGCTGAAATATGACAAAGATTGAATATCTTTCCTCTCCGAATTGAACAGCAACTGATAATATTGTGAGAATATCACCTTGAGAGAATATTTTCTTGGCCCATGTGTGATTTTGGTAAAACATCACAGTCCCCATAAAGTCAACTGGTCTGCCAAGTGTGGCAATTATTTGTTATATTCTTACATGTGGGACAGGGAAACAAAGCTACCTGAAGGAATCCCACAAACTTGACGACTCCCCATCCTAATCTCCTCGTATCCGGCTCCACAAGAATCAACTGTAACACATCGATTACAAGAAACCTTCGCTCCTTCTTATTGCTTCCAGTAGAACTGAAAGAAAAACAATACGCAAATAACATCGATATAACATAAATATGTATATAATACCAAGATATATATATGATTTTGTCAATTTTAGCATAGGTTTTAAAAAGCAATAGCTTAGGTTTTCTTTATATTTTGGTGAAGACTTACCTATCTTTAGTGATCACCGTGCATGCAATAAGATCACTGTTATCTGAAATTAGATAAGTAGAATGAAAAACACTCGAACACTAAATAATAAAGATTTACAGTTAAAGAATTTAGAAAAAATAATGAAAAGAATCTTTCCAAAATATATCATAACATTTAGAACTTACTAAGGTCGAGTACATCATTAACTTTGACACATTCCTCATTCTTGGTGAGAGGAAGTTGAGCTTCTGGCTCCTGTCGTAAGGTCAGAGACAGGTCACGTAACATAAAGAATACCCGAATGGCCTGGATAAACACAAAATGGTAGCTTTATGTACAATAACCCATTATTATAGCTTTCCAATTTAAACGCAAGCGATGAGGTAATAAATTCAAGACAGATTCAAGACTTGCCATAATAATAGCAACAGTAGCAGGAAGCCTAAGCCTTAGCATTACAGCCAGCATCCACTGCATGTACCGGTAGCTACCTAGCATTACAGCCAGCATCCTCACTACTCTATACACTGCATGTACCGGTAGCTACCTAGCATTACAGCCAGCATCCTCACTACTCTATACACTGCATGTACCGGTAGCTACCTAGCATTACAGCCAGCATCCACTGTATGTACCGGTAGCTACCTAGCATTACAGCCAGCATCCTCACTACTCTATACACTGTATGTACCGGTAGCTACCTAGCATTATAGCCAGCATCCTCACTACTCTATACACTGTATGTACCGGTAGCTACCTAGCATTATAGCCAGCATCCTCACTACTCTATACACTGTATATACCGGTAGCTACCTAGCATTACAGCCAGCATCCTCACTACTCTATACACTGTATGTACCGGTAGCTACCTAGCATTATAGCCAGCATCCTCACTACTCTATACACTGTATGTACCGGTAGCTACCTAGCATTACAGCCAGCATCCTCACTACTCTATACACTGTATGTACCGGTAGCTACCTAGCATTACAGCCACTATCCTCACTACTCTATACACTGTATGTACCGGTAGCTACCTAGCATTATAGCCAGCATCCTCACTACTCTATACACTGTATGTACCGGTAGCTACCTAGCATTACAGCCAGCATCCTCACTACTCTATACACTGCATGTACCGGTAGCTACCTAGCATTACAGCCAGCATCCTCACTCTCTATGCACTGCATGTACCGGTAGCTACCTAGCATTACAGCCAGCATCCTCACTACTCTATACACTGCATGTACCGGTAGCTACCTAGCATTACAGCCAGCATCCTCACTACTCTATACACTGCATGTACCGGTAGCTACCTAGCATTACAGCCAGCATCCACTGTATGTACCGGTAGCTACCTAGCATTACAGCCAGCATCCTCACTACTCTATACACTGTATGTACCGGTAGCTACCTAGCATTATAGCCAGCATCCTCACTACTCTATACACTGTATGTACCGGTAGCTACCTAGCATTACAGCCAGCATCCTCACTACTCTATACACTGTATGTACCGGTAGCTACCTAGCATTATAGCCAGCATCCTCACTACTCTATACACTGCATGTACCGGTAGCTACCTAGCATTATAGCCAGCATCCTCACTACTCTATACACTGTATGTACCGGTAGCTACCTAGCATTACAGCCACTATCCTCACTACTCTATACACTGTATGTACCGGTAGCTACCTAGCATTATAGCCAGCATCCTCACTACTCTATACACTGTATGTACCGGTAGCTACCTAGCATTACAGCCACTATCCTCACTACTCTATACACTGTATGTACCGGTAGCTACCTAGCATTATAGCCAGCATCCTCACTACTCTATACACTGTATGTACCGGTAGCTACCTAGCATTATAGCCAGCATCCTCACTACTCTATACACTGTATGTACCGGTAGCTACCTAGCATTACAGCCAGCATCCTCACTACTCTATACACTGTATGTACCGGTAGCTACCTAGCATTATAGCCAGCATCCTCACTACTCTATCCACTGTATGTACCGGTAGCTACCTAGCATTACAGCCAGCATCCTCACTACTCTATACACTGTATGTACCGGTAGCTACCTAGCATTACAGCCACTATCCTCACTACTCTATACACTGCATGTACCGGTAGCTACCTAGCATTACAGCCAGCATCCTCACTACTCTATGCACTGTATATACCGGTAGCTACCTAGCATTACAGCCAGCATCCTCACTACTCTATACACTGTATGTACCGGTAGCTACCTAGCATTACAGCCAGCATCCTCACTACTCTATACACTGCATGTACCGGTAGCTACCTAGCATTACACCTCCCTGGTTTCTACGCGATTCTTTTCACAAAGTATAAATCAAAATCAGGTAATGGACAGTAAACACGCTGAGTTTATCAGATGACATGCTGATCATGACATCCTACATTATACACATGCTTTAAGTCCACAGAGACCAAATATTTTTCTCTTTTATTTTTCTCTTTTATGCATTGTTTCTTAGTAATACTAGAATTCTTTCTTTTTCACAATTGTTTTTTTTTCTAAATACAAAATTAACCAATTCATGTATGAAAATAATTGAATCAATTTCTGTAGATATGTATACACATATATCAGTATACAAGGAATGTCAGTTACATATTTTTATTTCTGTTGTCAGTTATATGGTATTTATTTGGGTTGTCAGTTACATGTATTAAGCAGGAACATAAAGTTAGCTTGTGCTGTCCTACTGTTTAAGAGAGTAAGGACAAGACAACTATTCTCTCAGCCTGGCGAGGAGTCTGCAGAGCATCCACCTTGGTCTGGTCATGTGTTTGAAGCTACTACTCACTTGCGAAATAAATAAAGACTAAAATGCTTTTAACTCTACAAGGAATATGTGATATCAAAAATGGAACGGAAGAATAACATTTTGGAGAGAATTTCTACTTGTCTTAGGTAGATTAGGCCAACTAATCCCACGCCCCCATCATTAAGAAGAGCCATATGTCTTAGTGAGTCTCTGAAGATCTAACCAATACATGATTCGCAATATGGGATGACTGAGCACCCCAGAGTTGTGGCTAGCATAGTTACCCTGCGAGCTCTCTCCACCTCGCCACACGGCAGTCTCTTGTTGAAGTCTATCCCCGTGAGAGGTGTCCCAGTAGGTGGCAGCAGGATCGATGCATCCATCATCAGATACTCAACATTCAGTGGACGGTTCTAAAATAAACATGTCACAGTATCATCTCAAATATTCCAGAAATACAGCAGTCTGTTAACATTGTCTGTAGTTTAAGGCAATGACCAACACACAATTGCCATCCCTCAAAGTTATTGAGATTTAAAACAACACATTTGTTTGCCGCTGAAGAGAAAATTGTCAATGATAAATAGATACCTTGAGACAAATGTCACAGACGGAACTGTAATAATCTGTAGTGTCAACAATAATAGTACACAAGGCTACAACCAGATCCCTCAATACTATATACTGGTTGATCTAATGATGTCGGTCTTTTAAGCTGCTGCTTGAGTAATGCCTTTACGGAGTATACAACACTCAATTCCAAATGCAGCTTAGCTCGGGGTTAATTCTAGCACTGATGGTTCAAGTCTAGATCAATAGGTCTCCCAGCTAGGGCATGCTAGGTCTCCCAGCCAGGGCATGCTAGGTCTCCCAGCTAGGGCACGCTAGGTCTCCCAGCTAGGGCATGCTAGGTCCTCCAGCTAGGGCATGCTAGGTATTCTAGCTAGGGCACGCTAGGTCTCCCAGCTAGGGCACGCTAGGTCTCCCAGCTAGGGCATGCTAGGTCTCCCAGCTAGGGCATGCTAGGTCTCCCAGCTAGGGCATGCTAGGTCTCCCAGCTAGGGCATGCTAGGTTCTCCAGCTAGGGCATGCTAGGTATTCTAGCTAGGGCACGCTAGGTCTCCCAGCTAGGGCATGCTATATTATGCAAATTTAAATAACCTGCAAACAATAATTCAAAGGATCTGTCAATTGCTGCATAAAGTCAGAAACATCATTTCTGGAACATTCCAAGATATGCAAGTGTAAAAACATAGAATAAATATATATGTATGAGACTGTACTTTGGATTGTTCCAAAAATATTGACCTGATGTCCATACATGATATGAATTTACCCGTGGGAATCCTTTTCCATCTGGCAGACTTGAGCAGGTGTTAATTTTGACCAATAAAAATGCATATTACATATTAAATCTAGCTTCAACTTGGCTAATATTTGTAATGTTATTCAAAATGGCAGCCTCCTTGACAACTCTGTGACAGTTATTAGATTTTTAAATGAAAACAAAATGGAAAAAGACCTGAGCCTAATGGAATATAGATAGAATTGGTCCCTAAAACATCTTTTCTAGCAATAGCTAAGAACTCTGACAAGTAGTTTCAGAGGAAAAGATCAAAGTTGACGGACAGAATGACAGAAACTTCCCCCCTTCATTGCAGACACTATGTCACACATAAAATAAAATAAACATATACACATAAGAACATCCCTGAAGAAGCTAACAAAAAATGTACCAAGAAACAAATTCCATAACTGCATTTTGAAATTCATGATGAAAAAGCGTCTACCTTCATCTCTCTGTATTCATCCTCAAACATGTCCAGGAATATCTCCTCACTCTAAAAATAAAGCACATTTGTTATGATTAATTGCAATCTTATCTTGTTCCTTTAATATATAAATAGCATATAATATTCAGATGTCAATTACAAAACACCAATCAACCAGGTGACTCTTACCAGAAAAGACTTTTTCTCACTCACATTGTCCTTACATACATATACATGTACATATACATATATATATATATATATATATATATATATATATATATATATATATATATATATATATATATATATATATATATATATATATATATATATATATATCCTGAGAGGTGCTGGTTATTACACCTATGATGCCACACGGTGAGCTGATACTCAATGGCACAATATTATGTTAATGGCAGTCTCACTGTAGTGGACAGGTAAAGTGGATGGCAGCTCGAACACAACTCAAACGCAACTTGAATGCCTTATTCATTTCTCATAAATTCCTTCATTTAAGGCCCGGATCAGTACAGGTATGACCACTTTGGTTTCACATGTTGAAAACTTAGTACGGAGAAGATGTTAATGGCCAATTTCTTCGCTGCACATGCTGGGTGGGTCAGGATTGCGAACGCTTTGTTTGTATCTCACCCTGAATGTGTTCTGACTGTGCTATTCTCTGAGACCTGAATTTGTATGAAAAATGTATGAAGAAGAAACAAACAAGGAACGGAGCTGGTCAGCATAAGGTGCGGACAGAAGTCGAACGTCCGTATTGGTCAGCTTCTCATTTGTGTTGTGTCCACATTACATCCGTCTTATCCATCTCTATCCTATATATTTGTATGCTTTCTGTGCTTGTTACCTACTGAATACTGTTATCCTGTATCAGTGTTCATCCGCAATGTTCGCTTTGGTTCTCATTCACAGAACTCGTCTGATTGGCCTGTTCACTGCAGTGAGACCACACCTTTCTATGCCATGCAAAAAGGGCATAAAATGCTGCTACAAGTGACCTGCATTTTCCACAAACATTCTGCCATAATGAACTTTAAATTATATATTACAAATGTTTTAACCTTTAAGTTGAATACAACAGTTCTCCCGGCTATAACTTTAAAGTATATATTTTAGTGATTTGTGGCAATAGCAATGATTAAGATATCGTTATCATTGTGATGGATAGTGCGGGCTTGTCAATGCAAATCCTGCTCAGCTGTGTAACAAGTGTGCTTATCTAGATGTATTTATTGCTTATATATAAACTTAAACTTCTTAAATTCCTTCCTATGTGCAGTGTAAACAAACCTTCCATAACAAACAGTTGATCTACCTGCAAAGTCAGGGGCTATTTTTGGAGAGGATGTATCAAAAGTAGGTCAGGAGGGCCACAAGTTGGGGGAAAGTGTTATATTGTATATCCACAAGTTGGGGCAAAGTGGCATATTATATATCCACAAGTTGGGGCAAAGTGGCATATTCAAATCTAATGCATGGCATTCAGATTTAGGCAATAATGTTTGGGGGGGCCGTCTTATACACGAGGGCAACCTGTGGACTGTGATTTTGGGCAAGAATAATTAACTTTATCAGCGTGAAAAGTAAATAAACTTCGCTCATATAAACTCCCCACGATCTTTCATATTTTCAAAATAACGAATATCGGACATAGCGGATCGATTTAAATTGCATTTTAAATGATAAATAAAACAAAACAAAGCATTTTCATTATTTATCATTTAAAATGCAATTAAAATCTCTCTGGGTGTTAAAGCATTTCTGTCAAAAAGGGAAGACACGACTCACAGCAGTGGAAACATTTGACATTTTGCTGCAAAATGTTTTTGGTAACAATTTGAAGCTTGTGACCTGAAAAATAAGTCAAGGTCATGATTGAGGTCAACATATTTAGGCTTTCGTGGGTGAATGTGTGGTAAAATCTTGGAGACTGCATCTAATATAACAGATAAGATATATATCACAGCAAAATGTCAGGTCTTTTTGCACAAATTGCACAAATTGACACAAGCACCCACAGACATACACACACAAGGACCAGAGCCCAACACCATAGCTCCTACACCACTCAGGCAACGGGAGCTAAACATGGAGGAAGAAACCTCAAAATTAAAGCTAAATTCTTCTTATATGCAAAAATTGACAAGGTTGTAAAGATAATTACCCAAAGTTGATAAGAAATCTTAAAATATCAAGATCATCAGATAACACAAAGGTAATTTATCCAAAATAGGACTTTGAGTGGGTTTGGCTTAATACTAGTTTACAAATATGTAATATGTTTGCAATCAATAAATATCAAATCCTATTTTGGTCTAAGTGATAAAATTACAATGACACTGTTTACAAAATAACAAATATAATCTACCATTAATAAGGGCATTCCATTCAAAAACAGATCAATTATAATAACCTGTATATAAAAAGTGTTGGCACATGTTAACATTTAACATGGTTTCATTAACCCTACAATTTGGTGTATTGAATGTTTATCCACATATGAAAAATATGAAGTATTTTCTATGTTTTACATAGAAGTCGCACTCCCAGCAGAGGTCTGTCTGATCTAAACGCTGCACGTGACGGGTAGCATGAACTTTCAGGCTCAAAGCAGGAATAGAGCAAGAACATAAAGTCAACTTGTGCTGATTTAATTAGCTTATAAACATGGCCAGAGGGGGAAGGGTAGTTTAATGGACAAAACTGTCATGGAAAGGTCAACTTGGAGGTATTGATGTGGAAATGTTCCTGTAAAGTTTCAAAACCTTCAGAATAATTTACTAGTTTTTATCGCAGTAAAACGTATCAGTGCAGACACACAAAAAAATTACCAGAGTAGGGTTGGGAAGGTTGCAAAATCTTATTTTAAATGGAAATGCCCTTAACAAGTAAAAACTGAAACAAAGGCAACTTAAAGTAGACAAAAAGGGTGCACACATGTACCTTTTCCCATACCTTGTAGAAGTTACGCAGGAGGAGTGCGCCCTCCTCCCGCGCCCCTTCCAGTGCCGCCAGGTGGCGATCCTGTAGGTAGCACGCCCTGGTGGCATCCTGGTACACTAACTGCTTCATCAGAACAATGCTCATCTCCATAGTTGCCAAGCGAACTTTACTATCTGCAGATAACATAGCAATATACTGAACAAAAACCAATGGAAATTGTTCAAATGTTCACACATGAATTCTAATACAACTCAAGGTAACTTAACATTCAATCATAAACGATGTTATCATAATTACAGACCGACAGTTCCAGAGCACATGGCCAGCAAAAGTAATACCAGGGAGATGCTAATCTGGGTTGGCCAGAGGTAATCATTTCTGTGTGCCTCTGGTGGAGAGTGTGATTACACTACTGCCCTGTGACTGGTCTTATCCTGGTGCTGGCCATGTGCTAATGTCAGTCTCTGACAATCACAGGCAAGGGAAATTTGTTTCTGTACTGTATGATGTTAGGGCAGGAAATGTTATATATATGGCTGACTGTGTGTTCCCAAATGTGGAACTTTCCTTGAAAAATGAGCTGAAATATCAATGTACAGTGCCATGTCTGAAGACAGCACTGCACAGATAAAAATATTCCCTCCCTATCAATAACCCCTCATCTCATGGTTGCTCAGATAAAAATATTCCCTCCCTATCAATAACCCCTCATCTCATGGTTGCTCAGATGAAAATATTCCCTCCCTATCAATAACCCCTCATCTCACCCTATCAATAACCCCTCATCTCATGGTTGCTCAGATGCCTCATAGATAAAACACCCAGCATCTTATAGAACATAGTCGCATTGGAGTGGATAAACAAACGGACAAAGGAAAGGTGGGACGAACAGACAAAATAAACAGACACAGGACCATCAGAGGGATTACTAACAGGTAATTTACCTTCCAGTACCTCAATAATAGCTTCCAGTACCTCAATAATAGCTCTGCACAGCTCTGAATGCTGACAGATGGAAAGTTGTGTTTAATGGACAGACAGAATGACAGAAAATCCCCCCCAAAACTCAGCACAGCTGAGATAAATGTACACCACAGCTCTGAAACCTTTGGCCTGTACAAATGGCGCCTTCAGACAACTTTCATTGCAGGGCAAAGTCATATTTTGTCAGCAATGTCAGCTGGTCAGACATACTTTGGCACATACTATGACATGTTGCTCTGAGGTTTTGGAATAACAAAATAGGAAAAAATGGAATGAAGACTACCCTAGAATATATATAAAACAACAGGAAGTGGGGCAGGTAGCGTCACTCAATGGTCAATCAGTCAAAGCCCTTTAGGATGTGATGAGATTGATCAAATCCCAATAAAAGTAAAAAAATAATAATAATAATACTAAAACTTATATAGCGCTGAATACCAGACAAGTCTGTTCATAGCGCTTTATTCAAAACATGTGCTTTGAAAAGATGTGTCTTCAACTTGCTCTTGAAGAGGTCAGCTGAGAGACAGATCCTGAGGTCCTGAGGGAGGTCATTCCATAGTTTTGGACCAACTGATGAAAATGCCCTATCCCCTACTGTCCTCAGGCGCGTATGGGGAACGCACAGAAATGTGCCATTGTTTGAACGTAGGTTTCTATCCCCTGTTTTTACTTGCAGCAGGTCTTTTATGTAAGATGGCGCCTTCCCATTTAGGGCCTTCCAAACCATCAGAATGATTTTGAACTTAATTCTGGCGCATATTGGCAGCCAGTGTAGTTCCTTCAGCTTCTCTGAAATATGATCATATTTTCTTATCCTACCCACCACTCTGGCTGCTGAATTTTGTATATATTGTAGTTTTTTTAACTCTGATTTCGGAAGACCAGCAAGAAGTCCGTTTCCTTAGTCCAGAGTTGAAGTAACAAAGGCATGAGTTAAGGTTACTGCTGTTTTCTCGTCCAGACATCTTCTGATGGATGATAAATTCCTGATATGATAGTAACCCTTTTTGCACATTTTCCTTATTTGTGCCTTCATATCCATTTTTTCATCGAAAACGATTCCCAGGTCAGTGATGGTGGAGGAAGGTGATATGTGTGAATCACCCACCTTAATAGTGGTGATGCCAGAAGGTTTAGAAGTACCATAACCATCATAACATGATAGCATCTCAGTTTTACCATCAAAGTATGTATGTTTACTTTTATAGTTTGTGCTCAATAAGAACAATACAAAATATTTCATGATCTTTATCACAATAAATACTTGACTTCCAATAAATACTTGACTTCCAATAAATACTTGACTTCCATTAAATACTTGACTTCAAAACTCTTCTGATGTAAAGACTACGTGATTTGGCAATTATTGGAGATGTTGCCTTAATCATGCCAGAAATACATTAACAAATTTGGAAAAGAATGAAAAATAATCATTTCATCTTAAAGAAAAATTTGTTGCATGGGATTTAATAAATTCAGTCACTTTCCTTTCCAGAACGGCATATTTTCAAAATACTTACTATTTTGGCAGGTTAAACTGATGATCTTGATAAGTTTTTCCACCAATGTAATGTTGTAGTGATCTTTTGCCTGCAATAGATAGTCAGAGGGCCATTAAACACTGGAAGAACTTAATACTTCCAGACAAACCGGGTGACCATGACGGCAGAGGAGTGCGACTTACCTCGGATTTGTCTGTGGGCATAAATACAGTATCAAGTAATTCCTGATGAATTCCTGAAATAGAACCAAACAAATAGATTGTTGATTATTTGTTGAAAAACCTCTAATAATATTTTGAATAAAGCTGTACATGTTGCTGTTATTTCATTCTATAAACCAAAAGGACTAATTGAGGTAAATTTGTTTTCTTTTTTTACTACTTTAAAAATAACTTTTTTTCCGATCAAAATCAAAATTTAGCATGTTAACATTTGTACTACAAACATCTATCAAATAGTCAATAACATGTGGAACAAATACAACACTCTTACAACAGGAAACATGCTAATACATAATCATATTAGAAATCAAGTTCGTCACATATCAAAGTTTATTAAATACAAAATCAAATAATGTTAGATATGGAGTACAGAGGCAAGGACCAACATAAACTAATTAGTATAAAACTGAGGTCAGCACAGTATCTAATGCATACAAGGTCATGCGCCATCCAACTCACATGTGCCAATCTCTGATGTGCCATTAGGCAAAATTAACCTCTTTACATAAATTATTCTCCAAATAATTTACTTTGCAGTGTGCAGGATACAAATAATGGCAATAAGTGATATTTGGTGTGTTATGTAAAATATGGCATTAATCTGATTGTGCAAATTTGGTCCTGTGGCCTTGAAAATATCATCAAATGTCAAAATCGTCTGATCCCATCAGAAGATTATAAGATATGGTAGATTGTATTGATATTATAACATATGAACCATCAAAATAGTTCTCACAAGCACCGATGAGGTCACGCTGAGGTCACGCTGGCTATGACCCTGACCTTGACCAAAAGCAATCAGACAACCACCAAAAAATCTAAATATCTTTGGATGCAGTGTTAATATGTGCATTTGAATGTTTTGTAAAATACCCCATTCGGGTGATTTTGTCAAACGGGTTCATGTGACCTTGAGAATTGCTCAATATCACCCAATATCAAACTCATTTTAGCCCATGTTGGATGTTGCTAATTTTGTCTGAGTGAAATTGATATTACTGGATTAAAAAGGTCATGAGGGCATTTATTTTCATATTC
Source organism: Amphiduros pacificus (assembly GCA_949316495.1). NCBI lineage: Eukaryota > Metazoa > Annelida > Polychaeta > Phyllodocida > Hesionidae > Amphiduros > Amphiduros pacificus. The sequence goes on from OX439002.1 coordinate 62,598,818, forward strand.
CTTGGGATAACAATTGGACTTTGGAGGAAAATATCATTAGAGAATCGAAACCTCTATTTAGAGTACCAAACCATTAACATTAACCTAATCCTATCAAACTTATGATTTTTCTAGTATTGGTAAAAATGTCTTTTTGTCATTTGATTAATCTTACTAAATATGAATTGAAGTGCATTAACCTAAAATAGTTCATACATTTTTAACAAAAAAAATCAAGAGAAAAATGGTTCAGATTAGTACACTTTAATTTGGGCTAGTCCAAATCTCCACTCACTAGCCCGACTGTATTTTGGTTTGACTGTACAGGACTGAGAAGTTGGACCACTGCAGGACCAATGATTCAACAGAGCATAGGACCACTGCAGGACCAATGATTCAACAGAGCATAGGACCGCTGCAGGACCAATGATTCAACAGAGCATAGGACCGCTGCAGGACCAATGATTCAACAGAGCATAGGACCACTGCAGGACCAATGATTCAACAGAGCATAGGACCGCTGCAGGACCAATGATTCAACAGAGCATAGGACCACTGCAGGACCAATGATTCAACAGAGCATAGGACCACTGCAGGACCAATGATTCAACAGAGCAAAGGACCACTGTAGGACCAATAATTCAACAGAGCATAGGACCACTGCAGGACCAATGATTCAACAGAGCATAGGACCACTGTAGGACCAATGATTCAACAGAGCATAGGACCACTGCAGGACCAATGATTCAACAGAGCATAGGACCACTGCAGGACCAATGATTCAACAGAGCATAGGACCACTGCAGGACCAATGATTCAACAGAGCATAGGACCACTGTAGGACCAATAATTCAACAGAGCATAGGACCACTGCAGGACCAATGATTCAACAGAGCATAGGACCGCTGCAGGACCAATGATTCAACAGAGCATAGGACCGCTGCAGGACCAATGATTCAACAGAGCATAGGACCACTGTAGGACCAATAATTCAACAGAGCATAGGACCGCTGCAGGACCAATGATTCAACAGAGCATAGGACCGCTGCAGGACCAATGATTCAACAGAGCATTTGCAACATATTACATTATAGTCAAGGCAACACATTCTACTTGGTGTGGGAAAGTCTAGTTAAGTGAATAAAGAGCACATAAACAAAACACTGATATATAGAGATATATGTCAAAGTGTTAGTCCATCCCTACCATCTGTGTGGAAGGCAACCAGGGTTCGCAAAACAATAGTTTTAAAAGATTACTTTACAATATACATTGTATGCTATTGTGCAATTGTATTTTGGTGGGTTCACAACCTTTTTTTTAAAAACAAACAAAAAATAAAATATATTTGCCACATCAACTTCACAGAAATGGGCTATTATTTAGTTTTATTGGCTTATTTTACTAAGACTTTTATTAACTCTTGTCCCATTTCTGGCAGATAGGTTACTATACAGTAGAGACAGTAGCACCTAGAAGGGATTTAGTCTACTCATGTGCTTATTTTCCTGGTTCTTCTAGAAATAAAACTATCATCTTCAACCAATGTCAAGCTATACCAGGGGTGGGAGAGCTCAGAATGGTGCTGGACAGTAATAGCAGCTTAGCCGAGTGATTGATCCATTCAAACCATTGCAAAATTCAGTTCCAGATAATTATATACTTAAATATGGAACAGATCAACATGTTATTTCTAGAAAATTCATATTTGATAGTTTAAAAAAAAAATACTCTTTAAATCTGTGCCTTTGTTCACTGTGCGACATTGCTCAGCTTTCAGCCAGAATTTAAGGTTCAGTTAGCATCCAGAGCTGATGTAATTATGCTACGCCTATGGTGTAAGTGTAAGCAAAACCAGGAAATGTACAGACTAGTAGAGATTTTCAGTCCAGCTCCATTCCAAGCCTTCCCACCCCTGTATATGGTTTTGGTAATTATTACACTCCATGCGTGTTTGGTATAAAGGCTTCAGATAACACATTTGATCTGTTTCCATAGCAGTTAAAACACAAGTAAATGTCTGGTTGCTTCCTTTTAATATAAAAGCATAAAGTAGACCTTTCAAATATAAGTAAATGGTATTATCTGATTAACTAATTAATCAAACTAAAAAACGCCATTTACCTGTGTTATGTCCCATAGCATAAAGCAGACAAAGGGCAAAAAGTGCCTCATAATCATTGTCGGAGCACTCGAGGGCGTTGAACAGTGCCTCCAGGTAGGGCCTATTGGTGAGGGAGAAGTCTGCCTGGGAACACTCCACGATGGACGCCAGCTTCTCCTCATCGGTCGAGTTCTGATTGGGACTGGTCACTTCCTTTGCTGGCAGCACTGGGCTCGATGTGCAGCTATTCACTTCCCCCTCTGCAACTTTATGCAAAAAAATAGGATTTTTAGGCAAAAAATAGGATTTTTAGGCAAAAAATAGGATTTTTAGGCAAAAAATAGGATTTTAGGCAAAAAATAGGACTTTAGGCAAAATATAGGATTTAGCAACAGTGGCTAGTGTAAAACTTTAGGGCTGTTAAGTATCTATGGTTTGAGTTTGGAAATGCTGTAATTTGTTATAAGTTAATTGTTTTCAAGATTTTCAGGTCGTATGACCTTGGAACATATTCCCCACCCCAATTTCCCGCCCCCTGGTTCCCCACCCCCTGGTTCCCCACCCCCTGGTTCCCCACCCCCTGGTTCCCCACCCCCTGGTTCCCCACCCCTTGGTTCCCCACCCCTTGGTTCCCTGCCCCCGGGTTCCCCGCCCCCTGGTTCCCCGCCCCCTGCTTCGCCGCCCCCTGCCCCCTGCTTCGCCGCCCCCTGCTTCGCCGCCCCCGGGTCACCCACCCCCTGGTTCCCCACCCCCAGGTTCCCTATCCCGGGTTCCCTATCCCAGGTTCCCTATACCAGGTTCCCTATCCCCCGGGTTCCCTAGATGGCATCATTGTTTACCTTTCTCTTCCTCAGCATTCGCTGCTCCGTCTGTCTGCTCCTCTTTCCTGGTTTCCTCCAGATCCTCTTCCTTTTGCTCGTCTTCTCCAACTTGCTCCTCATCTATCTGATCTTCTCCTACAGCCTCGGTACTAGTGGCGCCATCTGAGTTGCGATAGTTTGGTCTCTTCCTCCGAGGTTTGGTTGGACCTTTGCTGTTGTCCAGAGTCTGTGCCAGTGATTCTACCGGCTTAACAAACCCTCGCAATTTGCGGCCCTGAAATCAATAGTGTATACTTATTACAATATAAAGTATAGAACTGGTAAAAAATATCATTTGCATGTTGCAGAGAAAAATATTAATTTAATATCAAACAATCTTTGTTCTGAGACCTTTCCTTCCTTTCTGGCCTCCAATGGTTCCTTCTCTATATATTTACCAATAAATTGATGCTAAAAGCTGCTACAAGAGTGGAAATATATATGTCAACTATTTTTGCTTGCTTTTTGTACCATTCCCTTAAAGCACTGGAGATATTGAATGGAGAATGCTTATTTCTTACTGGTTCTTCAAGCAATGTTGCTGATGACCTCTGGGCTTTATCCTGGGGGACAGGCGTATGAGCTAGGGCATTATATGACTATTATCTGAGCCTATCAACCATTCTCATACACACATTTATTGATCTCACTCTCCCTGCTTGCAACCAATAGTTCTGATGCAAGCAACTTTCAGTGCTTAATCTGTGAACTAAACTTTGGCCTCAGATAGGCGAGCTATTGTCAGCACTCAGGTACATTACTTAAGTCATCTCTCAGCTTACAGTACTTTTTATCTGTTTGTATTACCTAACTTATCAGCACTGTTCAGACTCTATCAGGTCAGATATAAGCCTGTCACTGGGACCCAATGCCCTACTCTTTTAGAAAAGTGACTGTAGACCTTTCCTTTGCATTGTCACATGGACCTGGTAATACAAACCAAAGCCTTTGATAACCAGTCACGGTGCACTGGCTGGAGTAAGAGATATCTCACCAGCAGATATCCATCTAGCTCAACCTTGCAGCATGAATGAGCTACTTATCCCAACCAGCATTTGAACCCCTGACCTTTTGCATGGAGACCGGATATCTTACCAACTGACCCATGCCCCCCCCCTCAGCTTATAGTATATCTGGACGTCTTGGACAGTCCAGGAAATCAAATTTATCATGGAAAGATCTTAGTCGAACTAATGTTGAATCATGATTTGGAGTATGTACACTTTTTCAGTGGAGGGACATAAGTGCAGAAAAACTACTTTTTAAAGGCAAAGGTTAAATAATCTCAGGTACAAAAAGGTCAATTATTAATTTCAGAAGCAAACTTAAGTACTGCAGTGCAATATACTATTATTTTTTAGCATATAAATTCTTTGACAAATGCGACTGACTGTTTTTGGTGAGTGATCTTTGGGGTCAGCACACACATCCATGTCTCCATTAAAGATGATGTCAGCCAGCTGCCGGACCAAGGGACAGTGTGAGATGATGAGGAATACCTGAAAATCAGCAGCACTCAGTTAGCTTGCCTTTTACTGTAATAAATCAGTTTAATATTTTGCTTCTGGATAATAATATTAATCAAGATTGTTCTTGTTCCATTAAAAAAAATCTGTTTTCCTTTTAGAATGCTGAATAAATATATAAGTAGTAAGTACTTACTTGTGACAATAGAAACAGAGACACGACAGAGCTCACATGGGGTCGCTCATCCTGCAAGGAAACAACAAACAAAGAAAACATTAGACAAGTGTCAGCTTCAAGATATAATACATGATAGCAATTCTCACGACAATAACAATAAACATAACAGAAAAAAAGGCCATTGTCAAGTTGAGATTATCATCTGCTCTTACTTTGTAAATCTGGAAAATTCATTCACATCTCTACCAGAAGGAATTTATGAATGTATTTCAAATCTTATTAATATATGATTGGTGGTTAATTATAGTGGAGTTATCTCAAATGCAGGATTTTGTTCAACTAAGTGACATTATCAGTTCTGGTTATCTTATTAAATTTAGAATCTTTTAAGCAATTTTGCACACACTTCGATATCAGCACTACGTCCAATCTACCAGAGAGCAATGCTGTGTGGCATCTCTAACTCAGCAAAAGAAAGATTTAAAAAATACATGTGCAAGACTGCAGACCTTGTGGTGTATGGCAACAGTGGAAGGAGTAGAAATATGAGTTTGGTAATGGTATCTCAATTCATTGTCAACTCATCATAATCAGGAGTCTAAGCTTCCAGAGATCAGGTCACATTTAAACCTAGGTCAAGGTCACTGACAAATACACTGTTAAGAGACACTGTTAAGATATATCTCTGGTTTAAGTTTGGTTATGTTATTTTCATTGGTTGTCAACCTTTCATGTTCACAAAATTTCAAGAGATCAGGTTACATGACCTTAAACTATAGATCAAAACTCACAGCAAGCTTACCCTTTAAGAGAAAGGTTGCGCACCTGGTTTGGCAACAGTATCGTTATTTGCTGTCACCTTATTGCATTAACAAGGTTTTCAGATGGGTCACCTGACCTTGAAATGAAGGTCAAGGTTGCTGACTAGCACATCATTTCAAGATCTTTATATAATACATTACTTGTTCTCTAGTCATCATGGTCACAATAAGGGAGAGATGCCCAGACGGCCCAGGCCCTGATAATAACATATTCCAAAATTGGTCCAAAATTGGTCCAAAATTGGTCCAAAATTGGTCCAAAAATGTCCATAAAGCCAAATGAGAACAAAGACCATTAATTGATTAATTAAAAAAAAATCTCTATAAACTAAAACTAACCATTTTATAAAAAAGACATTTCACTACTGTTCAAACGTATCTTTGGTCTTAGAAAATGATTTTCTGTTTTTTAACTTTTATGACTTCCCTTGTTTATTCTGTGTTTTTCAGTGACAAATGAAACAAGTAAAATATATGTATAATAGCATGCCAAATGATTGAATTAAACCAATTAAAAAAAATAATCATTGAAACATGAGAATGTGTAAATGTAAATAAATCTGTGACAGAACATTGGAAACTGCATTACTTGTGACAGAACATTGGAAACTGCATTACTTGTGACAGAACATTGGAAACTGCATTCCTTGTGACAGAACATGGGAAACTGCATTCCTTGTGACAGAACATTGGAAACTGCATTACTTGTGACAGAACATTGGAAACTGCATTCCTTGTGACAGAACATTGGAAACTGCATTCCTTGTGACAGAACATTCCCATCAACCATGGAGGAGTAATATGTGTCAATGTTCCATTCCCATCAACCATGGAGGAGTAACGTGTGTCAATGTTCCATTCCCATCAACCATGGAGGAGTAATATGTGTCAATGTTCCATTCCCATCAACCATGGAGGAGTAACGTGTGTCAATGTTCCATTCCCATCAACCATGGAGGAGTAACGTGTGTCAATGTTCCATTCCCATCAACCATGGAGGAGTAACGTGTGTCAATGTTCCATTCCCATCAACCATGGAGGAGTAACGTGTGTCAATGTTCCATTCCCATCAACCATGGAGGAGTAACGTGTGTCAATGTTCCATTCCCATCAACCATGGAGGAGTAACGTGTGTCAATGTTCCATTCCCATCAACCATGGAGGAGTAACGTGTGTCAATGTTCCATTCCCATCAACCATGGAGGAGTAACGTGTGTCAATGTTCCATTCCCATCAACCATGGAGGAGTAATGTGTGTCGATGTTCCATTCCCACCAACCATGGAGGAGTAACATGTGTCAATGTTCCATTCCCACCAACCATGGAGGAGTAATATGTGTCAATGTTCCATTCCCATCAACCATGGAGGAGTAACATGTGTCAATGTTCCATTCCCACCAACCATGGAGGAGTAACATGTGTCAATGTTCCATTCCCATCAACCATGGAGGAGTAATATGTGTCAATGTTCCATTCCCACCAACCATGGAGGAGTAATATGTGTCAATGTTCCATTCCCATCAACCATGGAGGAGTAATATGTGTCAATGTTCCATTCCCATCAACCATGGAGGAGTAACATGTGTCAATGTTCCATTCCCATCAACCATGGAGGAGTAATATGTGTCAATGTTCCATTCCCACCAACCATGGAGGAGTAATATGTGTCAATGTTCCATTCCCATCAACCATGGAGGAGTAACGTGTGTCAATGTTCCATTCCCATCAACCATGGAGGAGTAACGTGTGTCAATGTTCCATTCCCATCAACCATGGAGGAGTAATGTGTGTCAATGTTCCATTCCCATCAACCATGGAGGAGTAATATGTGTCAATGTTCCATTCCCACCAACCATGGAGGAGTAATATGTGTCGATGTTACATTCCCATCAACCATGGAGGAGTAATATGTGTCAATGTTGCATTCCCACCAACCATGGAGGAGTAACATGTGTCAATGTTCCATTCCCATCAACCATGGAGGAGTAACATGTGTCAATGTTCCATTCCCATCAACCATGGAGGAGTAACGTGTGTCAATGTTACATTCCCATCAACCATGGAGGAGTAACATGTGTCAATGTTGCATTCCCACCAACCATGGAGGAGTAACATGTGTCGATGTTCCATTCCCATCAACCATGGAGGAGTAATGTGTGTCAATGTTCCATTCCCATCAACCATGGAGGAGTAATATGTGTCAATGTTCCATTCCCACCAACCATGGAGGAGTAATATGTGTCGATGTTCCATTCCCATCAACCATGGAGGAGTAACATGTGTCGATGTTCCATTCCCATCAACCATGGAGGAGTAACGTGTGTCAATGTTCCATTCCCATCAACCATGGAGGAGTAATGTGTGTCAATGTTCCATTCCCATCAACCATGGAGGAGTAATGTGTGTCAATGTTCCATTCCCATCAACCATGGAGGAGTAACATGTGTCGATGTTCCATTCCCATCAACCATGGAGGAGTAACATGTGTCGATGTTCCATTCCCATCAACCATGGAGGAGTAACGTGTGTCAATGTTCCATTCCCATCAACCATGGAGGAGTAATGTGTGTCAATGTTCCATTCCCATCAACCATGGAGGAGTAATATGTGTCAATGTTCCATTCCCACCAACCATGGAGGAGTAATATGTGTCGATGTTACATTCCCATCAACCATGGAGGAGTAACATGTGTCGATGTTCCATTCCCATCAACCATGGAGGAGTAATATGTGTCAATGTTGCATTCCCACCAACCATGGAGGAGTAACATGTGTCAATGTTCCATTCCCATCAACCATGGAGGAGTAACGTGTGTCAATGTTCCATTCCCATCAACCATGGAGGAGTAACATGTGTCAATGTTCCATTCCCATCAACCATGGAGGAGTAACATGTGTCGATGTTCCATTCCCATCAACCATGGAGGAGTAATATGTGTCAATGTTCCATTCCCACCAACCATGGAGGAGTAACGTGTGTCAATGTTCCATTCCCATCAACCATGGAGGAGTAATATGTGTCAATGTTCCATTCCCACCAACCATGGAGGAGTAATATGTGTCAATGTTCCATTCCCATCAACCATGGAGGAGTAACATGTGTCGAGAAAATGAACAAAATGTGAATATTGAATAATCTTAAGATACAAACTATTTTCTACATTGAATTTAAAATCTGCATTTTATTGGGAAACGGTGAGGTGTATAAATAATCCCACTACAATCATAGTTCATTTTGTGAGAAAATATTTTCTAAACTGACATGGCAAAAATAAAATCATGCTACATTTCAATTGTTTTCAAATCATTTTAGAAAAATAAAAAACTTTATTTATGCATAAATTAATCTCAAATTATGATTGAAAAAAAACATTGAAGCAAATTGGTAATACCAACATTTGATTTAATACTTACTCTTCGACGTTTTATGTATGTTCTTTTCTGTTATGAAATATAAAACAAGTCATATTCACGATAATCAAAAAAGAATGTACTGGAGTTATTTATCTATGTCTTTGCACCAAGATTAAAACAATATCTTTGAGGCATCACTTCCCAATATCCAAGCTAATAAAAGGATATCTCTATGCACATACGTGACCTAAATGGCTGTGAACTCTGGCATGTGTGCTTACTGTGGGAGGACCTTAACACCGGGGCCTACTCGGCTCAGTGAGGATTGCAGGAAGTGGAAAGAAACAGCAAAGAGCCAATTAATAGATTAATCATTATGGCATTATAGCAGGAAATGTGTAGATTCAATGTGAATGTTGAGATACCCTGCCAGTTATGTGTTGTGAGAGGCTGGAAGCTAGTTTGGTTCTCATACTTTGGCCAGGGCGTAAAGCATTATTTTGATGTATGTTTCATTATTATACTGACATGGCAACACAAACCACAGCCTTTCATTTAAGTTCAATTTTGCAGAAAAAAAACCAAATAAACTCTCTTTGTTCTCTTGAAAGGTTCCTGGATTATAATTTTATGTTGCATGCCATTCGCCTATTAAATGCTGGTCCTGGGCAAAAGCTTCTTTGCATTGGGTGACAGAGTAAGTTCCACTTTTGAATGCTGCTCTTTGATGATTAAATCAAAAATCAAACTCAATTGGTTGGCCCATGTGTTTTCTTATTTTGATCAGCTATCATTCGAACTTTGAGCTACATTTTAGATGTTTTCTGTTCAACTAATCTTGATGTATGCTTTGTTTGTGTGCCTCATCATTTGACTTACATCAGTTTGGGAAGCATTTATGTCATCGCGTTATCAATAAGAGGTGAGTGAGGAGGTTGACTTACGGTGGAGGCTGTGTACTTGCGCCGCTTGGTGAGGGAGTACACATAGAGAGGTATAAGCAGCCTGTTGAGCAGGTGATCTGTCAGCACACCATTAAGAGCATCAATTCCCAGACACACTATGTCATTCAAGTAGTGCAGGTGATCCAGGTGCTCAGCCACAAGGTCGGCAAGGCGGTCACGGCTGTTATGACTGAAATATACAGGCATCCATTGTACTCGCTCACTTACCAATCACTTACCAAAGAGTTACTCCAATTTTCATGTTTGCCATAAAACACACTGCGACCAATGTGAACAATGTGAACAATGCTGCTACTTGTCCTGAGGCCATTACAGCACAATTAGGTAGGACTACAGCTTAGCATCTTTAATACTATTTCATTAACTATTTAAATTCAAGATGTTGTCTACAGAAATGAGTTTATACAGTTCATCCCCATCTCACGACACACTGGGAATGCATGCCAAATATTTGCTGATGTTGTATCCCGTTTTTGTTTTTACAGAGCTCTGGTAGTGAGACCAGGCAGCACTGTAGGTGTTGTGAGATGGTGGGCTGATGACGTTGTGGGGGGTAACGTACTCTGCATCGTTGCGCACACACGCGTCCAGATCTATGATGTGGTTGCCTATAAACCACACCAGGTTGGAGAAGTAGGGAGCAGCTGTCTTGTCACGGATGTACCGAAGCATCGAACGATCATCCACTTAAAAATACATACACAGAGGTTTATATAAAGTTATCTCTCGTATTAAGTTATCTCTCATATTAATCTTAATTTCCCTTTAACTTTTATTTTTTAAGAGATATAGCTGACAAATTAGGAGTGCAATGCAACATAATCCAAAAAAATCAAATTAACTACATAATATTATTTCTCAAATACATTTATTATAAGGTTTTCTTTGTCTTGAGATGTAATGTTGCCCAATTAGTTTAGAGTGTGAATGATTTCTTTATTGATTATTCCAAGCTTTACCATCAGTGGCAATCACAGCAGTAAGCTCATCTCTGTGGTGTCAAGCTTACTACACCTTGCGAAGATTTCAAGAAAGTTTAGAAACTGCGCTAAAAAAATCTGTGTCTATGAGAAAACAACAGATTTTGAAATAAATATGCACCAAATAAGAAATAATTCTGAAGGTCTGACTTTATAGAATGTATCATAGAGTTTAACGTCCCCTCTTAAAGTACGGAGCTAAGATTAGCCACCGTCTAACATTGTCAATATGACTCAATGCCTATTGGGGGCTAGAATGAAGCTTGTTGTACTGGGTATCGCCCCCTGTAGTCTCAGACCCAACCAAATATCAGGATGTTCGTACTTGCAGGACTGAGACAGAAACCAATCTAGGTCTTCTGCAACTTACAGCATCAAAATGAATCATCTGACCAACTCTTCATCAAGATTCAACGTCCAACCAATAATATCTGTTTCATCAATCATAGTTATGGATTAATCTTTTCAAAGTTTTCTTTTCATAGTGTTCATGAGGGCATGACTGGCCAGTGAATTTCACATCAACACAGCTGATCAGCACAGCCAAACAATGAATGCATTTATAGTTTTAAAATGTGCAATTGAGAACCTTGATGGCCCAGCCCTGAAGGATTACATAAGCCCTGAAGGATTACATAAGCCCTGAAGGATTACATAAGCCCTGAAGGATTACATAAGCCCTGACGGATTACATAAGCCCTGACGGATTACATAAGCCCTGACGGATTACATAAGCCCTGACGGATTACATAAGCCCTGAAGGATTACATAAGCCCTGACGGATTACATAGGCCCTGAAGGGTTACATAAGCCCTGAAGGATTACATAAGCCCTGACGGATTACATAGGCCCTGAAGGGTTACATAAGCCCTGAAGGATTACATAAGCCCTGAAGGATTACATAGGCCCTGAAGGATTACATAAGCCCTGAAGGATTACATAAGCCCTGAAGGATTACATAGGCCCTGAAGGATTACATAAGCCCTGAAGGATTACATAAGCCCTGAAGGATTACATAAGCCCTGAAGGATTACATAAGCCCTGAAGGATTACATAAGCCCTGAAGGATTACATAAGCCCTGAAGGATTACATAGGCCCTGAAGGATTACATAAGCCCTGAAGGATTACATAAGCCCTGAAGGATTACATAGGCCCTGAAGGATTACATAAGCCCTGAAGGATTACATAGGCCCTGAAGGGTTACATAAGCCCTGAAGGATTACATAAGCCCTGACGGATTACATAGGCCCTGAAGGGTTACATAAGCCCTGAAGGATTACATAAGCCCTTGTACACACCTGCATGCCATTCCCTCATAATCAATTCTGAGTTGAGGAGAAATCTATAGACAAAATGATCAGATTTTCACATAAACTATCCTGAGTCTCTGTAACTTTATGGGTATAAAATATGATATTGATATCTTGTATATGAAATGTTGGGCATCACATCCACCGACTATCTTACGTTTATAAATATGTTATGTTATATGGCTTCCCACATGCTCAAGATGCTACAGTGTAAAGTATTTGTATGCTACTTTTTTCTAGTCCGTGTCTGTTAAGACTAAAGGAAGCGATCATTATTACTATTTATTACTATTTAGTCTATGATGAAATTGTGCCAATGGATATTATTGTGTTATTAAAAAAATACACTGTTAAGAGGTCACATACCCCTCAGCTTATAGGAACAGTGGAAACAGATGACCTTTAAGGCTGCTATACATGTACAGTAATGATTTAAGTTTGGTAATGCCATCTGAACTTGCTCTCTATAGATCGGGTCACGTGACCTTAGAGTGTCGGTCAAGGTCATTAGCAAGGGCACTATTCAGAGACATTGAAACATGCATCCATTTTATAAGTTTGGTGATGCTAACTTTATTTGTTCTCATATTATCACACTCAAAAGATTTTCAGATTGTATCAATGGTTTAAATTGGTTATCTTAATTTGATTTGTTGTGAACTTATCATGTTCACAAGGTTTTAAAAACCCTGAAATATAGGTCAAATACATAATTTCAAGATCTTCATATGCATACATGGTTTAAATTTCAAGAACTTAAAATTATTTTTCATCAAGTTATCATGAACAAAAAGAGACGGACACCCAGAAGGGGCATGCTCTGACTATATCCCTTCTGCAACATTTGCTGAGGGGTAAAAAACCATTTAAGGTTTATTGCTAGTTAAACCTTTACAGTGTGACAAGAAAAAATAATACATTTAGAAATTTGACATTGAAATCAATCTTAACAGAATGTTATTAAATTTAAATATCAAAACTAAAGGGTTCTGAAAATTGCTTAATATATTTGTGTACATAAGCTTTTGAATTGATAAAAATGATAGCTCCTTGTGAGACGAGATAATCTCTACATGTAGACAGATCATTTATTCAAAGAACAATAACACCAAAAGCTTCACACTACAATCTTGTGATGTAAATTGGAATAATTACGTATCAGGCATGTCTCACCTTCCCAATCCCAATAAAAATATCTTTTCATTTGAGATGCATGCGGGTAAGTTCCCAAACGATCAACCAAATGGTATTTTGAACTGCATAATTATCTTAACTTGTGTGAAATACAAAATAACAATCAAAACAATACTTGTTTCTCTGTATACCAAAAGATCTTGACTAGATTTTTATTTCACAGAAGCATGTTATCAAGCTTTGGTCACCATACCATCACCTATCCAGTGCAAACAAGAGCAGGCAACGCCACCTAGCATCAGAAGGGTGCATTACCTTTGGGCTGACCTTGCTCATCAAGTTTTGAGTTGATGCGACATGCTTTAAAACGAGAAACAAATGTCAGTTTGGGCTGATTTATTTTTTTTAATAGGTTTTTAAAGCAACTCAAAGGGGGACTCATGGTTAGTCCATCTACCGGACACGTGTGTACACAACATTCCGACCCTGCTCTGACCGAACACGTGTGTACACAACATTCCAACCCTGCTCTGACCGGACACGTGTGTGCACAGCATTCCAACCCTGCTCTGACCGGACACGTGTGTACACAGCATTCCAACCCTGCTCTGACCGGTGGCTTATACTTGAGAACATGATGCTCATACATCAATGCTGATGGGAAAAATATCCAGTAAATCTCCCTTAATCTAAGCAAATTTTATTTTATCTCTTTATCCATTCTAAACTGGTTTGGGGATCAAAGAAAAAATAATTCTTGAACTGAAAATTAATATAAATGTTGATTTCTTTTATGATATATTTGACATATTTTTCTGAATTAAATGTTCTTAAAACTTTAAATATGGGCATAAGATGTCAATATTAATCTTATAAATAAATCCATCCTAAAAGCTTCTCAAAATTGCCCAAACCAATATGTCTGAGCAAGGTCAAAGTAACAATATGAGTCCACGCGGATGCTGCACCAGCCCAGCCTATTAGTCTGCTGGATAAAAGCATATTAGGATTATTGGTCAATCTCAATAACCTGACTCGGCTCACCTCCATCTTTGAAAAATAAAAGACGCAAATTCTACTGAATCAGTTGGTTTAATATGTGACAATGTCAAAGGTCAAATTGGACTATTTATAATGGTGTTATGACATTTCTCTGGTTTCAATTTTAAATTCTTTGAAAAAAAAAATAGTTGCACTCAAGTCATATGGCTAAAGTCCTTTTAAAATGGGACAAAAATAAACCAAACATGTAAAATACTTCACTCTTCATGCAAAGTCAGAATTCAGTTAAAATCAAAGGTTTTTGTCCACCTCCTGTAATCTATTTAAAATATTCTGGTTACTATTTCAACAGTTACTTTCATGTGAAAGCACAGAAAATTAAACTGCTGAAAGTCTACCTCTCATAACCTGCTGAAAGTCTACCTCTCATGACCTGCTGAAAGCCTACCTCTCATAACCTGCTGAAAGTCTACCTCTCATGACCTGCTGAAAGCCTACCTCTCATAACCTGCTGAAAGTCTACCTCTCATAACCTGCTGAAAGGTCTGCCTCTCATAATCTGCTGAAAGTCTGCCTCTCATGACCTGCTGAAAGCCTACCTCTCATGACCTGCTGAAAGTCTACCTCTCATAACCTGCTGAAAGTCTGCCTCTCATGACCTGCTGAAAGCCTACCTCTCATGACCTGCTGAAAGCCTACCTCTCATAACCTGCTGAAAGTCTACTTCTCATGACCTGCTGAGAGTCTACCTCTCATGACCTGCTGAAAGTCTACCTCTCATAACCTGCTGAAAGCCTGCCTCTCATAACCTGCTGAAAGTCTACCTCTCATAACCTGCTGAAAGCCTACCTCTCATAACCTGCTGAAAGCCTACCTCTCATGACCTGCTGAAAGCCTAACTCTCATAACCTGCTGAAAGCCTACCTTTCATAACCTGCTGAAAGGTCTGCCTCTCATAATCTGCTGAAAGTCTGCCTCTCATGACCTGCTGAAAGCCTACCTCTCATAACCTGCTGAAAGTCTACTTCTCATGACCTGCTGAGAGTCTACCTCTCATGACCTGCTGAAAGTCTACCTCTCATAACCTGCTGAAAGCCTGCCTCTCATGACCTGCTGAAAGCCTACCTCTCATGACCTGCTGAAAGCCTACCTCTCATGACCTGCTGAAAGCCTGCCTCTCATGACCTGCTGAAAGCCTAACTTTCATGACCTGCTGAAAATCTACCTCTCATGACCTGCTGAAAATCTACCTCTCATGACCTGCTGAAAGCCTACCTCTCATGACTGCTGAAAGCCTAACTCTCATGACCTGCTGAAAGCCTACCTCTCATGACTGCTGAAAATCTACCTCTCATGACCTGCTGAAAGCCTACCTCTCATGACATATGAGTAAGAGTACATCCAGTACAATGTGTGGCTGTTTTCAGTCAGGCCAGAGTGTGGAACAAATTATAGTGTTCAGAACATTTGTGTTGGAGGAATACAATAATGACTGTTCACTGAATAGGCTGGGATTAAAATCTGGGACACAAATAATTCAAAATTATATTATTGTTGATTATGTATCCTGTTATTTATTGAGATTACTTATCTATGTAGCTTTAAATGTATGTCATCCTAAATGTTAAGACAAATTGAATTCATACGGCACTTTTTTATGATCATAAATGCCAATCCTGGTAATATATTACTACATGGGTTCTTGCATCAATTGAAGTTTTACCATTCAATTCTCATTCTCCAGCAACAATATACATGAATACAACCAATTAAAATAAACAATATGCATTGGTCATTGTATGGAAAGAACAAAATTATTAGAATTAAAGCTTACTTTAGGAGTAAATGATGTGGAGAAATTAAAGTAGAATCTTGATATTGTCAGCATAAATAAGGTTAGCATTAAGAAATAAACAACTTTATTTCAAATCTTTTCATGAAAGAGTTTAATATGTATTAGATAATATGAGATATAAAGGGGAGAGATGGCCGCGAGAGTAGATGGGACTCACCTTTGTATACATTGAGTGTGATGGTCCTCACAGCAATGCGTACCATACTTTCTGAATGATTGAAAAACTTGATCGCTTCTGTGTATAAGGCAAAATCATTTGTATGCTGAAAAATGCAAAGAATATAAAACGTCATCTATAATGGTTTGGTTTCTTTATTAAAAATTTGAAGCTTTTCTTCTTTTTCTAAAGCGTTTTTATATTCTAAAATAGGGGGAGGGTGGCAAAGATTAGCAAGTCCATTATTTTTCCACGCCTAATTTGCTTCAGAGATGAAGATGACCCACCAAACCTGCCTCAATTCCTATATGGACCTTATGTGCCAAGTTATATTGCTGAGTTAGGCTGGTTTGGGTGATTAAGGAGTCACTTGATACAGCATGACATAGTCCAATAGGTCAGGTCATGCACTGTAAGGTCATATATGTCTGGTCATAGGACCAATAAGCCACACCCTGATTCGTCAGGACACAGGGCCAATTTGATACATTCAGGCCAAGGTCATCGCATCACTAAAGAGAGTGTTATGATAGTTAGCCCAATGCAAAGGTCAGCAAAAAGATTATTTTATGGGCAAATATACAAAATGAATCAGGGCAATTCAAATAAGAGAACAAGTATTTTAAACCAGAATGTGATGTCACCCAGCAGTCACCCAGCAGCCATCCAGCAGTCACCCAGCAGTCATCAAGCAGTCACCCAGCAGTCATCCAGCAGTCATCCAGCAGTCACCCAGCAGTCACCCAGCAGTCATCCAGCAGTCACCCAGCAGTCATCCAGCAGTCACCCAGCAGTCACCCAGCAGTCATCCAGCAGTCATCCAGCAGTCACCCAGCAGTCATCCAGCAGTCACCCAGCAGTCATCCAGCAGTCACCCAGCAGTCACCCAGCAGTCATCCAGCAGTCATCCAGCAGTCACCCAGCAGTTATCCAGCAGTCACCCAGCAGTCACCCAGCAGTTATCCAGCAGTCACCCAGCAGTTATCAGTTATTATATTCTGCTGGACTGGGAACCTACCTCATTGTAGAAGAAGTGGATGGTGTGTTTGTTGAGCTTGAGTGACAAGGTCTTTAAAAATGAGATGTAATATGCCATAACCTGAAACATAAACAAAAGTACCAGTGGAATTCAAGTCCTCAGAATGATAATATGGAATTTTTATCACAGTTGCTATTGACATTTGTTTTTTGTTGTTTGTTATTTATATTTGGAGATGGATCTCTGATGAGTAAGAACCTCGTGTCAAGGAATCATTTCAGACTTTTTTTTTGCTGGATCCAACTGTTTTTTTAATGTTTCTTTTCTGGTTTTGCATTAGTCTGTCATGAGTAAGTGATCTGGATTCAAATAACAATTATTGCATATTTCTTTAACTCTTAGGAATTCTTTGCTTAATATAAATATATTAATTAATATAATCGTGGCCATCACTGGGTGTTCTTGCTGTCTAAGTACTGTGAAATGACAGCTTGTGCCAAGATATGTTGCTTGTTAGCATAATAATCTTGTTTTATAAAACATGTATACATAAAAATATATTTACCTCTTCATCTGAGAAGTCAAACTTGTGCACAATGATTGAATTGATATGATTGTTCGATAACAAGTAATCTAAAAAAAGAGACAGTAAAGACTTCAGATTGATTGTTCAACATTTCATCATATCAAAAGACACTCCTCAGCTAACAACAATCTCAAATGTTTAAAGGTGCAAAATGGTGGTCCGACAGCCTTGCTATAGCAGTCCACTTTCATTTAAAATATCTTTCTTTTTATGTAAATTAATGAAAGTTAAACTGAAGAAATCAATGGGCTGGTTGCATTGAAAACAGAGTGTGTGAAAGAGATATTCATGCAAAGGTATGATATTATAAGACCCGTCTACACTAAAATGTTAACACAAGCATTCGTTTCACCAGACCAGTAAGATGCCCATTGTTCCAGATTACTTAATGTACCACCTAAATTTCAGGTATGCCTTATATCAGAAACTTTTTTTGAAACCTTAATTTAGGAGATGCTTTTTTCAACATAAAGGTATTACACTCACAAACTGATGTCTCATTGCTGATGTTCTCAAAAAGAATATTGAGTGTCTGCAGTAGCTGCACACATATGTAGCGGCCGCACTTCTGGCGCATGAAGCGCAGGAAGAAGGACAGCATATTCTTCTCCAGGAAGAAACTACAAACAAACAGATCAATAGCTTAATGCAAGGTGAATCATACATACTGCATTTGACTATTGTTTTCTCAATTCTATTTTTGATTGGCTGCTTAAAACAGGTACTTTTATCTCACTTATCCCCAAAGGGCAGCTGGACAGATAGTTAGAAAAGAAAATGCGAGGTCAGTGTGCAAGGAAACAGATCTCAAAGTTTTGGCTCAGGTATAAAGATTGCACACGTCTTAACTGGAGTCAGCAGAGCACTTAAATGCATATCATGGTCATACACCATCCAACTACTTGGAAATAGGTGCAGTTTGACAATCTGGTCCTTGACATAGATCCTTGTCAGAGCCTCATGGGATGACTATATATGCCAAGTAATATTAAAAGCACAGTATTTAACAGCTGGAGTGTGTTCACTATCAAAGTGTGATGCAGGCCATGACCTTCGTTCATAAATAAATCATCAGAGGATCAGCAAAACAAAAAAATCCTAATTCAATACAACATTAATGCATATTTTCAAGTTCCATTATTTTTCCATGTGTATATGATCAGCATGCCAGCATTTCTTTTACGTTGCAGGGATAATCTACATTCATGCAGCCATGCCATTGGGCAGCTACCTTAGGATTGCTGTTAGCAACTATCTTTACGGGACACTTAAAAGACATATCCTATTTTCCCTGTATGATGCCACTGGCAATCCCAAGATAATCTTGTGATATACTGGACAGGCACTTGCAGGAACCTGCCATGTACTTCACAGGATCTAAAAATATAGGTCCTAGGTCACTGTCAAATACACTATGTTGAGACATCCATGTCTAAAGTTTGGTAATGACCTTAAATTGTGGGTCAAGGTCACCCATAAGGGCATGATTCTGTGGCATTTGTAAGGTGCACTGATGGCTTGTTATGCCACCTTTACTTGCTATATGATATTTACAGTATTTTGGTCTTTCTGAGATCGGGTCACATGACCTCAAAATGTAGGCAAAGGCATGACAAATGGACGACATGACAGGCAGAGAGTGAATACTAAGAGACAACTCCCATTGTCTCAGTGGACAAGTTTATTTTTGGGTGTTGTAATATTTTGTTATAAAGATTATGAAACAAAGATATTCATAAAAAATGTAAAACAATTTCATACTTACTCAAACACTGTGCTGTCATTTTGATCTCCCCATATAAGGATTTCGGATATTGACCTCAAAGTTTCCACCAGTAAATGACTATTATTTTCAGTCACAATTTGATTCTTGCAAAGCAAACCGTACAAATACCTGCAATAAATCACATCAAAAATAGAAACATAAATTCTCTTAAGTACAATCAAATAGACAACAGAAAAACAGACAAATAAATTGTAATGAATCTATGATCTCCACCAAATAATTCTGCCCACTAATATAATAATAAAGAATGAGGTTAATATTTTGGTATTTCATGAGTGAATTTCCTGTACGAGAAACTGCCTTTGTACTCCAAGTAGCCTAAGATATTGCAACATTCTAAGGTTTGTACACAGCAAACATGGCCATATTCAATCATGGCCATATTTAGATGTGATCATGTTCAAGCATGGAATTCTAAGGTTATTCACATCAAAGTAAATATCAATAATTATTATCAGACATTTGGAGACATTTTTAGGTTCACATGTCATTTACAATACTAGGATTTATATAGCGCTGATACCAGACGAGGTCTGTTCATAGCGCTGTATCCATGTAGCTCTCCCTCTGTGAAATTTCCTGTCACCTCGGTGGTTTCATGAATGCTTTTACTTTTGGAGACTGGCAAGTGTACGGAACCTGCAGTTGAATTTCGGATATTTTCAACAGGATCAAATATCAAGCAAACCAGTGTGGCACTAATTGATAGTGTTTCACATTTTATATTGTCTTCCTATTATGTTTCAAAATGTTCAAAACGTTTATTTTTTTCATGGCATAAGTAATGTTGTCACTGTATATATCTGAAGTGATCACATGATCAAAGTCATCATATGACTCATCAAAACTCTCACAAACTGCAAGTTGGCCGAATGTATAACATGTCAATTTCATGATAATCAGATAAAAGCTACAAAAAGTAAACATTTATCAATTTCACTCAAGAGGTGTTTAAAGTTGATGATATACTATCAATATATACATAGTTTGTACTAAATCTTGACAGATCTTGTAAATCTTGTGTTTGAGAACTATAAGTTAAGGAAGTCCAGATTTCGGAATCAGGCCATTAGTTACTGACACTGTACAGTTGTTGACGTGATAGATGTGTGGATGACAACTGAGTTGCGTTTCAGTTAATCAATTGCATCACACCATTTGATGTTGTTAGAAAATGCAAAATTCAGAACAACCCAATGTACAGCTCTGTAATCTTAGAGCTGCAGCTCTGTTGTCATCGGCTGGCTGTCTATCATACTGTATGTATGTTATAAATGACACAAATTTGTCACAATAATATTGAAAAGACCTGTATCCACACTGCCTGTACTGAAAATTGATACAAAATCAATCTACATAACTACCAATCATTTCTGATTGTATAAGGAAATGCTTCAGACATAATTACATGTCGCATGCAACACTGATTCGTATATGACCTGATAAAAGAACTCATTGCCACCGAGTTGACATTTTCACAGGTTTGATATGTCACTTGTTTTTCCATACTACTCACTTTAGATGCTCCAGAGAATGTGGATTTTTTGGTTTCCACAATCCTCCAGACAGCCAACCTTTTGGCTTAGAAAACATTACGTTGTTAAGGTTGAAATTTAGTAACGATTTGTGTTATTCCTCAGTTGAAAAATTGCGAAAATGTGGGTCAATCTACGTCGAATTTGCATCAAGTCGAGGTTCTCCTATTTCGGCCATATTGGGGTTTCTGCCAAGTATGTGTTTGTTAACTCGTCTTCTATTGGTTGGTCTGGATTTTATAAACCAATACCGATGCTCGTCTTATTCACACGATCAGACAATGTGGACGGAGGGTCAATATCAACATTAAGGTGAAGAAGGATCTTGAACAAGAATTTTTTGGTAAATGATATATTTTATTTATTAAACAGTGTATTTGAGAGCAAATTATGATGGTGTGAAGTTTTCCACATGTTTTGAATGAAATGAGAGTGCATGACAAATGTTGATTTTCAGTGGTTGACAGTTGCCCCTTGCCTTCCTTGGATGTTGGGGGTAAAGTTCACTGGGCCCGGCGAGGAGGGGACCTCTCTCAAAGTTGACAGACAGTGAAAGTGGATTGCCTTGATGATTATACGACACTTGACTCTCCTTTTGGTTGTCATCGGTTAATCCGGGAATCAGTTTAAGATCTGATCGACTTTTAGATCTACTTTTGGCTTCTTATCATGACATCCAACTGGATCCAACTGGAATGATCAATCAGATTGATTCCCGGAGTACCCGGAGTAGTCATCAAAACAATGGAAATCAATGACCCACTGCCATATATCATGTACAATGGCAAGGTTCTAATGTTTAATATAGTGACATGTTGACGTCTCCATCATAGATTAATCAGTTACATACGCAAGAAAAAAGATTAGGAATGACGAAAGTGACAGTGTTGAAAGTGACATTTTAACATTTTAATTTAGATGGGGGTTGGTTCAGAAATTATTATCAAAGCCACCTGAAATATGCAAGCTGAATTATACTCTTAATCATAGATACTTTCTCTATGTCTTAATATAAAAGGATATGAAGAGTAGAATGGCAAAATTATGTTTTCATTTATCTCCCTCTGCTTCAAGGTGTCATAAAAAGGTAAAATAATAAGATACCTTGAACAGTGAATGAATGATAAGCAATGTCTTGAGAGCAGTGTATGGGGCCGGGGGTTTAGGGATTGAGTTAGGCCTGAACTGCATCTTGGTAAATTAGCAGCTGACAAAGGCAAACCCACATGATGGGCAATGAACTTAAACAAAGTTGCCAATTGGTTTTGCCGAGTAAACTTATAGATGTAGAAAAAATTACTATCCTTCTTTATTAATTGTTACATTGCTGGCTGAAAATTATTTGCTTTTTCTTGTTTTTATCTTGATTAAGTTCTCTGTAAAATTGGTAAAACTCATGAAAAATTGTGAAAAGATCTTAAGTGGCTATTTGATTATCTCCCAAATTATTGTTTTTTGATATATAAAGATTCATTATGCATTTGCTGATCACGTGGATTAACCTTTTTCTTAGATGCTGCACAAAAATGCATGAAGTCCAGGTAAAAATTAACTTGACTGTAATGATTATAAATGATACAGTAAATTTTAAAGAAGTTAATATTATGCATAAACGTTAGGCGGAAAAGGGACACTTTACAGAAGATCATAACTGTATGAAACGTGTTGCTGACTGTTGCTAAGATACGAAAAATCATGACGTCACTATTTCATTGATAAGTAGCCACAGCACCATTATGACATCATTGCTCCTTCAACTACATGAAATAGTGCGCCATTATAACCCACTAAAGCCAACTAAATAAATATGATACATCGGTTGAGTGGGGATCAATGTTTATAAATACATATGAAAACATGTTGTATTGATCTTTTATGACTAATCCATTGGCCAGTAGCTGTTGCATTAGACCTCATCACTCCCTAGTGATACAAAATTAGAAGCAAACAAAATATATTTCTCAAAATTTCCCACAATTTTTATCACAAAATTAAGAATATTTGCAAGTTTAATTATCAAAATTTAACTACAGATTTGCTCCAAATACTATTCTATTCAGTTTAAATAGAGGGAATTTTGGTCAACATTTTGAAATATCTGACTTTCTTCAAAGTCAAGTCAAAATTATCAAATGGTGTCAAAAAAAATATTATTTTATTCACAAAAACACAAATTACATGAGTTTTAATTCTGTTTTTCATTTCAACTTCAAATCAAAAATGATCAAAATTGATAAAATGCAAATTTATAACCACATCAAATGAAAGCTCCCTTCCTCAGCCTTTTACACATTAATAACTGCAATCGTTTTTGTAGTTGTTTTAATAAAAGAAAACAATTACCTTGCACTGTGCCATTTTTTGGGGTTCATATGTGGGGGACATGATTTTTTTTGTAGGAAAAATGAACTTTGGAAGACAATATTCCCCCTAACGTTAATAAATGCATTTTAGGCATCACTATTTGGTGTTAGAGTGCCCAAAAAACAGCCTTGCAAATTATAAAAAAAAAAAATCAGTTTTTGTGTGTTTCTTGTTTATGTGTAATTTTCTCTCTGCCAGCTCCCAGTCTCAAATGCAGCAGTTTTATTTTCACTTATTCTATCAGGTCAGTATATTTTTTGAGGTAAGGGTGTGTTTCTATTTGTGCTGGACCATTTTACTAAGGGTGTCATCTATACCCAATGAGCTGATACATTGATAAGAAAATACAGCAAATGGTTTTGATATGTTAGAATCATTGAAACATGAACTATTGCAGACAAGAGGTGAGGCAACAGATGTCTGAGAATATTTGACATGTCCCGGCCCATTTATACTCTTAGAAAACAGATACTTTCTGGAAAATAAATTATATAAATTACTTGATTAGATGATCATTGATGCGTAAATACATTGAAATTCATAGCTAAAAAAAATATCAGTAACCACGGAAACACAAATCAACATTTAAAACTCATCTTGCAACCCCCATAAGATATGATCATTTATTGCCGTCTCTGTAAATGACGTCATCGTGGGGGATTTTAATGCACGTGCAACTCAAGCTGCAATGATCTTCAATTTTCATAAAATAAGTCATAACTTTGCTAATACTGGACCGATTGACAAAATGTCACATTTTTCTTGTTCTTTCCAAAATGCGTAGCCATTCTATAGTGCTTCTGTTCTAAGACCGAAAATCGTGACATCGCTATTTTGGCAGCATTTTTGTTTTGTTTACTAATTAGTTATGTAAAAGTAGGTAATTGCCTCATGATGGGGTCATTCTTTTATTCCCACCACGTGCATTAGAAAAAGCTATATTTCTCCCCAAAAACATGTTTCCATAGTGCAGTTGTACTTACATGTAGACCCCACAGATCAATGTGCGTTATAATTCTCCTTTATACTACAAAAGCGTACCAGAGAAGTGAAAGCTACCCTTAAAAGACAAATCTGTTGTTTTGATCTTTAGTGCAATAATAATATAAAAAATACAACATTGATATCTTCCTGCTGTATATTTATAAAATGTCAAATAAAATATTTACCAAAATATAATAATTCTTTACAGTGAAAAAGAGCAAAAAAATCTTTCAGCCAATAAAAATGCGAGCAAACATTGATCCACTTTTGAAGGTGGACAACTTTTCCTGTTGAGGTGAACAAGAGTATGTAGTATATCTATCAATGATGAGACTGGTGTGATGATCAATAGACTTCAGAGCCTAAATTAGTCAAAACTAGTCTGGGTACTCAAACACATTGTAGAATGTGAAGAAAATCAATCACACTGCTCTGTTGCTTGCTTTATGTCTGTCCATTTGCTACTCATTTTTTTGCCATTCGTCCAAATTATTTACATCCACATTCATTGCATCATCAGTTTCACACATTGTACCTTGCTTTGATCTTATGACGTCACAACTCTGTTCATTATACTCTAGGTATTAGTGACTTAAAAAAATATGGATCAAATTTTAAAATAACAACAGAGGATTAAGTAAAGGAATGTGGTCTTGTGTAACTCATCTTGGGTATAAAAAATATCCCAGAGGATTTTTCAGTGTGCTTTAGATATTACCCCCACCAAAAAGTGGGCTGGTCACGTAAGATAGATCTCCTCAGAACAACACTAAAGTCCATGGCACTATTTGAGTCTACTTGACCATTGTGTGATGTGATAAAAGTTATCATATGGCTATAAAAGTGATGTGTGGCTGCGTGATAAGGCATCTAAGAACCTGTCTCCATCTGTAACCCTGCTGACTTCCAACCACAGGTAACTAACTCAGTGTAAGGTTTTACTTCTGACAACAGTGTGGGTCTGTAAGAGCGATATCAGACTAAGGTGTGGATAATCCATTCATTCAATATCGGGCACTTATTGGGGCATACAGTTATCGCCTCATTTGTAAATTCATTTATATATATTCTTGTCTGAAAAATTTCATGACCAGGTAGGCAAGTTCTATTTTCGTTTCATATTCAAAATCGAAGAAATAGGCAAAAATTAACTTTCATATTGATAGAATGACATTAGTTTCAAATAATGTCTGCTGAGATTGATTGCGATCATTGTGAAACTTATCTTCCAAAAAAGGATTTCTCTATCATATCAGTCTGCTGCCCATGATTAAAAGGTGCACACATGATCAGCCTCAAGGCAGGACTATTCACACAAAGTCTGGCTGAGAACTGATTGGTGGCAGAATAAATGACTGTTCATCTCAGTCATTCGACTGATTGCAGGTTAGAACCTGAGATTGGTCAAATTTGATTGTGTATGATATTTTGGTGGGCTTGACTCACATGCATGACTGGACATAGAATTCCAGATTTTGAACAATGTCAAAACAGGGCAATGAGAGCGGAGGTGGTGAGAAGATTGTACAGCTATAGATTACTGCTGATGTAATGCAGAGTAGATAATATCACACAGTATTGAATCTCTGTTACATATCTGCTGTGAACAGAACTTTGAACTTATATCTTGAATGGTGATGCAAATTTATATGTGGATATGGTCAATGTTGCAATATTGAGGTAACTTATATTGGCACAGTCCAAATGTGGAGATCAATACTGTTGCTCAACATAGGATATTGTGTGCAGTCTGTGGCATGTATCCCTCCTACTTTATTCCTACAGTAGCCTTGAGTTGAACACTGTCCAGAGATAGTTGATTCTCTGCACCAGTACCTACCTCTGCCCTCAAAGACCTCTGATTATTTTCACAAGGAATATGACAAACCCCAGGTTATTGATAAATATACAGATAGGCTACTCCCTCGGTACTCATCATCAGACAAACAGGTAGCATTATATACACCACAGATTGACCAGAGTGCTGATGCCATTTGGGCCACAGAAAGCCAGGCTCATAAGAAAACAGTTCTCATTAATTTCAACATTATTTCAGTCATTTCGTGATGAGACCTACTTGTAGCAGATATAGTGCTGCCTCACTGAATTGTCATGTCGAATGTCCTTGACATGACAACCCACCAGGTCACAGATTTAAAAGGACAACGGGTCAACCCTTTTGGCACGGGCATCAGCTTGTATGGGAAATTGTATCATGAGTTCAATCTCGGCACGGGCCGGGTTCGAACCCACAACCTTTGGATCACCACAGAGGAACTGGTGCCAATAAGCTGGCGCTCTAACCAACTCTGCCACGGCCCGTGGCCATTGTGATATTGTATATTGTAATTGTTTAATTTAATCTGATCAAAGGATAGGCAAGAGGAACAACAGCAATCAGTGGATGCTGTTAAAACAAGATAATCTAATGATACTATGAATATTCATGTTTTTTTTGATGATATGAATATTCATGAAAGTTTTCGAATACGAGAACTTGAATATTCATCATCTGTGGCGAGCACTCGCTGAAACTCTGGGCTTTGGGGGCCGAGGTGGGAGGAGGATCAACAGTGTATTAGGTGAGAAATAATTGTGCACAGTTCCATTTTCATCGCAATGTTTAACATTTTTAGAATCATGGCAATGAAAGGATCAATGATGCTTCGAGGGCTGTTGAGATTTAAGCCAAGCAAGACAGCCTGCCGGGGTTACCATGACAGCGCCACCAAGCATGTAGCAGCTGCCGATACACACGTGGTGGACCTCCGCAGCGACACCATCACGCTGCCCACACCCGCAATGAGACAGGCCATGGCCAATGCCGAGGTGGGAGATGACGTGTTTGGAGAGGACCCCACAATAAACAGTGAGTTGATTATATTCTCAACAACAACAATAAATCTGTCATCATTTAATCTAATCAGACATATAAAAAGGATTAAAAAAATGTCTCTAGGAACAACTTTTCCTGTTCACAAATTTTGTGAATTTATAATCCTAATATGCTGCAAATGCCTCTGAGTAAACACTCTGTCTGTCCTATCTCTGTTAGTTCATCACCTGTTAGTCTGTTCATCCCACCTCTCTCTCTCCACATTATATGAGCAGTTTACACACAGTGTGTCCCCCTCCATGGAAACTTGATGGATAAGGAAACCAATAACAATCCAGGAAGAAAAGACAATATGTGTGATGTTATGCAAGGCACACAGTAGGCTATATTACTTAGTGTGGAAATAGAGAAGGCCATGTTCTATATTGCAGAACGGGTACCGGGTATGTGAATAAGGAAATGTCAGATTTTTGTGCACAAATGAATGGGTTAAAATGTGCTTGTAACATGGATAGCATGGTCACAGATTTAAATGGGGCTTTTGTTGTTTTGGTGACTGTCTCCATACTTTAATATATATTTAACAACCCTGACAATTTCATATTTTGATATGATGAGGCTAAATGGCAAACTTCATATATTTGTATCCTAGGGTCTCCTGTGCACCCACCATCAAAGTTGGCACTCAAAATTTTAAACCATACTACTGCAGCAATTCTTATGAACAAGCTTGGTTTAGGACTCGCATACTTATATTATAATACAGCAAACAAGTTTACTTAAGCCAAAACTCAATATTTATATATCTTGTTTCAACCAGAATTACAGCATGATGCGGCAGAGATGTTTGGTATGGAAGCGTCCCTGTTTGTTCCCACAGGAACCATGGGAAACCTCATCTCAGGTAAACATCAACATTCTATTTCAAAACTATGCATTCAATATTTTGGTATTATTTACTCAATTATATATGATATTTAGATATATGATGAAAATGATGATGCATTGCAGTATTGGCTCATTGTCATGAACGAGGTGTGGAGGTTTTGCTTGGTGACAAGTCACATATTCATCTCTTTGAGCAAGGAGGAGTAGCCACGGTATGTATAGTGAAGAGTATGAAGCTATGTATGGAGATAGGTTCTGCTGCCCCGGCCACCAGATCCCCTGTTTGGGCCAGTGAATGCTCTGTTGTAGTGGCCCAATTAGGCAACCATATTTTTGGTCTTTTAGTGGGCCAAACTATCTTGATTCTATTTTAATCCTTGATAGACATTTGTTTCATATCGCAATCAATGGACTTGAATTATGTGATTGTAACCCCCCACTCAGACAGTAGTCACTATACAGGCTTATATACAATGCTCTATATTGTATCACACATCCTGTTATCCTTAGAAACTTTGGGCCACCACTTCTCATCCCCTTGTGGCCCAAATGGGCAACCAACATTTTTCTTTTTTTATTTCAAGGCCTGTCTGCAGTGCTGCACTCTGGTGGCAGTATCAGACTGGAGCAACACCACAATGTGAACAAAATTTCTCACCAGGGGTGAATTCAGATTGTGTGGACATGAAGTCAATGTGCTCGGAACATTTCAACTGCAGCCTCAAATTTGTATATTTATTGAATCTTTTTAAACTTACATTTCTTGGAATTTCGAAGAAAATGATGTTTCTGACCTTTTGTAGCCAGATCCTTCTTGTGATCTATTGTTTCTCTCAGCATCTGGTATTTCTATCTGAGCATGTATAATTTATAGTTATGAGATATAGTTGCACATATGCAACAATATATTAGTAATTTTAGACCTAATGCAGTGAATTTTGACCATAGGAAGTTATTTTATAATTTATTTTGACATTGTGCTGCAGTTGTTTGTGATCATAAGGTCAGATACCAACCAATGCAGAGTGCACAAATTGAGGTTTTCTTGCACTTTTTCCTTGCATGATATAAGTGTTTTGACCTGAAACATTGCGATCAAATGTTATTACCCATCATATTTCCCTTACATAAAAAAGTTTCTGTGACATACCCCAAACCTTTGTAAAATTTCCTGTGACCTCTGTGGTTTCCTAGAATCTGACTGAAGCCCTGTACACTATCAGTGTTGACACCATAAATTATTACCATATCGATTGCTTTCCATGATGTATATGGAGATCCTTTTATTAAATGGCAATTGTATCTGAATATTATCTGTCAGAATATTATCTACCTGCCACTTTGTTCACTTTCTTGTGCCTATCTTAGGGAGTCAATTCATATTATTGTCTTAGGTGAGAAGAATTGCTACAAGGTTCTGTTTGATTGATTTCACAATGTTTATAGAATATTGAGGTTACGGACCTGGAGCTACTATGAGACCAATCTGTAGTATTCACTAACATACAGATTCATATATGTTTTATTCTCTTCCAGCTTGGAGGGGTACATCCACGCACGTTCCCAACAATGTCAGATGGTACATTTGATCTGGATAACCTTGAGATGTATATGAGACCAAATACCGACCCTCATCAACCTCTCAGCAAGCTGATATGTGTGGAAAACACACACAACCTGTGTGGAGGAAAAGTATTATCCACAGACTTCCTGAGAAAAGTGAGAATAAAATTAAGTTCTGTATAGGCAACACCAGTTTCAGAATATGATTTTTTTGTGCAAGAAATCTTTCAAAATACATAAACAAAATATTTATATATCTTTCAATTACCGTATTTACTCGTGTATAAGACGACTCGTGTATAAGACGACCCCCCAAAATTGAGCTTATTTTGTTGAAAAAAAACAATTTCCGAATATAAGACGAGTTGGTTTTTCAAGAGATATCGGCTCTGCTACCATTCAAGCTTAAGCTGAAGCTTGGTGGTCATTTTAAAAGTGAAACGTAAATATGCTTAAAATATAAGATATTAGACGTCTTATACACGAGTAAATACGGTAAATACGATGTTCATATTTTCGAAATAACGGATATCAAAGCTGATCGATTTTGATTGCATTTTAAATGATAAATAAAGGTATTTACCCAATATTATCACAAATTGTTCGAGAACAGAACAAAACCATCAATCCATTTAAAACGCAATTAAAATGGATCCACGTGTGAAAGCATTTCTGTCAACAAGGAAGACACGACCCAAAGCAGTGGAAACAAAGACGAAATGCAAAACTGTGAACGCTGATAATTGGAATCAGTGAGAACAAAGTCAAAACAAAGCGTTTCGAAATAATATTGGGTAAATACCTTTAAATGATAAATAATTTTAATAGACATAGAAGTAAAAGTAAAACGTAAATACGATGTCCGTGAAGTAGCGGATCGATTGACCACGTGACTCACAAGTCATGTGATCATTGACTTTGCAGATTTGCATTTTAAATGATAAATAAAAGTATATACCCAATATAAACACAAAATACGCTTTGCAGGTCGAGAAGAGAACAAAACCATTCATCCATTTAACATGCACTACGCAATACGAGGTCGTCATTTTAAAAAGCTGGAGTGACGGGGACAGGCTCTTATTTTTGGCGCGAAAACGATCAGAGCCTACTTAACACGCATTGAAATATTAATATATTGCGCAATGATGGATCCCTGGCTTCTCCTCGTGTTGCAGACGTGAATTAACGGGACGTCACGTACATGATATTTACGTTTTAGTTCATGGATAAACTCTCGACCGGCGAAGCATAATTTGTGATAATATTGGGTAAATACCTTTATTTATAATTTAAAACGCAATTAAAATCGATCCACGTGTGAAGGCATTTCTGTCAAGAAGGGAAGACACGACCCCGGGGGCACGACTCAACGCAACACGTGGTCGCAATTTTGAAAGGCGGAAGTGACGGGAAGTCAAAACAAAGCGTTTTGAAATAATAGACCAATAATATTGGGTAAATACCTTTATTTATCATTTAAAACGCAATTAAAATCAATCTGCTATGTCTGATATTCGTTATTTCGAAAATATGAACATCGTATTTACGTTTTACCGTATTTACGTTTTACCGTAAATACTCGAGTATAAGACTGCTCTCGTGTATAAGACGACTCCCTAAGCTTTTACTAAGAGTTTTTGGAAAAAAACCTCGTCTTATATACGAGTAAATACGGTAGTAGAAATAATTAATTTTGTTAGAGGTGCCAAAGATATTAACTTATATGTGCATGTTGAGACTGTTATCTGTATAAAATGTTGAAATCCTTGGCATAATAAGCCGCATTATTTGCTGTCATGATCATGATCACGATCAAAGATAACATAGTTTTGATTTGATATTAAAAGATATTTACTAGAATTTAAAGATGTCTCATAAACATATCACAAATATGCTACTCATAGTGAGTCAACAGAAACATTGACTTTTAGCTATATCTTAACAGCTAGTCAGGCTCCAAAAAGATGATCTCAATTATGACCTTAACATGTTTTTCAAAGCCAAAGACCTAGCATTTTTACCAAAAAACTCTGACATTTTGTTATATTTTGTCACCTATTTTAGTCACCTATTTTAGTTATATTTTAAAACCAATCTTCTCCTGAAATTATTTGTCACATTTTTTTGGACTTTTTGTGGGTAAGACGTATATTGTGGAAGAGATGAATTCTTAATATTTTCCATTTCCTCAGATATTTTTCTATTTTTTTTGTGTTTTTAAAGTACAGTGGCAAAGAGTGAATTGTTTCTTGCATGTATAGAGACCTGGAACATCCAGTGCCTCATTCTGCTAATCTAAATATAGCCTCAGTTACAAGCAACGAGGGAGTGATGGAGTCAACCCACAGTATTGAGTAAAATATCCACAATCACCTCTCTGGCCTTCAGACTATGGCTAAAAATGAATAAAATGTCTCTTCAGCTCTGATTATTGAATACGCCAATAGCATGTTATTGTCTTCATTTAATGCTGATATCATTTCACATCAATATTAATTATGTAATTTTTGTTGAATTTCTAGTTAAAAATAAGGGCCAGAGAGTTTGGTTTGAATGTGCACATGGATGGAGCACGTGTCATGAATGCGGCTGTGGCTCAAAGGATCCCAGTGTCAGAAATCCTGCAACATGTCGATACAGTTAGTGTGTGTCTGTCAAAGGTAAATAGTCTGTCATTGACTTTTTGCAAAGTTCTCCTTTCAATGTATTTGATTCAAAAGAAATGTGGAAAAATACCAAAGATTGAAATCTTTATTGGCTTTACAGTAACGTTTCCACAATGACCATAATTGTAATGTTATGACAATATTATCCTGAAATTTGGGCCATGAGTGTTCAGACAAACACTGTCATTAACCCCTCAACAATTTTTTCCAAAGATATTGTGCATCTGGTCCACTGTCCATTTTTATGAACATGATAACTTGAAAACAAATAATGTTTTCTTCAAACTTAAACCTTGAAAGATCTTTGAAAACCTTGTGAACCCAATAAGTTTAAAATGAATAGAGTTAGCTTTACTAAATTTAAACCATGGATGCCAATGTCTTGAAATGGAATCCTTGTCAGTGACCTTGACATTCATTTAAGTTTATGTGACCTGATCTCTAATAATCTTGTAAACACGATTAAATGACAACAAATCAGAATAGCATTGCCAAACTTAAACCATCTATGCATTTTAGATGTCAATAAATGATGCTGGTTGAGAAGTTATATTTTCTGCTGTGAAAGGAATGGAGAAAACAATAATCCGCAAATAATGGCAATGGAGATAAGCTTTATGGTTTGTGATTTCAGGGCATAGGAGCTCCAGTTGGATCCCTGATAGGCGGCAGTCACGAGTTCATCGCCAGGTATCATTCAGCTTAGGCTTTCAAATAATATATAAACAACTTAAATCTAATCCTTATTAACAAATATAAGACATTAAAAGAAGAATTTGAAATATAATTTTAGTGCTTTTATTGTTCTTGAATTTTCTGAATTTATGATCATCTTTTTTGGTGGCAGCTATCATTAACATGTTTATTGTGAATTACAGCAAAAATGTGGTTAAATAAATTCCAGAAAAAGTATTGGTATCATTGATTAGTACAGAAAAACAATACATATTTTTCTCAAGATCACCTGGCCATTTTAAACAGTGGTTAAGGTGAAGATTCTGACACCCGTGTCAAAAGGTTGCCATTTTAACAGGTAGAAAATTAATCGCACTTTACATTGTATATTGCACAGGAATGAGGTTTATAAAATGTTAAATTTGGTTCCTATTTTATAGAAATAAAACATACCATACAAAGTTGCTTAATCTTAAATAAGAATTCACAAACTTTGACAATTATGAATAATTAAAACCTTTAATGGCAACCATAACCTTCATCCCAATAAAGTGCATAGTTTTTTTATTTAAGTTGTTAAAGATGCTAATGATATATTTAAATTTATTTTTTTTACATGATTTCAGATGTTTGCGGTTACGCAAAGCTTTGGGAGGAGGGATGAGGCAGGCAGGAATCGTAGGGGCCGCCGCCCAGGTGGCGCTGCAAGATGTAACCAGCAGATTGCACCAGGACCACATCCATGCCAAAATGCTGGCACAAGGTAGCACAAATATCACCAGATTAAAATCAGAGAAATTGGCATGATCCTGGTGACAACACCTGGGATATTTTATTTCATAGTTTAAATTCAAATCTAACCCCAGGGGAAACAAACTTTTTTCAAAAGAAATATTTTTACACAATTTTTCCCAAACCTGTTAAAATAATAGGATGATATAAATATTGGATAAGAAGACTGTTGTATGATTTCTGACACAGGTTTACAGTCTTTGAGTAAAGTTATGATTTTAGTCAAACCAAAAATATTTATGCAATCATTAGAATTATCATTAACTTTTCTCAAAATTTGTACTGTTTGGTCTGATATTTATTGGTCATATTGATGTTCTTATTGGGTTCTCAAAGTAATCAAATATTACTTTGATCTTCCAAAAATGATGTATATTTAAGCAAGTCACAAATGAGGTTTTATGATATACAAAGTAGACGAGGTGTGGTTGATAACTTGCAGCTATTGTGGACAACAGTCAGGGAGTGGTGGACATTGATATAGACGGTCTGCATACCAACATTGTGATGATTGATATCTTGAAAGAAGGGCTCACATCAAAGGACATCTGCGACAGACTTGAGGAGGTCAGTGCTCTATGCAGCCATTTGAGTAGAAGCTCATAGTATCGCAGCACAGTACTCTGTGTGTGTGTGTGTTTTCTCAGGATTATATGATAAGTTGCTTGTCACACTTGCTGCTAAAATGCTTCCTTTGTATGCTAACCTTTTTGGTGGTGGTGGACATTGCAAATGATGTTATATACATTACGTTTTGGGCCCTTGAGAAATTTTGATACAATCTTTGACCAACTTTTGTTCATCTCGGTTTCGGTGTGTTTACAGCTTGGTTGCAGGTATCACAAACACTTTTCACAGTAATACAATAGGTGTGAATGCTTTTACAGCTCTCCCCTTTCTAATCCCCCACGACTGGTCTGTTTCCAATATTTCATCGCAGAAGTCAGGTATATTTGCTAATGGAAGAACTATGCAATGGAATACTGATGAAAGCTTCATGCTCATCTACCTTAAGTGTGTCTTCTTCTTGAGTCCTATCACCATACATTTTAGCTCTAGCACTCAGGATCTATGCTTTTGAGCTATTTTAGATATGGACTCAAGATCTCGACCACACATTTGCTTAATGAAGGCCCACATTTGATATTCTAAAACATGACTTTGACCTTTGTTTCCAAGGTCATAGACTTCAAAATTTCACCAACTACTTTTGCTATATCGTAAAACTTGTTTTAGTTGAGATATACTGTAAGCTATACTTCTCCTTCCCAAAAGTGCCCAATTATTGCACGTTCATAGGTGGCGCTACAACTTTCATGTTAGACAGTAACTGACAGCTGATAAGAAGAAATCACTATTTTGAAGAGATCTAAAAAAAAAACACACCACTTAGCGTATTTACTCGTGTATAAGACGAGGTTTTTTTCCAAAAACTCTTAATTAATATTTAGGGGGTCGTCTTATACACGAGAGCAGTCTTATACTCGAGTATTTACGGTAAAACGTAAATACGGTAAAACGTAAATACGATGTTCATATTTTCGAAATAACGAATATCAGACGTAGCAGATTGATTTTAATTGCGTTTTAAATGATAAATAAAGGTATTTACCCAATATTATTGGTCTATTATTTCAAAACGCTTTGTTTTGACTTTGTTCTCACTGATTCCAATTATCAGCGTTCAGTTTTGCGTTTCGTCATTGTCTCCACTGCTTTGAGTCGTGTCTTCCCTTTTTGATTGCGTTTTAAATGATAAATAAAGGTATTTACCCAATATTATCACAAATTGTTCGAGAACAGAACAAAACCATCAATCCATTTAAAACGCAATTAAAATCGATCCACGTGTGAAAGCATTTCTGTCAACAGGGAAGACACGACTCAAAGCAGTGGAAACAAAGACGAAATGCAAAACTGTGAACGCTGATAATTGAAATCAGTGAGAACAAAGTCAAAACAAAGCATTTCGAAATAATATGTTCTAAATGATATATAAAGGTATTTACCCAATATTATCACAAATTAAATTGCAACACGTGGTCGCAATTTTGAAAGGCGGAAGTGACGGGAAGAGGCTCTTGTTTTTAGCACGAAAACGAAATTGTATTGTAAGCAAAATAATTATTATTTAAATATATCGCACAATTCAAATTCTGCCTTTGATGTGGTGTGAAAATTAGTAAATTTTCACTGATACCAATTATCAGCGTTCACAGATTGTTTCCACTGCTTTGAGTCGTGTCTTCCCTTTTTGACAGAAATGCTTTCACACGTGGTCGCAATACGTGGTTGCGATTTAGAAAGGCGGAAGTGACGGGAAGAGTTTGATATTTTAATTGCATTTTAAATGATAAATAAAGGTATTTACCCAATATTATCACAAATTCGCTTTGCAGGTCAAGAACAGAACAAAACCATCCATTCATTTAACATGCATTACGCAATACTAGCGTGAAAGCAAATATCGGACAGGCGGACTACTGTCTACATGTGGTTGAATATTTCTTTGTTTTGATGCTAAGATCGATATAAACAATAATAATTAAAAGCGATATAATGAATATCATTGGCTTTATAATACACAAAGAAATATTCTCCCACGTGTTGGTTTTGACGCTAAGATTAAGGACGTCACGTACATCGTATTACGTTCTACATCGTGGAGAAATTCTTGCGAAAAATAATTTGTGATAATATTGGGTAAATACCTTTATATATCATTTAAAACATATTATTTCAAAATGCTTTGTTTTGACTTTGTTTTCACTGATTTCAATTATCAGCGTTCACAGTTTTGCATCTCGTCATTGTTTCCACTGCTTTGAGTCGTGTCTTCCCTTGTTGACAGAAATGCTCTCACACGTGGATCGATTTTAATTGCGTTTTAAATGATAAATAAAGGTATATACATAATATTATCACAAATTATGTTTTGCAGGTAGAGAACAGAACAAAACCATCCATTATTGCGCAATATATTAACAATCGTTTTCGTGCTAAAAACAAGAGCCTCTTCCCGTCACTTCCGCCTTTCAAAATTGCGACCACGTGTTGCGTTGAGTCGTGTCTTCCTTGTTGACAGAAATGCTTTCACACGCGGATCGATTTTAATTGCATTTCAAATGATAAATAATGAAAACGCTTTGTTTTGAGGCTAAAATCAATGATGTGGAGAAATTCTCAACGTAATTGTGATAATATTAAGTACATACCTTTATTTATCATTTAAAACGCAATTAAAATCGATCAGCTACGGATATGAAAGTTCAATTTGACATGTTGGCCGCTCCACTTTTGTCTGGTGGGCACCCAGACGCTAAGATCAAGGACGTCACGTACATCGTATTACGTTTTACTTTGTGGAGAAATTCTCGACCCGCGAAGCATAAGTTGTGATAATATTGGGTAAATACCTTTATTTATCATTTAAAACACAATTAAAATCGATCCGTCCGATATTCGTTATTTCAAAAATAGGAACATCGTATTTATGTTTTACCGTAATAACTCGAGTATAAGACCATCGTCTTATACACAACTCGTCTTATATTCGGAAATTGTTTTTTTTCAAGCAAAATAACCTCGATTTTGGGGGGTCGTCTTATACACGAGTCGACTTATACACGAGTAAATACGGTATCAATAAACTGAAAGCAGTTTTGAAATCAGTGAGGCAATACAAAGATAATAGGGAACTTTTTACAAATATGGCATCAAGATAAATAAAACTTAAGTGTGAGGTGGTCAGACCAAGGTGACGAGTTGGTCACTTCATCCAATCAATTATAATCTTTCACTCCATTGTCTTCCAAAATCATTTGAAGCTGGGACCAATTTTGTGATCAAAGAGGTTTTGTTGTAATTGTTTGCCAGCTCAAGCTTTGATGGGGGATTCTTAGTAACCTTTGTGTCATTGGAAATTGTTGCTCTGAGCTCTCAGGTGTCATGTCTACCTGACCATGCTGACAGCAACATGTTTGAGAACTTCCAGAGACATTTAATACACAAATTGGAAACAAACTGAAGTTCTGCATTATCGCTCAGTCGAACCGATCTCGGTAAATACCACATGTAACCTCCCTCAAGGCCCCAGATCCGGATTCACGCACACATGGACTGGTAGATATCAGTCAAACCCAGATGTAACATATGGTTGTCTATTCTGCATCACATCCATAGCGATGCCAGTCTGCCATCATCTTACAATATTGAAATTTGGAACTTTGGAACTTTGGATACCAAATAATCCAGTCCATTACGTTAAGTTATAAGGTATTCAATGCATAAGTCTTATATTCCCTTCAATGCTGGATATACTGTTAAAGGAATACATGAAAGGTGAGTTGATTTTCACTACCAATATGAAAAAATAAAAAATAAAAATACTGTTATAAAATGATATTTTTGTAAACTCATTCACAAATGTTTTATGCACTTCATTTGTAATTTTTTGCTTTTAAATATGGCAGAGAAATTAGAAATACTGATAATAGGAATATATTAGATATCAGCAGAACATTTATTGCAATATTGGTTTTTTGTGACAATGTGTTTCAACAAAATGCAAAACACTGGGGATGCTAAGTGACTGGGGATGCTAAGTCACTGGGGATGCTAAGTGACTGGGGATGCTAAGTGACTGGGGATGCTAAGTCACTGGGGATGCTAAGTCACTGGGGATGCTAAGTCACTGTGGATGCTAAGTGACTGGGGATGCTAAGTGACTGGGGATGCTAAGTCACTGTGGATGCTAAGTCACTGGGGATGCTAAGTGACTGGGGATGCTAAGTGACTGGGGATGCTAAGTCACTGGGGATGCTAAGTCACTGGGGATGCTAAGTCACTGGGGATGCTAAGTGACTGTGGATGCTAAGTCACTGTGGATGCTAAGTCACTGTGGATGCTAAGTCACTGGGGATGCTAAGTCACTGTGGATGCTAAGTCACTGGGGATGCTAAGTGACTGGGGATGCTAAGTCACTGTGGATGCTAAGTCACTGGGGATGCTAAGTCACTGGGGATGCTAAGTCACTGTAGATGCTAAGTCACTGTGGATGCTAAGTCACTGTGGATGCTAAGTCACTGGGGATGCTAAGTCACTGGGGATGCTAAGTCACTGTGGATGCTAAGTCACTGGGGATGCTAAGTCACTGTGGATGCTAAGTCACTGGGGATGCTAAGTCACTGTGGATGCTAAGTCACTGTAGATGCTAAGTCACTGTAGATGCTAAGTCACTGTGGATGCTAAGTCACTGTAGATGCTAAGTCACTGTGGATGCTAAGTCACTGGGGATGCTAAGTCACTGGGGATGCTAAGTCACTGTGGATGCTAAGTCACTGTGGATGCTAAGTCACTGGGGATGCTAAGTCACTGGGGATGCTAAGTCACTGGGGATGCTAAGTCACTGTGGATGCTAAGTCACTGTGGATGCTAAGTCACTGTAGATGCTAAGTCACTGGGGATGCTAAGTCACTGTGGATGCTAAGTCACTGGGGATGCTAAGTCACTGGGGATGCTAAGTCACTGTGGATGCTAAGTCACTGGGGATGCTAAGTCACTGTGGATGCTAAGTCACTGGGGATGCTAAGTCACTGGGGATGCTAAGTCACTGGGGATGCTAAGTCACTGGGGATGCTAAGTGACTGTGGCATCAACTGTCTGAAAGTTGTCTACAATGGAACATTCATGTTTTTTTAATATGCTGAACTATGCAAGGCAGAGACATCTGCTGAACACCACAGCAATGTGGATACAGACAAAATCTACCGTAAGGCAGACTGATTATCCATGTCATCTGCTGAACACCTACACATTATCTGGTTCTTAGGCAATTTGTGACCAACTTTCAACCACCTGGATTGTAGTGCTTTCACAGCTTGGCTATATCACTCCCATAAGTGAAAACCTGTCAATTCCCTCAGGACTACCTATTCACTCAGGACTGTACCTATTCACTCAGGACTGTACCTATTCCCTCAGGACTGTACCTATTCACTCAGGACTGTACCTATTCCCTCAGGACTGTACCTATTCACTCAGGACTGTACCTATTCCCTCAGGACTACCTATTCACTCAGGACTGTACCTATTCACTCAGGACTGTACCTATTCACTCAGGACTGTACCTATTCACTCAGGACTGTACCTATTCACTCAGGACTGTACCTATTCACTCAGGACTGTACCTATTCACTCAGGACTGTACCTATTCCCTCAGGACTGTACCTATTCACTCACGACTGTACCTATTCCCTCAGGACTGTACCTATTCCCTCAGGACTACCTATTCACTCAGGACTGTACCTATTCACTCAGGACTGTACCTATTCACTCAGGACTGTACCTATTCACTCAGGACTGTACCTATTCACTCAGGACTGTACCTATTCACTCAGGACTGTACCTATTCACTCAGGACTGTACCTATTCCCTCAGGACTGTACCTATTCACTCACGACTGTACCTATTCCCTCAGGACTGTACCTATTCACTCAGGACTGTACCTATTCACTCAGGACTACCTATTCACTCAGGACTGTACCTATTCACTCAGGACTGTACCTATTCCCTCAGGACTGTACCTATTCACTCACGACTACCTATTCACTCAGGACTGTACCTATTCACTCAGGACTGTACCTATTCCCTCAGGACTGTACCTATTCCCTCAGGACTACCTATTCACTCAGGACTGTACCTATTCACTCAGGACTGTACCTATTCACTCAGGACTGTACCTATTCCCTCAGGACTGTACCTATTCCCTCAGGACTGTACCTATTCACTCAGGACTGTACCTAATAGACACTCAGGACTTTACCTATTCACTCAGGACTGTACCTATTCACTCAGGACTGTACCTATTCACTCAGGACTGTACCTATTCCCTCAGGACTACCTATTCACTCAGGACTACCTATTCACTCAGGACTGTACCTATTCGACTTTTTAATTCCCCACACTTGTTCCGTTCTCCAGTAGTTCACCTCTAAATTCAGATCTGGTAAAACATGTCTGACAATTTACCACATTGATATTTTATTCACATTCAGGTGACAGAGCTGGACAAGAAGAGAGATTTAAATATTCAGGTGCGCGTGAAGCCTGCCCGCTTATCAAACACAAGAATACGTATGGTTCTCAACTGCAATGTGGACACTGAGGCAATCAAGCTTGCCATAGAGAAGTGGGCGCTGGTGTGCCAGGAGCTCGCTGATACACGTCATAGTCGTGAAGCTATGGCTGCATGATGACATGCCATCAATCCTGCCATAGGGGGCGCTGGTGTGCCAGGAGCTCGCTGATACACGTCATAGTCGTGAAGCTATGGCTGCATGATGACATGCCATCAATCCTGCCATAGGGGGCGCTGGTGTGCCAGGAGC
This sequence comes from Amphiduros pacificus, assembly GCA_949316495.1. Classification (NCBI taxonomy): domain Eukaryota; kingdom Metazoa; phylum Annelida; class Polychaeta; order Phyllodocida; family Hesionidae; genus Amphiduros; species Amphiduros pacificus. Next base: position 62,640,029 of record OX439002.1, read on the forward strand.
TCGCTGATACATGTCAGCGTCGTGAAGCTATGGCTGCATGATGACATGCCATCAATCCTGCCATAGGGGGCGCTGGTGTGCCAGGAGCTCGCTGATACACGTCATCGTCGTGAAGCTATGGCTGCATGATGACATGCCATCAATCCTGCCATAGGGGGCGCTGGTGTGCCAGGAGCTCGCTGATACACGTCATCGTCGTGAAGCTATGGCTGCATGATGACATGCCATCAATCCTGCCATAGGGGGCGCTGGTGTGCCAGGAGCTCGGTGATACACGTCATCGTCGTGAAGCTATGGCTGCATGATGACATGCCATCAATCCTGCCATAGGGGGCGCTGGTGTGCCAGGAGCTCGCTGATACATGTCAGCATCGTGAAGCTATGGCTGCATGATGACATGCCATCAATCCTGCCATAGGGGGCGCTGGTGTGCCAGGAGCTCGCTGATACACGTCATCGTCGTGAAGCTATGGCTGCATGATGACATGCCATCAATCCTGCCATAGGGGGCGCTGGTGTGCCAGGAGCTCGCTGATACACGTCATCGTCGTGAAGCTATGGCTGCATGATGACATGCCATCAAGCTTTACTGATCATACTGTGATAGATATCTTCCACATCTGTGTTATTACGTTGGATTCCTGGCTTGCGGGACATGTACTTTATACTTATCTGTTTTCAGTCAAGTTCTGCAAGCTGAGTAATATTTTGTGTACTGCTGATGCTTACCTATTTATACTATTCACAACAAGGCATCCACAATCCATTTGGTAATCAAATATTATTTTGTCATTATACAAAATTTGTATTACCATATTTAATAACTTTAATATCACTTAAAAATGCTTGTAAAGTAACTGGAATTAATTTATGATTAAGATACATGTCTTGACCCCCCATCTTATGGTGCTTCTCAGGCCTTGGTGTTTCTTCATATTGTAAAGCTGTTATTGAAACATTGTGACAATTTTTCATTTTCAGTGAGGTTTTTGCCCACAAACAATATATTCAAATGTTAAAATGTAATTTGAAAGTTAGAAATATGAAAAATATTAAGCCAACCTACTTCAGAGATCAAAATGTTGTATTCATATTTTTGCATTTAAAAGAATACTGTAAATGGAAACATGTCCGGAGCAAATAGCCTCTCTAACTATGGGTTTTTAAATGTGCAGAACAAAAGTAATTTCAAAATACCAAAGTTTTTATACAATCATTTATATCATCCCATTAAATTATTCCCGTACACATCCTATATGTAATATTGAGTTTATATCATATTGTTATTATTTTATTTTATTTTAGAGAGTTTTTGATGCACTCTTGACTTTGTTTGTGCAGTTCTGGTGTGTTGTTTTCAATGGGGCTGAATGGCTACTCGCACTCAGCCTATTGATATGTTTAAAATATACTTTGTTGAACAGAATGTAGTAGACTACTAACTCTATTAAACAGGTGATATATAATTTTATGAAAGGGAAATGGTGTTTGTTAATTTGTTTTTATAGTCTGTTCACTTGCTCTGCTCAATGGAGGTCGATCCTCAACCTGCCTCTGCCTCCATTACCCATATTTATGGCGATCACCGTCCGCTCATCAAATATGTGTTAAAGAGGTACATCATAAGACGCATAAAACTAAACAGTACCCACTATTTCCACTTGTCCTCTTTCCTTTGAACAGGCCAGAATTAAAATTTAAAGAGCGAGTGCAAACTCAAACTCTCTCAGATCAGGATTTATCAGGGTTGAGTATGTATGTATGTATGTATGTATGTATGTATGTATGTATGTATGTGTGTATGTGTGTATGTGTGTATGTGTGTATGTATGTATGTATGTATGTATGTATGTATGTATGTATGTATGTGTGTGTGTGTATGTGTGTGTATGTATGTGTGTATGTGTCATAAATGTGATGAAGCGCACTAAAACAACTTAGATTCCTTTCAAACTTGGTTTTTGAACTCTTTGGGGAAATGTCTTGAATGAACTCAACCATGACCATTTTGACCTTGAAAAGTATGTCAATATGGAAATTACCAGGTCTATTGCTTGTTAGCATGATAACTCTGCCAAAACAACTTGGATTCCTTTCACACTTGTATATGAAAGTGTCTTGGCAAATGTCTTGGACGAGCTCAACCATGACCCTTTTGACCCTTTAAAAGTAGGTCAAGTTGGAAATACCAGGTCTTTTGCTTGTAAAGATGAGGACTGAGTGTACATGCATCTCTGGTGCCTATTAATTTGAAATTTATAAAGATATGAAACAAAACCATAAAACAATTTTTGTCTTGAATATTTCCTAAAACCTGTAACATTTAGAAGTAAGGTTTCTGATACACATCAACAGAAGACTAATGTTTCTTCCTCACCTAAATTAAACATCTGTTGTTTTATGGAGGTCTCAAAGACCCATCCTTAATCTGCTAAATATTTGCTCATTTCAAACTGACGAAGAAAGGTTTTGATTTGTTTTGACAAAATGACAGCCATTTAAACATGTGGAAAATTTATCAATTTGCCCTGTACTGCCTGGCACAGGTATATTAGGCTATTAAAATGATATATTTGTTTATTATTTAATGGAAAAATATAATATTCCATATTATATGTATGTATGTATGTATGTATGTATGTACAGCTTCATGAGACTTGACACACATTAGCATCTGGTTAAGATCTTGGCTGAATTGAATGGACGTGACCGTCTCCTAATTTTCAAGGTCACAGGGACAATTATGTCAAATCCCCTAACATCCTTTTCATGGTGATAACTCAAAAACAAATGAAAACTCGACAAACTTACTCGACAGGAAGCAATATGTCGAATTTGATGGTGTTACTTCTGAAACTATATCCCTGGAAACAGGTGTCCCCCAAGGTTCGATTCTAGGACCACTTCTTTTTATAATTTATATCAATGACATTGCCAACTCAAGTGAAATTTTGGAATTTATTATATATGCAGATGATACTACTTTATCAAGTACATTGAAAATAATTTCAAATAATTCATTACAAAATAACTCAAGCTATTAATGATGAACTAAACAAACTAAGTGAATGGCTTAAATTAAACAAACTATCACTAAACATATCCCAAACCAATTTTATTATATTCCACACAGCCCAAAGAAAAATTGGAAAGTTAGAATTAAATATAGATGGAATTGATATTGAACAAGTTAATCAGTTTAATTTCTTGGGCATTACTATTAATGAAAATTTGACCTGGAAAGACCACATTGACAAGATATCAAACAAAATTTCTAGAAATATACGTATCCTAATAATTTAAAAACTTTTCTACCAGAAAAGACCAAGTTACTAATTTATAATTCTCTAGTACTATCACATTTAAATCTTGGCATACTTCTGGGGGGTCACAAATGTGATCGTATACTTAAATTACAAAAGAAAGCTGTCAGAATTATCAAACTGAAGAAGCATAATGCACATACTGAACCAATATTTAAAGAATTAAAACTTCTGAGACTTGACCACATATTAAAGTTACAAGAACTTACATTTTATTTCAAATTTAAAAAAAAGCTGTTACCATCTTATTTATTGAATCTTCCAATGCTTCACATAAATGAGATACATTTTCATGGTACAAGAGCTGGACACAATATGAGAAATCCTCTGGTAAAACATGAATATGCTAGAAAATGGATAAGATACACAATTCCTGAAACAGTTAATAATACCCCTGGGTGCATTTTATACAAAATAGACACTCATAGTTTAGAGGGATTTTCCAAATACATTAAGAAATTCTATATTGATTCTTATAAAGACAAATGTACTATCGGTCAATGTTATGTATGTACTATAAACAACTAGTTGTCAATACATGTTGTTAATGTTCCTCCATGTAAAAACTAGGTCTTTAGTTGGATGTTTCAAAAACACTCTCAATTATATGTAAACATATGGAACTAAATGTATTATACTGCAGCTATGCACATTACCCTAGAAATGATTTCTGGATTATATAATATATCCTACTGATAACTTAATAATGAACATGCAAATAGAGCAAATTGTAATTTAATAAGTCGTATATTTTCATTTCCTTTTACAAAAAGGGTGGCCCCTGTGATAGCGGTGGCTTAAAACCCCACCATAACAGGGGTCTCCCTGGCTGGATTTATATTATATTGTTATATATATTTTGTTATTCAAACTGTATTTTAATTTTGGCCGAATAAATGACATTGAGTTCTGAGTTCTGAGTTCTATAACATGGCCATGTCTTTAGTGTAATGGTTACTATTTTTACATTTCTGTTTCGTTTCCTCTAAAAAGGAGTACGTATTTTGAAATAATAAATCAAGCCTCTCGAGCAACTAACGTAGCGTCTGCTTCAGTTTTTACATTAGCGATGAGGATAAGGGGACATTTTAACAGTTCTATGTGTATCATCAGTCAGGGTTGTGTAATAGTCAAGATAAACACCCATAGCATCAGCAGGACGTTAATCAACTCTTGTTGAACAGTGGTGAGTGCTAATATCAAGTCTCAAAACAGACTGTATAAAATAGCACAGAGAAGCTGATGGTGACCCACAAAACGTGAATCCACCCACAGAAATGGCTAATTCAATCAACATCCCTGCAATAAGTGTGTTTGATTATGAATGCGGTACAGAATAAACTAACCTTGGTCCTAAATGGGATAGATGGATACTCAGAGTTGAGAATTATCTCAGTGCATTGGGGATCAGTGATTACATAGGGAAGAGATCCACATTGCTCCACTTTGTTGGTCCAAGAACTTCTGATGACTTTCAGATGATACCTGATACAGGTGAGGCCAATGATTACCAAATATGGAAACAGACCATTTCAAACCTCAGGTTAACACTGAGTATGAGATTGCCAAGTTCAGGAGACTCAGACAAAATAAGGATGAAACTATTGATGCTCATCACACCAGATGTAAACAACAGGGACAGTTGTGTGGTTTTGTTAACCTTGTTAAAGTCCCATATATTACAAACTACAGTCAATTCCAAGTTGAGAAAGAAAGGACTAGGTGAGAAAATGACTCTTACCCAGGTACTTAAGGCAGGCAGAAACAACGAGTTGTGTAAAACTCAGAATGCAGACATGGAGAAGATTCTGAAGTGTGAAGCACCCAGTTCACAGAATCAACAGGATGTACAAAAACTCACAAACTAGCAGTTACCATGGTTACAGAAACAAGGAGAGAAATCCTAAGAGTAAATACACACAGGAGAGAAGTCCTACACAATACACAATTTCAGCACAATTTAGCACATGATTACCAGATTGAAAAACCAAAATTGCCAAAAAAGTGTATGACATCCTGGGCATGACTGTTAATATAATAATGCTATTTTATAACAACTATGAAAGTATTTTAATTTAATTCTACTTTTCTTTTGAAACATAAGATAGAGAGGATACTAGCATACATGAGAAACATTACCATATTATGTTCATTATGAGTTGATAACCTGAGAAATATTGATTATAGAGCCATGATGTGTTAATCATGCCGCAAGCTAAACATATTGTATTCTTCATAGTCATTAATGGTATCCAGCTAAGTTCAATGTTGGGCAAACATGTAAATGCTTTGTACTTTGTTGTTTACTAATTGCATGTTAAATATGGTTGTTAAATATGGTTGCAGTTAACCATTTTAAGATGGAAGTTATCCAAATATCACAAAATGCTTAATAATCTAAAGGTTGGGGAGATGTAATGGTTACTATTTTTACATTTTCGTTTTGTTTCATTTCCTCTAAAGAGGAGTTTGTATTTTGAAATAATGTTACATACGGTTTGAGGATATCCGTCGTTGGGGAACGTGGATGGGGATCGGAACTATACTCGCTGGCTACCTGTGAGCGGGGCTCTTAACCTAGCTACCCTATCTACCTATATGAGTTGAGAGGTAATAAGGACTGCAGACACAGAATATACAATGCACAAAGATCTCCTTTATTTGGTGCTGTACACTCTAGTCTGGCTAGGTCGGCATGGCAATGATCGAGGTATATGAAATACCCAAATGCATGATACTAATAGAGTCCTGAGGATGCATAAAACAGCCAAGTCTACATAAGTGTTGCTGTCACAATGCTGAGAGTCGTGGATCTTCTAGGCGAGTGGATTCTGGAGCCTGCCGTCTGACAGTTGCGGGGCCTTTTAAAGGAAAGCTGAGCATCTGTGTGAGGGGTTGCCTACGTGGCATCTTCTCCTGCTTCAGGGTTGCGCATGTCCTGCCTGCGTAGCATGGGGGATCACGTCATCTCTATTTGCGGCGAGTGGGCATTGCATCAGCCTGCACTTGTTGGCCTCACGTAGCACTCAGTAAGTGTGTATGGTCTCTTGCCAAAGATCGTGATTGTCTATGATTGTCTATATATGTTTATAAGAGTCTATAGGTAGGTAATCTATATCCTACAATAATAAATCAAGCCTCTCAAGCAACTAACGTTGCTTACAGATGTCTGTTGGATGATACAGACGTCTTTATGATGTGCTCAAGACGTCTGTGTTGTGTCATCATGCGCGTGCCGTGTCATCATGCGCATGCTGTGCATCACCCATGCATAGTGGGACCACAGCTACGGCATATCTTTCGCCCGGGACCCTGTGAAGCCGGCAGATTCTTACTCCCGGCTGGCGCCGGGCGCAAATGTGATTGGGACATTACATAAGCTAATGTAACATCAGTATGTTTAGCAGTGGTGTTGAAATTAAATAACCAGAATGTAATTACACTTATTTTTAATTGAAATAATTCCTATCTTTAAATATAGATAAAAACTATATCATTAGTACATTTTGTATTTCAGGTTACTGAGGAGGAGCATATGGACCTGGTAGATAAAGTACATGTCAGAACAATGCCATTTGGAGATAAACTCCGCTTTGTAACTCACAGCAACATTTTAACAAAGGATATAACATTGGCAATAAGAAAGTTTCAGTATGTGCTGCATGAACTTCAACATAATTAAATGCAAGCGTCAACATCATCAAATGCAAACAGTGATATTTAACAATAGTCACACTTGGATGTCCATCCACCATAAGCTATTCTTGGTGCGATTCCCCACATTACTGCAATAAGTTGTGATGTCAAGGATTGTGTACATGATGCTGTAGCAACCAAATGTGTGAAAGAATGGATTAGTTACCCTTTGAACTGATGTGTATTGCTGCCAATTGCAACCACTGTGGGGAGCTGTTTTGAGATGTGTAGGTTATAAAAATAAATCTATGTTATTGTAATTAAGTTTTTGTTTTTTTTATTGGTGTAATTTTGGATATTTGTTATGGAATAGGTGACTCCCTCAGAGCCCTTAAAGTTGATATGAACAAAGAAGAATTTTACAAACCACAGTCTATAAAAATTGTATATATGTAGAAATAAAAGATTGAGGTTTTCACAAATTAAGGATCATTTAAAAAATTATGTTATTGTTCACAAATGTTTTCTGATCACATCATGTCCAGGTCTAATTACAGTATATGGTGAGTCAAAATTGTCATAAAGTTAAATTATGTCATATTCCTCAGGTTTATGGCTCATGGGGATGTGGCAGGGGTCTTGATATTTAACAGGGTCTATGAATTAGAGAGCAGAGTGCACCTTATGGCCTGTAGCACATAGGAAAAGACCTACCGTATTATCCCTAATAGCCACCCTCTACCTAATTACTGCCCCCCTCCTGTCTGCAGACCAGGCCTTGGTGACTGGGGTAGTGGAGCAGCAGACTTACAATCCACAGGGGTTTGCTATCTCAGTAATTAATATGTAAACAGTACTCACAGCTTCACTAGCAATACTTGTGCAAACATAAAAAACAGACCCCTTGTTCTGTTTTCCACAAAAACCTGTTTAATATTTCTCAATTTCAAGTGATTTTACACTGTAATTAACTCCCCATGTTGCATTAATGTGTAAGATCTGACACCTGAATGCTGAGTGAGGGTCACATATGGGTCACAGTATGATGCCCAGTCAGTTGAGAATTCAGGGCATGTTTCCAATTATAGTGTGCCAGTCAGGACAGCGTCATCACTCTGTCACCCCACTGAGAGAGGGGTATTACCCCAACTTGCAGCCACCCTGAGACACACTCACACTGTCCCAGCCAATGGCTGAGTGTCCTGCCTGGGTAGTAACCCTAGGCAACCAGGGATGCTGCCCTTGTAAGACACACTAACGCATGCACACTGAAAACAACTTGTTGCTTGGATTAAGGGATCTTATCCATTCTGACCCAATTATCCCTTGTTTTACACACATGTTGGCCTAGATTATGATCTTGACACAATCTGGGCATTCACCACAAGTATATCTATAAATAACAAATTCAAAGTCTTGGTTAAATGGCCATGACAAGCACTTCCTTGTGCAGGGAGGGCAGGGGTTGACCCCCAAAATGATGGAGGGATCAAGATTCTAAATTATGGGGGGTAAATGTATCAGATAGCTTAGACCTTTGAAATATTACTTTCAATAACACATTTGAAGCTAGTGGTAACCATCTTTTTGTCCAATGTTTTTGAAGAGAGCGGGAACAGAGGGGTTTGTGAGACCAAGTTAGGGGAGATTCGAGTCAATCTGTGACCAACGTTGTCACAAGTTGTGCAATATAACTTCTTTTTTTTCAATCCCCCACTCATAAAATTTGGTATCCCTATAGAAAAGGCTACAGAGGGTGTATTTAGTACAACATATGCAAATTTCTTAGCATTCTTCCCCTCACAAAGGGCTTACAACTTAAAGTGTGAATTTTAGTGAAATTCTTTGCAAAACCTTGAGAGGGAATTCCCTTCTTAAAGCCCACTTAGAATGGGTTATATGTCTAATAATTAATACATCAGGTCAATAACATGTCAAGATACTCTCAAAAACAAAGTTTGTGAAGATATCTTTTTGAAGAGAGCGGGAAGAGAGACTTGTGTAAATATTTTTGGATTTTTTGTATAAAATTTGCTTCTTCACATTAAGACTACAAGGTACTATTTTAATTAAAAGTGTACACAAAATATTTTAATTTTGTATATTATGAATTGTACATTTAGTTGTGATTGTAAAGAACTTGACATATTGTGGTATACTTAAATACTATTTTCTTGAGTGAAGTTTCTGTGAGAGCAGGTTTTGAACAAAAGTGGTGTCCCTCTGAGGTGGGTGAGGCCAGGGTCCAGATAAGCCGTGTAATAGAATATAGAGGAGCAGGGAATGAATGGGCAGCTGATGCTATAATTGGAACATGACGTATTCCCGGGTTGTATGCCCAACTGAGTAGCACACCCCAGACTTTTTTTTTTATAATCAAAGTGACTTAATTCGTATCAATATACATTCATCACATATCATATATTCATCTTAAAGTTTGCATTTACAAGCTTTCATATAGAAGTAAAAATTTATGGAACATATTTTCATTACCAATATTTTGACATATGGTTCTCTCAACTTTCATTTTGTATTTTAATTCTGATAGGAATTCATATAGATCTAACCTGCCATTATGAAAAAGTTTCTGTCTATGGATATAATGTTTACATAGCAGTACACAATAATTCAATACCTAAAATATTTCACCCTTTGTTTGGAACCCAAACATTATACACTCTTCCAAACATTCAGTATCTGGTGTTATTTGTAAATCACCAAGAGCATTCCACCAATTGAAGAAGAAACTCCAGAATTCACTAGTTGTATTACAAAACAAAACAAAATGTTCGATGTCGTCAATTTTATCACAGTATAAGCACTGGCTACTATCTACTAATTTCATTTGAAATAATTTCTGTCTACATGTTATTATTCTGTGAAGTATTCTAAACTGGAAATTCTGAAGTTTTGTTTCCCTTGTCACTGTAAAAGATAATCTGAATATATTTGGTCAAAGTTCAGGAATGGCATCTTTAAATTCTGGATATTCCTCTGTCCATTTTGCTATACATCTTGGTAATATTTTGGAATTCTCTACATATTTCCAATATATAACCTTACTGCTTAGATCAGACAATAAGTAACATTGGTCATTTATATATACACTGATATCATTTGTAAAAACATGTGGTGATGGTTTACTGTATATAATGTGTCTCCATCCCATTGGGATACTCTATCTGATTTGTAGAGCATTAAGGAAGCAACACCCTACATTATATCTATTATTAATTTCATTATGATTCATAATACATCCATCAGGTTTTATTAAATCATTAATTGTTACAATACCTTTGCTTATCCATCTGTCCCATCTAATAGGTGAACCTTGAACAGTAATGTATCTATTACACCATATGACTTGGTTTCTAAGAACCTTCAAATCTAAATTCTCATCGCCATTACATATCTTAATTACATTCAAATCAGACCAAAATTGATTTACATCTTTATAAAATCTTGACACACTTTTAAATGGTGCTTGGTTACATTTAAAAATGAAACTGATATCTGTAGAAGTATTTTGCAGCAGAAGCCCATCTTTGGCCAGTTGCTTCAGTGAACCGTTTAACCCAGTTTAGTTTTAAAGATTTCACCTTAGACTCAAAGTCTATTAACTTTAAACCACCATTTTCAATATTTTGAATCATTACATCATATGCCACTTTAGAGGAGCCCTCCCATAAGAAATTGACAATACACTGCTTTACCTCCCTAATGGCTCTCGGTGGTACATGTATACAGCTGGCCAAATAAAGAAGAGGTGCTATTGTTCAAATATTTATGATAGTTATCTTGCCTTTGATAGACAGGTGTCTGCTTTTTCATGATTCTAATAAACAGTCAAGATTTGCTATCTTATTCTTAAAATTACACTCATAATGATTCTCTTCCCTATTTGGTATAACAGCACCTAGTATGTGTATATCTTCCTGAGACCAATCTAGACCAAAGGGAAAGTTTGTCTCATTCTTCAATATTCCACGATATTTAGCTTTGGTTTCTTCTTTGTTTACTTTCAGTCCTGCACATATTTCAAAACTGGCAAATACATTTAAGACTTCTCTGACAGGGTCAATGTCTCTGACAGGGTCAATGTCTCTGACAGGGTCAATGTCTCTGACAGGGTCAATGTCTCTGACAGGGTCAATGTCTCTGACAGGGTCAATGTCTTCTGACTTCTCTGACAGGGTCAATGTCTTCTGACTTCTCTGACAGGGTCAATGTCTTCTGACTTCTCTGACAGGGTCAATGTCTTTGACAAAGCAGGTTGTGTCATCAGCCAACTGGCGGACTTTAATTTCTTTATCATTTATTACAATTCCTTTAATGCTTTTGTTCTCACGAATACCAATGGCCAGGAGTTCTACAGCCATTAAAAATAAATATGGGGATATAGGACACCCCTGTCTTACACCTCTTTTAGGACAGAACCACTCAGATATGTCACCATTATTAGTAATGGCTGTTTCTATAATGGTATAAAGGGTTTAATGTAGGAACGAATGTTTTTTTTCCAAAATTAAATGCTTCCAAACTTCTATCTAAATATTTCCAGCTGATAGAATTGAAGGCTTTTTCAAAATCTATGGTCATTAATACACCTGGGAGATGATCCATTTCTGTAAACAAAATAGTCTTCTACTAATCTAATATTACGTCCGATAAATCTCCCACTGATATAACCAATGTAATAAGGTCACAGTGACCTATTTAATCCACTTCCCTTGCTATTTAATTAAATGACAAAATATAAAGATATTAATATTTTTATAATCTACATCCAAAATATGAAATTTCAAACTTTATAAAATGTCAAAAATGTGGCTGTGTATTGGATATGTTGCTATGGTATCTAACATATATAAAGTATATGATATGAAAAAAAAAATAGAAGGGTACCAAATAAAAATGATATTTTATCCAGAATGAATATTTTACTATTTTAAAAACAAATCAGTGGTTTCTATGGTTACTGAAAGATTGGAAGAATGTAATTTATTCATAACAAGGTGTATCCCCAAGACATCGACCAAGATACCAAAAATTAGTGGGCTGTGCAAATATTCTATTTGGTTTATTTTTCAGGTGTGTGGAAAACGACATTGCTTGCTATTACAGGAGCTGTAGCTCAGCAGCAATACCACAATTTTGTTATGCACCACTTGGATGCTCAAAGCTTCATGTCTGACCAACAATATTCAGTGATGAAAGTCAGCATTCAGGAAAAAACCGGACACCCTTAAAAATTAACCTGAAGATACCCCTACCCCCTTTCAGAAATTGCATTTTTAGATGTTTCAGACTGAGTTCAAACCATTTTGAATTTCACATTTGAAGAAAAAAAACCTGAATTCAGGTTATTTGAAGACTTTCATCAATATTTCAAAAGCTAGAATCCATAATAATGGGATTTTGTCAATCTGGCTCCCCCACTATTACTTACATACGAAGATGCGACACCCGTTATGAGCTAGGAATCAAAAACCTAATTCAATTTAAAAGAAAGCATTGGACAGATGGCTCATGGATCTTCATGATCCTAATATCAACCAATCAGATCGGAGCTATTAATTAATTTCTCTAACATCCAACATGGCCTCCAAGTAGTATATTCATATATATGAGTGATTTTACTAAGATACAAGATATCAATATAGTTACTGGAGAGACTTTATTAATGAATGCTACAAACACACACACACACTGCATACATAATACAATATTAAATGTAATGTAGTCATGAAAATACATTAAAAAAAACATAAGAAAATACATAACATATAATATAGATATACATATAATTGGGCTGAATTGGCTGGGAAGCAGGATGTACAAACTGACAATGTTGGTTTTGGGTGTGGCTGACTTTGAGAAATAAACAATCAATGAGTATGAGGTGCTAAGTCACAGGATAGTGGTGAGCATATAATATTCTCTTCATCGAAACACATTTAAACCTCCAGTCTAATGTAACAATGACCGATATGAAGCACCTGGTTACAGGTCAAACCTACCCTTTATAAAGTCATTGCATTCATCCATTATTGTACAGGACAGAGAGAGGTTTGTGTTTTGCCCTTTGGAGGTACATACTCTGAGCAAAATCAGTGTATTTGGTTGAATGGATTGAACTAGCAATATATAATCACCATTGACTGATTCTGTGATTCAATCCCACAAAAACAAAGTTGAAAAGTAGAGAGGAAAATAATGCCTGTTGGCTCAGAATGCCATCTACCATTGCTTACATATTGCAATCGTTCTTTGCAAAAGATTCTGGGAAGTTAAAATGGAAAGGAAACCACTTGAGAGTTATCTGAAGAAGGACGCTTCCCTCAGAAATATTCTCACCAGAATGCACTCCAGACCCATCAACCACCTGAAGAAAAGGTATTCAAATTTGAAATGGGAAGAGCAAAATGTTATCCCACTACCCAAACGTCCTCAATCATGGCACAATAATGAAGTACAATAATGAGGAATTCAGCCTTCTAGACATATATAGAAAAATAAATATAAAATTGACTTCTCAATGATAAAACTAGTTTCTTAAAAAAGATACATGCACTCAGATTAGTTATCCCAATTCTCTCCTATTCCATTAAAATTGCTAATAAATAAAAAAATAAAAGCTTAACACCTTCATCATGAAGTAGATAAAAACAAACCATATTTGATTCTTGATTAAAACCCGTGTAATATGGTAGTTCATGACAGTAGTATGGAAGTTCAGGATTGCAATAAAATTTCCCACATTATGATATTACATAAATGCTTATTAAATGTTTGGTTATTAATCTTTTGATTCATTAAATATATATATATATATATATATATATATATATATATATATATATATATATATATATATATATATTTAGAAGCTGGTACAGATATGAGGTACTGGAGGTATTTTTGTCAGACCTCATTATGGGGTACCATCTCATACCTTAATGTGTGTAACATCAGAGTGCCATCTGGTGTTAATAATGAACTTATTTTACATACCTCACAAAATTAACATTCATATCAATGGCGCTAATGCCATTATCCACCACCAGGACACTTATTACTACCTGTGACACTAGATGGCAGTGATTTATATAGTTATAGCCTGGTTGTATAAATGTGCTTCTCAGACATGTTTGTTCAAAAAGGCCTTGTACAGGTCACTTATGTAACTGTGACTAAGCAGCTGCACTATGAAGAGTGGGGTATTTTATATGCCTCACAGTACGTCAATACCCCACAAGACAGGTCTGAGATTGGTAAAAACCCCATATCTGATACAATCTCTTTCTATATATATATATATATATATATATATATATATATATATATATATATATATATATATATATATATATATATATATATATATATATATATATATATATATCTGTGTCTAAAAAATTGTCTAATAAAATTGTCTAATCTGTGTGTAAAAAATTGTCTAGTAAATGCAAATGAGATTTTATTCAATAATATTATCAGGACTGTCCATTTAGTGCAATCGGGGCCAGAATGTTGGTACTTGAGAATAGTTGACGCCCGACCGCCGCCTTTTCTTCCTGGTTGATCATATTTTCTTGCTGCATCTTGGCGCGGTAGGCTGGAGACTTGGACGGTGACTGCTTGTAACAGTCGCGACATACTGCCAGATATTTGTCTGCTCCCCCAATCACTTCCACCTGCACAATCAAAGCAAACAGCTGTTAACTTTGGCAACTACATACAAGATAAGTGGCACAAACTGAAGGACATGCACTATCAAACTCACATTTGTCAATCTCTTTTGTACTATAAGGTGGCCAAAGTAACGTAGTTACATAAAGTATTCTCCAAATTATGTACATATTGTATAGGATACATGGAGTGGAAATATGTGAAATTTCGTTTCATGTGATGAGGTGTATTATGGAAGCCTCTAAATAGGTCACTGTGACCTAGTTACACTGATAACTCCTCCAAGCCAACCCCAGTTCAATCACATATGGCAAGTTACATAAGATATTTTGCAAGATAAATGTAGTGGGAATTAACGCTATTTGTAGTGTTTTGCAAAATATCACAAATAGTCGATTTTGTAAATCGGCTGCTGCATTCTGTCAGAAAATAGAGCATTCACAAGTTGCTCCTGTTCTGGTCATGACCTTGACCTTAACTGAAAATGAAAAAAAAAGTTCAGCCAAAATCTTTTTCCAGGCCTACATGTTGTCATGTTATAGTATTTAGTCCCTATGTTGAAGCATAACTGAATGAGGAAGAAAACAAAGTGCAGCGGCAGCAATGTGGTGGAAACTGAGCAAATGCATGAAGTCAACTTAAATAGCAAGTTATCAATGTCTGTAAAGTGGAGAGTGAAACAGGCTGTACACATTCTCATGCAATACATTTGTAGTGTTTTTGTTCTGAAATGTCTCATGACCCTTTCAGTGACAATGGCTTCATGTGGTTGACTTTTAAGCCTTTAATCCAATGTGACAAACTCCCGATGAAATTTGTGCCAAGGAAAGTTATTTTCAATCCAATATGGCAGCCACTTTGTAACCACCTTTCCTTTCCTGAAAGTCTCAAATTAAAGCTCTGTATTGCATATTGTAAAGTCACTGATGGCTACTTATTTATTTTCAAATAATTTTTTAAAAGATGGGAAAAGATCTTAGCCTCATTACAAATTGACAGAACTGGTCCCCTGAAAATGCATCTTTCCCAGGAATAGCTAAGAACTCTGACCAGTAGCTTCAGAGGAGAATGCCATATTTGACAGAATGACGACTTTTACAGTTCACAATGTCTAGAGTAACTGTTTGGCTGGATGTAATGTACAATACCTCTTTTTCTTGTCCCCTTCTCTTCGTGAATGAAGCCTCACCAAAACACATCATGCAGACTGCTGTCAACTTCATGACACTTTCTGCCAGGGGGACTAACTTTAAGATATCTCCAAACCCCTAAAATTATCAATATCATAAAGAATCAATTAGCAAAAATAAATTTAATACAAATTAAAACACACATTTAAATATTTCTATCCAAAATATGACTTTGACCAATATAAAGAGATTAAAAGCTACACTTTTTGAGAAATATGCCTTTTTTTCTATTCCACATAGATAAAAAATATTAGCTTGTAGTTTTACATATTTCATCTCAATATAATGGAGATTCCAACAAAGGGAATTTTATACAAATAACATGTTTAGATTGTGTAAAGCTTTGAAACTCAGGTCATTGCTTAATGGAGAACAATGGCTTCAAGAAGTCTGAATTACTACCTAAAGAATTCCAAGTGTTACCTGTCTCTGGTACGTCCCATACCACACACCACTCTGAACTACTAGCTGACTGTTACATATAACAAAGTGTTACCTGTCTCTGGTACGTCCCATACCACACACCACTCTGAACTACTAGCTGACTGTTACATATAACAAAGTGTTACCTGTCTCTGGTACGTCCCATACCACACACCACTCTGAACTACTAGCTGACTGTTACATATAACAAAGTGTTACCTGTCTCTGGTATGTCCCATACCACACACCACTCTGAACTACTAGCTGACTGTTACATATAACAAAGTGTTACCTGTCTCTGGTACGTCCCATACCACACACCACTCTGAACTACTAGCTGACTGTTACATATAACAAAGTGTTACCTGTCTCTGGTATGTCCCGTCTAATGCAGCTACAATAACAACTTTGCCTCGGTCAGCCATAACTTCACAAAACCTCACCACATCAGGGAACTGCAATAAGAAAGATATTATTTGTGACTGAAAGACTACAATAAAATAGATTGGTACATTTGCCAGACATCGGATAATATCACAAGGTCTCTGAAGAATGAGCAAATTCAATAGAGAGGCTTGTCTGGCATTTGATTTGATTAAGACTCCAAGCCTTACAATAGGGTTCCCACACCATTCCAGACCAGATGTTTTGTGGCAATAAGGGGGACATGGGGGCATTCAATTCATCATGATCAATTCATCAATTCATCATGATCACCTGCACACCTCCCACCCCGGACACACCTCCCACCCCGGACACACCTCCCACCCCGGAAACACCTCCCACACCAGACACATGGTGAAGACTTTTAATTATCATTTCAAGCTTTCCTGAACATGAAAGCAAATTTGAACATGAGAATTAAGAATGCATACTTACAAATTGCCCTTCATCCACTCCTATGACATCAAAGTTATCACTTGAGGACACCAGAGGGAGCAGGTTATCAACTGCCACTGTCGCTTGGAATATTTGCCTGCAATTATACATCTCAATCTAAATATTGCTTTCAAAGTAACATGGAATTGTTGTAAAGTAAAAGAGGTATGTTGCCCCCTGGTTTTTGGTTACGTTTGGGCACAAATATTACCATAAAACATTATAAATTTATCATAATATTTTTATATAACAGAATAACCCAGATTGGTTCAAAATTGGTATAGAACAATGGTATGACATCACACCATGCAGATATGCTGCGATTTCTGCCCAGAATGGTTCAGAGCTCTCCCACCCCTGAAGCCGTTTTAGATTTGTTTTAGATTTACCAAATACATACCTAAAGTAAACAAGTTTCACCTGTCACATATTGAATTTTCACATCAGATAAGCTTTGCTTGTTACAAAGTATGCATCACATATATCTATCTACCATAGATATGTTTGCCTTCGCCTTGCATAACGTGTAGTCTTTATTTGAGACTTACTTGTCATGTGTTGCAATGCCAGTGCTGTCATATCTGTCATCTTTTGCATACTTGATAACCAAGCAGTGGTAATTGGCCAACTCATACCTTTTCATTCTTCTGATCAATTCTGTTCTGTGAAACGAAAAGAAAAAAAAAGTTTGTACTTTTTCAAATTTATCTAAAGGCAGAATATTTTTTAAGCTTTTCTAAGCCTGATCACAGCTTTGGAATATGATGATGGGAAACTGGTACTTACGATTTTCCAGAAAACATTGGCCCAAATATCACCTGGAGAAAAAAATAAAAACAATTTCAATAAAAAGAAGTCTCATTATTGGTTTTTTTTAAAAAAAGCACAATGGGGTGGCTCTTTAGCTTGTAATAAAATGCACACATGCACTGGTGAAAGTGTACAAGGTGATTTATCAAATTTGGGCTCTCAAAACAAAGCAACAAAATTCCCAAGTTTAATTTTGTTCTTTACATACATGGCACAGCTAATGATATTACAACACACTAACAGTGAAGAACTCTGGCCATCTACCAGAAGTTCCTGAGGACTAGATCAACGTTGGTAAACAGAGTGACAGGAAACTTTTTCACTCACTGCAGAAGATATGTTATAAATGCATAGCTAAAAAGTGAAGAAATCTCGAAATGATGTTTTTTCCAACAAATTTTCAATAATATCCCTGCAAATAATAAATAAACTTTAAGGAAGGATTTAAATATCTATTTCAATATCTTAATGATAATACCACGACTGTTGTACAAACATCCAGTTCACAAACATAGGAGTTCAAACAATGTGTCCAGAGTAGCCATCGTGGGAGATGGCAAATAAAATCAGTCTGTATTCTCATCTTGCAAAACTCCTGTTCATAGTCACAATATTTTTGAGTCATGATATGATTCAGATTGTTCTTGATTGCTAAACAGTGAACAATGGCACAATAAAAATAAATAATACCATATTTACATGAATATAAGACGAGGTTTTTGTACCCAAAACATGTTTGGGGGTTGTCTTATACATGAGGGCAACCTGTGGACAGTGATTTACGGCAAGAATAATTGACTTCGTGTTTATGTGTTTACGTAATTTGAGGGATCCATCATTGCGCAACATATTAATATTTCAAAGCGAGTTAATACACTGTGGTGGCGCTCCGATCGTTTTCGCGCCAAAAATAAGAGCTTCTCCCCGTCACTTCTGCGTTCCGCTTCCAAATTTGATATGTAACATGCATTTTGATTGGTCAAAATCAAAATCGAGTTAATACACTGTGGTGGCGCTCTGATCGTTTTCGCACCAAAAATAAGAGCTTCTCCCCGTCACTTCCGCGCTCCGCTTCCAAATTTGATATGTAACATGCATTTTCAATTTTTGATTGGTCAAAATCATCATCTGCTCAAGTCTGCTCTTGAAAATGATTTAAATGATCTTTAGGAAGAAATGCACACAAATTTTGTAATATAATTTAACATTTTTCAAAGCTGACACTTGAGATAAACATGATAAAACATTTTTGAATGAAGTGTAATAGGCAGTAAAATCTGTTTTGTAGCTTTATTCCAGGTTTCACCAGGGTTAAACATGGTGATAAGGTCTTGAACTACTCAGTTTATATGAAAATGAAGAAAAAAGGCATGATGATCCGTAATGCAGCCCTATTCCACGTTTAATAAGAGCTTGATACATAATTTTCATTGGCCTCAGAGAATGTCAACAACAATATTAGAAACTGACATTTGAATTTGAAGTAAGTTTTAGAACAATTTTAGATATTATTGAATGTCTAAATAGATTAACATTACAAGTGCTGATTTCAACAAGAAAAAGTGGTGCTCCACGTGTAACACGGATGGAAAAAAAATTACAAACAAAACAAAAATTTCAATAAAGAAAACAAATATTACAACAAACAATACAAAAATTAAAACAAACAAAACAAAAATTAAATAAACAAAAAATGAAACAATTATTGCAAACTGATGGGTGATCTGAAATTATCTTTCTTCATCTTTCGAATGCATTTAATTTGGTATATGAATGAATATTCTACCACAACCATGTGCAAAGCTGTGCGCAAGACTCTGATATCGCTCAGGCGCTAACGCAACTCATCGATCAGAACTTTGCTTGTTATTTCTGTTCTAATTGTCCGATTAACACCAAATTTGAACTAAATTGCTCAGAATTCCATTCTCTATTAATTAGAATGCAATGACTTTCCAAAAAAGTTACAAAAAAAATCAAGCTCGCGTAAATTTGCAAAATCCCAAGGCAAAATCCACAAAAATCTTCTTACTCTACCACGTCCACACACTCACAAATCACTTATCATAATGTACATTAGAACTACGCATTCAAGTTTGGCAGCCATTTAATCTTCCAAAACTAGATAAAATGCATTTCTGAGCAAAGTTAAGGCTCACAAATTCTCTAATTTACAATTGTAGGTAATGTACATTGTACCCTCCTTAGGGCATCATATCGTTGGATTTCATCGATACGATACGATACGTATCGATGATTTATCAATATTCGATACATATCGATATTACTGAACCGAAATAGAAGAATAATTGACTGTCTTTATCTGTCCGGGTGCAAGCTCCCCAAACGGCGATATATTTAATGTCTTCGGCTTAAAATACACACAGAAATTTTATACGACGTGTCAACAGTAGTCCGCCTCTTATTAATAAGTGTATATATTGCTCAAATCGGAGAAAATGTGAATTTAACAATGCTTAAATATGCATACGCAACACGAGTTAGTCATTTCGAAAACCAGAAGTGACGGGGAGAAGCTCTTATTTTTGGCGTTAAAACGATTGGAGTGCTGTCACAACGTATTGATTCCCATTAAAATATTAATATATTGCGCAATGATGGATCCCTCAGTCGTCGTATTTACATTTGAAAGATTAAAAAACTGACGATGCTTAAAATATCGAGTAAAAAATCTGTGTTATTATGATGATATGAGGGCCCAATTCGATACAACTAATATATCGAAGCACCAGTATGACAATACCGGTTATCGTATCGATGTCTGTATACCGGTATATCGATAATATCGCGTACCGGTGTGATGCCCTAGTCCCTCCTTTGCATCGGGCTCAGTATATAACACCCTCTCCGATTATGCTATCAGATATGTTCAAATAGGCCCGTTCCATTAGCCCCGCCCCTTGAATGTGACGGTGACCAGTGACACTGACAGTGATTTTACTGAATATTTCAAGAGACATTGTTTCTTTTCCATTAAATTTATTAATCGTACATTTAATATACTTGCTGAATCCTAGGATTCGCCGGTTAAACCTGGAATATCAAGTCTCACCAGGAAAATTCGAGGATTCACCACATCCCAGGTTTCACTTTCACTAGTTTCAGTGAATTCACTTGAAGTTGTCAAACTATACTTATGGTGTACTGGGTATTTTTGTACATGTACACGCTCACCTGAATTTGCCCCTTGGATTTGTTTGGTAAAATATCCGGGATTGTAACACAGGACATCATTTTGAATGTATTAATGTACAAATATCTTATGTGGTGTGATGTAAGTTGTAATTTCCCGCGAAATATTTGGCGCCAGTTACAATATTAGACTGGGTTTTATCACAATCTTCAAAATAGAAATATAGTGATTTGGGTCGGGGACGAGACTACAGTTTGTTATTGATTCGTGTACCCTATCGACTTCACCAACTATACACTATTCATTCATTAGTTATTATATTTTTGACATTGCCGTTCAAACTTTGACACTAGAGGGCGACGAGGTGTTATTTTTGTGCAAACTCCACCAGAGGGCGAAGTGGTGAACTTTGCGTGCCTCGGCTATGGTGTTTACATGACAACCAAAATGGCGGAAGAACAGGTGAGCATTTGCAATAATCGTGACACCTTTGTCAGAAATTTTTTCGTCTAACTAATTTCATAAGACAATGTTAGCAGCTGGTTCAGGTTGCCCGGAACTTTAAATTAGTGTTCCCAAGTTTTCGTAGAATGTATTGTTTGGTTATGACGATAAGGACAAATAAATTTGTTCTTCCAAGCTGACACTGACAGTTCCAAGCTACAATAACATGATAATAATATTTAAATTAGAGAAATAATACTAGTCAACAGACTAAAGCCCAGATAGAGGAACATCCAAATTTATTTCAAAGGTACATGGTGTGTTGGTTGCAACTGGTGTGAAAACAATCTGACAACTGACACACACTGTCATTAATAGTTCTCAATTGGTTTTAACCCCTCAGCCCAGGCTAAGGACTAGGCTATCCAAATTTTGTTGATTGGCTGGACTAAGCAATTTTTGTCTGGAATAGTGTATCCACATACTAAATTTATAAAATTTATAACCATGGTTACTAAATCCATTTAATGAAGTGCTGGGGTCAAAGTTCATCATCCAGTCAGTCTGACGTCATTATCATGATTACATTGTAACAAGTTGCAGCCTTTCAGAATGTTACAAATGATGTCATCAAGTCAGAATAATGGGGACGTCAACGTCCTTCCCGTCCGTCACCGGTGGTGGACGTTGCCGTCCTTCCTGTCCGTTAGGGGTTAAGCCCATACTGTCAAAAGTCTGTGAAAAGAGGGCCACGGGCCATGGCACAGTTGGTTAGAGCACTGGCTTATTAGCACCAGTTCCTCTGTGGCGATCCAAAGGTCGTGGGTTCGATCCCCGGCCATGCCGAGATTGAATTCATGATACAATTTCACACATGAGCTGAGGCCCGTGCCAAAGGGTTAACCCTTTGTCCTTGTAAATCTGTGACTGGGTTGTCATATCAAGGACCTGCGACATGACAATTCAGTTAGGCAGCACTATATCTACAAGTAGGTCACAAAATGACTGAAATAATGTTGAAAGTGATGTAAAACCCAGTCTGGGCTTTATTTCAGGAAAGTATACTGATCTTTAGCAGTTGACAGAGGTAAATGCACCCAAATCCACAAATAGGCACAAAATAGACTTGACACAATACTCTATAGAC
Organism: Amphiduros pacificus; assembly: GCA_949316495.1. Taxonomy (NCBI): domain Eukaryota; kingdom Metazoa; phylum Annelida; class Polychaeta; order Phyllodocida; family Hesionidae; genus Amphiduros; species Amphiduros pacificus. The sequence goes on from OX439002.1 coordinate 62,662,727, forward strand.
TGATTCCACATCAAATGTCCCAGAATATGTTATCTTTAACCCCTAATGGACAGGTTGACGTCAGCATCCATCACCAGTTAGGGACAAGCAGGGGATGTGTCAGAATGAGCTAAATAATAAATTAAAATTACTTATCGCTCCTTGTGGAATTTTATTTTCGTAACACGGATGGTTTCTTTTTTGACAGGTCGTGATTGTCAAAGAAGTAGCTATCTGTGTTGATGTATATATGGCTATTGCAGGCAGCAGTACCAGAGGCAGTGGTGGAAGGTGCTGAGATTAGTGAGGAAGTGCCAACAGCTGAGCAACCAGATGACAAACAAACTGAACTTGCTGCAGTTCCAGAGGACAATGACAACACACCATCATCAGAGCAGCAACCAGCACAAGGTCACTTTCTTCTTGAGTTGGAATAGGACAGTTTGCTATGTTATATATATATATATATAACTGGCATATTGGACAAAACTTGCTTCTCTTCAGTGACCAAAACCACCAAAACAGCATATTTTTGTCTTATAATCGAAAGGCAGACAGTAACAGCCTCAAATGATTTAAATCAGATGTACATAACCAGTTTGGTTAACCAATGACTTTTAAAGAGTATTGAATTGTAGAATGTTCATGGCATAGCAAATCATTTTCTGGGGAAGGTTTAGTGAGAGTTTTTTTCCTTTGGCCAGGGTGTAAAGCATCGGTTTGATACATATGTTTGATCACATGTTACTCTCATTATACAACTATCCGCATTAATTTACTCACAAAAGGTGATGCAACATCTGCTGGTGAGAATACAGAAGGACCAGAAGGCAAGACTAAATCTGAAGGTGATATAGGAGAGCCACCTGGTGGTGAAGCAGAGCAAGCCGCAGAGGAGGACCAAACAAAGGCTGAAGATGAAACACAAAATGTGGACGGTCAGTGATAATTTGATTGAATTAAACCAATATAAAAAAACACAGAAAAATAAACACAGACACAACACACAATGCACACAGAATGGTCCAGCTGAGATAAGACTTTATGCATATTAGTAGATAGGAATATTCTGATAAAAGATAGACTGGCTCCCAAATACCTTAAATACTGAAGTGACAAGCAAGGCTGGACATCATTAGAATTACTTAACTGAAGGGGTCATAGGCCAAGGTGCATTTGGTTGGAGGCACTTGCCAGCACCAGCTGCCCTGCCATGATCCCATCATTGTGGGAGGAAATGTTGCTCATTCTGCTAAGCTTTACAGGAATATCTTGCCCTGTCTCAACAAAGTCGAAGAGGGGGGAAAAAATAATGGCTACGATTTATGTTGCCGTGGTAACCACTTAAGTGAGGGGGAAAAAAAATCTTGCTAGCACGATAAAATGCCAAGGATTGCTCAGATTCTTTTCATATTGCACTGGCACATTTTATATATCAATATCTCAGACGAGTTCGATAATGGCTGTGATTGGATGATATCTGTTGCCATGGTGACCACTTCAGTGAAAATCTTCTTAACATGATAAAGTGCCAGGGATTGCTCAGATTCTTTTCGTATTGCACAGGTGCATTAATGTGTGTCTGACTTTGTATTCTATATTCTGCAATTCTAAGACAGCTAACATTTTAGCACTTTCTAAGCTATAAGACATAAAGGTTACACTCCCAGGAGAGAAGCTGCATGTGACGGGTAAACACGGGTAGCGTGAACTTTGTTTGACCTCAATTGAGACTCAAAGTAGGGTAGCACTGTTTGACATCATTCTGGCACTATTCAAAGGGCATTACATTTCATGACGTCATAAGCATATTGCAATACTCTTATGATGTCATTTTACCTTTCAGTGCCTCTATGATCACATTCCACATTAAAATGATACCACGAAAGAAGTGTGCTTTCAAAAGGGGGCTATAAATTTGGGATCTTGTGATTTACCTATATTTGAGTTAAAATATGAACTAATATAACATCAACTCAAGTGGTGAAATATGCTGGTCTAGGTTCTGTGGAGGAGGGAGCGGCAGTACCTAGTGATGTACCTGAGGATGAGGCAAATGCCACAGCTACTGGCAATGATGGTGAGAAATATAATGTGTGGTCCTCTCGGACTTTAAGTGGTAGGTCCTCTCTCGGACTCTGAGTAGCATTATTGTATGTAGAATTTGATAGATTTGTATTGCTTTTATGAGACAAACATAAAAAATGTGGATAATCAGATAAGTGTAAAATGTAGAATATTTTCTTCAAAATGCATAAAACATTTTCTTGGAGATTGTGTCTGATGTTATAAATATTTAACGTTTTTCTTTAGAATTGCATCATAATTTTGTAAGGGTTATAACATACTTACCTAGTTTGGAATGGAAACTAACATTGATGTGGCTGACTGGTTATTTTTCTACACAGATTGGCGAGACTGATGTATGAAAGGCATCTATAGTCTCAGGGTTGTTCTTACATTCTAAATATTTGGCTGGTCGAGTATAAGAAATATAAACATAATAACCGAGATTTAATTACTAAAACTTAAAGATTTCCCGTCCTAATGTAAATTGGCCTGCTTAAACACCGCACCTCATTTGAAAGAAAGAACTTTCCTATAAAATCTTGTGAATACCTTTCCCAACGAGTTTTATTGATTTCAATTATGAGTAGCAAATTATACAGAATGTGTTCACACTAATGTTTCATTCTTCCCATAGCCAAATGATGGATGAATCGAATATATTATTTTTAGAAGAATGACAAGACGTGTAATTATGTTTCACTTAAATCCTTTCAAGAAGAAAAGTTAACATCATTAACTTTTGAATATTTTTCCTTGATAGCAGAATCAAAAGTATAGAATATTTAAAGAATTCAAAACATAGCAGCCCGGGGAAAGCAGCCATCTTTGTTTTGGTTCAACCTGATTGCTCCCTTAAGAAATGGCTACTCCATTGGAGAAAGTAGTTCCATGTTTCATATCTCTTGATATCATTTTTTAAGCAACAATTTATATTTGAAGGGTGAAATACTTCATTTTGGAAATCTATTGGTAAGAGAAAGGCTAGAATATGGAAATTGGTAGGAGGCATTTTCAGAGCATTGTCAGTGGTGCTACAGTTGACCAGAGCCCATGTACAGAGGTCATAAGTTAACAAAGTCTTCCTCTCGTGGCACCAGATAACACCTAATACCAACCACCATAAACAGCCTTAAGCAATTTGGATTTGAGCTTCAACATTGTCACATCATCTGTCATGTAAATCATTGGTCATTCAACTTATTGCCGGGTTATTCAACTCATTGGTTATTCAACTCATTGGTTATTCAACTCATTGGTTATTCAACTCATTGGTTATTCAACTCATTGGTTATTCAACTCGTTGGTTATTCAACTTATTGGTTATTCAACTTATTGGTTATTCAACTCAAGGTGAAAACGAATCAGAGAGGAAACAGTTAGTAGAAGGTGATGAAGCTGCCCCATTACAGGATAGTGCCCCTCAACAGGGTGAGGGTGAAAGCAGCCCTGAGGGCGCGGATGATACTGTCCCATCCCAACCACCAGAGGGCGAAGCTGGCAGCGCAGAGGGTGAGAATGCAGGTTGCCATCACTTAGTTGCAGCTCAACAACTGACATTGAGTGTTTAACAGGCAAACTAGGGTTGCATTAAATATGGATTTGTGTGCTGAATGAATACTAACCCTTTGTTTCCATCTTACAAAGTGTAATAGTTTCTTCTGAAGATTTTAGAGATCAATCTTTAGTGAATGACTTAGTATATCAGGACAATTAAAAATAAAATAACCAAAAGCTTAGTTTCCAAGAGATGCAATGCAGCATTATTGGAAAGGAGTTATCTTTTTTGCAGACAGTGCTAGTGTTCTCCAATCACCCATCGGCAAAGCCCAGATAGGTGTTCTGGAGGGGTTTGTCGAACGTCCAAGGTCTTTACCAATTTCAACTAAAGAAAAGTTTGGTGGAGTTGTTAGAGCTCTAGTGAAGTAAAAAATCGCCAGCTGTAAAAACTGAGTTAAACCCGTTTAAACATCCAAATTGAACCCGTTTTAACTACCGTTAAAACGGGTTTGATTCAGTTTTTGCAGCTGGCGACTTATATCAAGTATTTATATTTTCTTTATTTAAAATCATCCAAAGAATAATCAAGCTTTTTGGGACATTTTAGATATAATTATGGCATAAAATATGAATTATCGCTTAAACAGTTGGGTATTTAAAAAATCACATCTGAACGAGATTATGACCAAAAAGCAAAAATCTCAGACCTCTCCAGATCACCTATCTGGGCTTTGCCGATGGGTGATTGGAGAACACTAAGACAGTGCCGTGTGTGTACCGTGTGTATCGTGTGTGTGCCATGTGTGTACCATGTGTGCTCATTATTTATTCCTCAAAACCTTTAATGGATTATATATCACAGTATTCAAAGTCACTAAAAGAAAAACTAAATCATTAAATGTAAATGTTTTCGTATTATGTTCAGGAAAGATATAGTATGTTAAATGGTTTAATATTTTACAGACAAAATTTATGTTCATTGAACCACTTTTTTGCTCTTTTCCCTTTCATCTGATAAAATTATAGTATTTTTGTTTTGTTTGTGTCTTTTTGACACATACTTTGGTGCATGTGTAGTATGGAACATATTAATTAAAACAAAATTCCTGGAGATAAAGATTTGAGTTGTTTGATTTGACACTGGAATTACTGATGATAGATACACCCAGGATCTACCGATGATAGATACACCCAGGATCTACCGATGATAGATACACCTTGGATCTACCGATGATAGATACACCCAGGATCTACCGATGATAGATACACCCAGGATCTACCGATGATTGATACACCCAGGATCTACCGATGATTGATACACCCAGGATCTACCGATGATAGATACACCCAGGATCTACCGATGATAGATACACCCAGGATCTACTGATGATTGATACACCCAGGATCTACCGATGATAGATACACCCAGGATCTACCGATGATTGATACACCCAGGATCTACCGATGATAGATACACCCAGGATCTACCGATGATAGATACACCCAGGATCTACCGATGATTGATACACCCAGGATCTACTGATGATAGATACACCCAGGATCTACCGATGATTGATACACCCAGGATCTACCGATGATTGATACACCCAGGATCTACCGATGATTGATACACCCAGGATCTACCGATGATTGATACACCCAGGATCTGATAATCTGGCATGCTCTGCACATTGAACATGTATTGTCATTTTGTGAGAAAAAAGCTGATAATTTGCAAAGTGTTCTGTTTCAGATCCAAAGATCATTAAACAAAACCCACAAATGTGAATGATATAACATTCCATTAGTCCCTACCCAAAGAGTTTTTAATATTTATTGCATAAATATAATGACAATAATATATTTATAAAATTGTTTGAAACTCTGTTTGGTTTGGGTCCATTGAATATAACATTGCAAAACCTGATTTAAAAAGATGAAAACCTGACCTGAAATGCCAAAAAATAAAAGAAGTAAAATCTCCTTTGGATTTACTCAGTATGTAGATTTATACTCCCATAATGTCAGCCATAATGGTAATGAAAACTTTATTGCAAATTAAATGATTTATCAAACAAAGAATAAGATTTGGAAATGACTAATTTATATGTGTATAAGTGTTTATGGTACATTTTGAAGTTAAATAAAATAGTGTTTGATTTGCTTACTTCAGGAGATGGTGAAAGGGTAGAAGAAGGTGAACAAGATGGAAATGGGAAAGAAAATGAAAAAGAAGTTATCTCTGAGAGAGAGGAGGGACATGCAACCGAGGAGGAGGAGCATGGTGAACAAGCAACCGAGGCACCGCTGGTGGTAAGCTGGCTCTTAGCACTGGTCTCTAGCTCTGGTCTCTGTCTCTAGATCTGGTCTCTGTCTCTATCTCAAGCTCTGGTCTCTGTCTCTATCTCAAGCTCTGGTCTCTAGCTCTGGTCTCTTGCTCTAGCTCTGGTCTCTGTCTCTAGCTCTGGTCTCTGTCTCTAGCTCTGGTCTCTGTCTCTAGCTCTGGTCTCTGTCTCTATCTCTGGTCTCTGTCTCTATCTCTGGTCTCTGTCTCTAGCTCTGGTCTCTGTCTCTAGCTCTGGTCTCTAGCTCTGGTCTCTGTCTCTAGCTCTGGTCTCTGTCTCTAGCTCTGGTCTCTGTCTCCAAATAGTAAGGGGCAATGAAACCTTTGCGAAATATCAATCAACATTTCAAATATCATTTACTACACCATACACCATCCGTAGTTGCCCCAAATTACCTGTTGCTAGTTAATTTGAACCTTTGTTTTTTCTCAGTTGTTCAATGACGTCTCTATTATTTATTCTCAGAATGCCATCTGTGTGGTGCTGAAATGTAAGCATGTGGTGATCGTCACTTCCTGCCATTGTTACTCTGGACACTTCCGTTTAATTGCAATTAATTGCTTGTTAGTTGCTCTGATTGGTCTTAATAATTGCTTTGTTTCTTAATAATTGCTTGTTTCCCATCCTTGTCTCAACTACTGAAATTGGTCAGCAAACTGGATGTGTGCGCAGCACTCATAGTAATGTATCATTTATATGGAGATATATGAGAAATGAAAAAATAAAATTATGTAGTGTTCAGATACATATTGTTGACATATCATTTCCTGGTGGCAGCCATTTCATAAAGAAGATTATAGTAGTACCAGCCAGTTGGAAAAATATAGCATACCATATAAAGTTGCTAATATATCACGAGCTATTGATTTATGCTGATCACAGGAAGTCACATGAGAAATGTGCATTATTTTGTTTCTGCATCAGACCATGCCTTGATGGGAGATCTTGTAGCACCCTCCGTCAAAGTGTCTTCGAGGTTTCCAGATGATAGCAGGAGAACCATTTAATGCATTACTTTGATATTGCACGGGATCAGGAAGTTTTTCAATACCTTGTATGGGATAGCTTATGGTTGACCTTGACCCAGTTCTCTAGGTCACAGGAGCAATTTTGTGTCTCTGCAGTACTTGTTGATTTCTGGATGATATATTGAGAACGATTTGGAATTTGGCTTTGATATTGAACATGAGTATATGTCCCTCAACACCCTTCTATGGGACTGCTGAGGAATGACCTTGACTGATTTCTCAAGGTCATCAAAGATATTGTTTATTATAGTTTCCAGATAATAAAACCATTTGATGAATTACTTATAGCATAGGATTATGAAATACTTGTAATTTGGCTGCATTATGCGTCCTCCTATCCCATGTATGTTATCACCTTGAACTCCTACTAATGGTAATAATTTGTGGTGTCCAGATTATAACTTGAGAACTGTTTCGTACATTGCTCTGATATTGTACATGCTTCTTTAAGTCCTTAATATCTTGCATGTGATTGACTATGGATGACCTTTGTCAAGGTTTCAAGGTCACTCTGCAATACTTGGTGGTTTGACTTTGCCACCATGGTGGGTTAACATTGGAGCTTTAGAAGCTGCAGAAAATGTTTCCTCTTCCATCTGTATTTTCAGGAAATCTGATAAAAACACTGATTATGTTGCTTGCATAGAAACAAACATGTGAATTGCATACTCTACAAATCTTTTTCGGAAATTTGAAATTCACCTCAAAACATCATATGATATGATATTCACTAATAGCGATTTGACTATTTAAACTTATTAATTTATTTATTCCATCATATATTATTGTATCATACATCAGTGTTATTATTATTATTAGAAATGTAGGCAGTCTTTTATTACTGGAGAAACCAGAGATTCTGTGACACAACACATCTTTTTCTTAGGTATCAGTGGATATCCAGTTGTGATGATGCCATACACCAGACAATCTAAAAAAACTAGATAAATAGTTAGTCAAAATACACATTTGCACATTTGTAACAGTTGACTTTTGATAAGTTTAGGACATTGCTTTATGAGTAATACATCGAATCGTGAAATTTCTTTTTTATTTGAAAGGTATTTCGGCTTGTTATCTCATACTTGGTGCTTCAAGAGGGTGTTCTGCACCTATGAGATATTCTTTTGCAGATCACCCCTCTGCCGAACTACTTTCGCAGAACAAAAGAGATCTGTCAGGCTGAACACTGCATTGACCCATGCTCTTGACTTTATCTCATATTTATCTACCGCAGATGGTTTATATACCAGACCAGTGTCACCATTGTAAAAAGTACAGATCTTAAGAAAAGAACATGTGTTCAGGCTGACAGATATCTCTCAAGTTGGTTCTGGTGGAAGGATCTCAATGCCCACCTCTCAATGACGTCATTACATAGTAAAATATATGTTGCAATGACGTCATTGAGTGTGACGTCATTAAAAAGGGGGCGTGGCATTGTTTATGTTGTTTGACACACACAACATAGATCCACACATGCTGCAATATTTTCCACACAGTTTTGCTTTAAATAGATTTGACATCAAACCAAAACTTTATCTCATACCTATCTGCAGGAGTTAAGTATGAGATAAAATCAAGAACATAGGTTTGTGCAGTGTTCAGGCTGACAGATCTCTCACGTTGGTTCTGGTGGAAGGATCTCACAATATAGAGTAGCACTATGCCCACCACTCAATGGCGTCATAACATAATAAAATATATGTTGTAATGACGTCAGTGAGTGTGACGTCATTAAAAAGGGGCGTGGCATTGTTTATGTTGTTTGACAAACACAACATAGGTCTGCACATGCTGCAATGTTTTCCTTTCTGTTTTGCTTTAAATAGATTAGACATCAAACCAAAACTTTATCTCATACCTATCTGCAGGAGTTAAGTATGAGATAAAGTCAAGAACATAGGTTTGTGCAGTGTTCAGGCTGACAGATCTCTCACGTTGGTTCTGGTGGAAGGATCTCACAATATAGAGTGGAACTATGCCCACCTCTCAATGGCGTCATAACATAATAAATTATATGTTGTAATGACGTCATTGAATGTGACGTCATTAAAAAGGGGGCGTGGCATTGTTTATGTTGTTTGACACACACAACATAGGTCCACACATGCTGTAATGTTTTCCTCTCTGTTTTGCTTTAAATAGATTGGAAATCAAACCAAAACATTTATCTCATACCTATCTCTAGGAATTAAGTATGAGATAAAGTCAAGAACATAGGTTCGTGCAGTGTTCAGGCTGACAGATCTCTCTTGTTGGTTCTGGTGGAAGGATCTCACTCGTCCTTCGGACTCTTGAGATCCTTCCACCAGAACCAACTTGAGAGATCTGCCAGCCTGAACACTGCACTCACATGTTCTTGCCTTATTATCTTATGTAACATCTTGAATGTTTGGTGACATAAAAGAATATTTCATTTCATTTTAACACTGCACATTCCGACAGGCCAACCCGAATTATTCAATTAATAGGTTAACATACTTTGATAGTAAGGTTTCAACACCATAAGGGTTTGGACCACTGACCAGTGTAGATATGATTTGCTTCTCTTATCATCTGAGGTGCAGGCTGCGGAAGGTGATGAAGATGCAGTGGCTCCACCAGGTGACATTGTGGAGCAGTTATCGGAGGATGACAGTCCTCGGTCAGAGCAGGAGGAAGCAGCCAGGATGAGTCCACCTCTACCAGGCACCCCTCCTCCAGGTATATCTCCTTAATACCTCATGCTCTCACACCCCTCCTCCAGGTATATCTCCTTAATACCTCACGCTCTCACACCCCTCCTCCAGGTATATCTCCTTAATACCTCATGCTCTCACACCCCTCCTCCAGGTATATCTCCTTAATACCTCACGCTCTCACACCCCTCCTCCAGGTATATCTCCTTAATACCTCATGCTCTCACACCCCTCCTCCAGGTATATCTCCTTAATACCTCACGCTCTCACACCCCTCCTCCAGGTATATCTCCTTAATACCTCACGCTCTCACACCCCTCCTCCAGGTAAATCTCCTTAATACCTCACGCTTTCACACCCCTCCTCCAGGTATATCTCCTTAATACCTCATGCTCTCACACCCCTCCTCTGAAGACCCTTATCACTGAGAGATCTCAAATAAGATTAAATAATTATTCTCAATGTATTAAATTGTATTCCTATTAATATTTGATTTCAAAGAAAACCTTTTTTCATAAAATGCCAGCAAGCTTGAACTTAATTAATCAGACATTTTTAAGCCTATTTTCTGCACCCTTCAACTACTATTTGACCACATGTTCCAGGATAGCAATACACACAGCTTTGTCCAATGAGATCCCACCTCGATTCATAATGCTTATTATTGTGTTGATTTGAAGGGGAGCATGGTGATGGAATTATTGAGGAGGAAGAGGGGGAGGAAGAGGAAGAAATGCAGGAGGAGGAGGAGGAGGAGGAGGAGGAAGAGGAGGAGGAGGAGTTCAACAGAGATGAGCTGATTGAGAGATATCATGTAAATAACATTTTCATTTAAGCCACAGCAAAGAACAATCGTGGTATAGAAAGGTATAGATAGTACCATTGGTATGAATATTATCAACATATTACTTTTGTATTTTTCTATTTATTCAATCTTTTTTCATGATCTAGCAAGCTCTCACAGAGCGTGAACAATATCAGCAACAAAATTATCAACTACAAAACAAGCTAGCGGAGTATTTCAGAAAGAAGAAATCAGATGATGTGCGACAGGATGTGGACAAAAATGTCACAGACCAGGAACAAAGATATCTTAAATATATGTGTAGGTCATTTTCCCAGAATTTATTTATTCAGATTTTAAAAAAATATATAGAATTAACAAATAAATAAAACATGTCAAATTGTAAAATATTTTAAAAAGAGAAGTTTGGACTTTGGTATGGTCTCAAGTTTAGTTTAGTTTGTGAAAGGCATTTTGGGATTTGTTTTATAAGCTAACTTGGAAGAATTGCGAAGACAAGATGCAGAGGAGCGGGAAGCCTACAAGATGCAGATAGAGGAAGTAAAGGATCGGTGCTCAGAGAAACAAGCTATTGTTGATGATGAGCAGAGCAAGTTCCTGGAGTTTAAAAAGCAGGTTGCACTTAATGCTGTGAACAGCCGCTCAGGAAAACCCATCCCTCCAAAGGCAAGATTTATATCTTAATAACAAATACAAGATGTCAATGACGCTAAAAAATAGTCTAATGACCTCACAGGTATACATGATCATTGCTTTTTGTAATGTTTGTGAACATTTTCTGGAAATGCTTGAAAATTACTTAATAAATGATCAATTAAGTTCTTTCCCAAAGCAAACTTGAGCAGATGATAATTTCTGTATTCAAAATACATATTACATATTGAAAATATGTTACATATTGAATTTGAACTTTCATTGCTATCTCACCAGAGGGCGACATGGTGAACCTATCACTTCTGTACAAGGTGCCTTTTGGTGCTGGCTCACCACATCCACCAATTTTCATGTAACTGTCAGTCTTACTTATTTTTTGTCTAAAGATGTACTCAGATTGGTCAAAAATGATATATTTCACCCTTAATATAAAGTTTGCCCAAAAACAAACAACTATTAAGAGAAATGAAGCAGGCCGAACCACAACAAAAATGGATGCTTTGTAGTTTGAATTCTTCTAATCTTTCATACCTTTGGTTAAATCAATCCAACGAAAAATGTCCAAATGTTAACAAATGAACTCTAATAAAACTCAAGACAACTTTATATTTGATATTAAAGGATTTTAGCATATTTATTTAAGTTTGACAGTTCATGAGCACATGGCCAGTTACAGTAGGACAGGAGGAATATTAATCTGGGTTGGCCAGAGGTAATAGTTTGCGTGTGCCTCTGGTGGACAGTGTGAATTTTTATTGGCTGATAATGACAACTCAGTGATATTTTCACACTTCTATTTTTTCATAATGTTTGAAAATCCTCTTCATAAACTGTCCAGTTGTACTGATCATGAAGTATTTTTATCATTTGTATGCATAGCATAGCTTCTGATGGGAGAGATTTTTTGGGCTCAGATTTCTTTGCATTTTGCCATGTTTTATTTTACTCCGAAATCTAAAGGCTTTTACTGAGTTGTCAACAAGGCTGCCATTTAAAATAACATAACAATTATTAGCCCAATATGCAAATGCATTTTGATTGGTCAAACCATCTGCTCATATCTTCTGGGAAAAGATCAGTATAGCTCTAAAGCCTTTGGCCTATGTTTAATCTGAATAACAATCACACAAAGACAAATATACAATTTGTACTATGTATGTCTTTGCCGCTTCTACCTGTAGGTATACTAAACTAATGACCAACCCCAAATGACCCTGTTGACATTTAATTTGAACATTATTTTCTCAGTTGGTCAATGCTTTGTCTCTTATATATTGGTAAAGTGTGCTTAGCACATGTATGTGTTGGGTGTACTGCACTAAAATCCTTGGAAATTAAAATGAGTTTTCTTATCTTGTAGGACATAGAGCAATATCTTTCATTTGAAAACAAAAAAGAATCAGAAGTTGTGAATGTTCGGTTGGAAAATATCAAGCTGAAGAACAAACTGAAAAAGAAAGAAATGCAACTGAAATCCAAAGTAAGTAATACAAAGAAAGTCAACAATTTTGAATAAATTTGCTGTTTATACAAGATCAAATATTTAATATCTTATTATATGTATTTGAACACCAGAATATATTAAAAGAGAATGTGTGAAAGTTAATTTCTCTTTTACAGGAAGAGCTAGCTGAAGGTCTTCATCTTATTGATTTTGAGCAATTGAAAATAGAAAATCAAACTTACAATGAAAAAATTGAGGAGAGGAACGAGGTATGTATAGAGAGCTAGTTGTAGAGCTCAGACACAATATTCATCAGGGAGAAAGCTATTTATAACTCTGAAGCATTGTTGTGAAATGAGTTTCATTCCTTTTATGTTCTGTTGCAGGAGTTGCTCAAGTTACGTAAGAAGATAACAAGCACAGTGCAGGTGTTAACACATCTGAAAGAAAAATTACAATTTGTGCAAGCAGAGAATCATGTTCTCAAAGGACGGTTAAGAGATGTCGAAGATGAAGCAGCAAAGGTTTTTTTGTATTTGTTTTTTATCAGAAACATTGAATCAAGATTTCCTTTTATTCATTTGAGAACAGCTTTAGAGAATATCTATTGGAAAAAAATCAAAATGAGAAAATAAAGATGACTAGGTTGTAATCAACTACCCATTATCCCAAAGTTGAGGTGTTGAATAGTTCGCCATGTACTAAAAGGTTACTAATCTGTGTCCTTCCCTGACATATATCCTTAATCATGTTAATCATGCCCAAGGCCCAATCCAAGAACTCATATCTCTAATCTATGTCTCATCTCCATTACCAATCTGTAGCTGTGAATGTACAAATAAAATGCATTTAATTTTCTTGCAGAAACGTGATAAGCTTACTAGAACAAAGCAAGCAAGGGATCAGCTAAGAATAGATAATCATAGACTAAGGCAAAACTGCGGGCTTCTTGGTAATGAACCACTATTGAGAGACTTTGAGGAACGAAAGGACGAATCTGATGATTTAAGAAACAAATTGGAAGAGCTTAAAATGCAACATGCAGAATTGACATTGTCATGTAATGGAGTAAGAAAAAAGATTGATCAAGCTAGAGCAAGTAGAAGCTAAAAGGAAGAAATTGAACCATTAAAAAAGCTGAGCTGCTTGAATGGAGATAAAAAATTATAACCAACATAAAATATATTTAGCGGTTTTTCTTGGGATAAAATCATTCTTGTACATATACATTAAAATGTCCAATATGAATAACTCACTCAAATGTCAACCTAAACTTTGAAATACAATTGTAAAATACAATAATTTGTTTGATTTTAATAAAAGTGTTGTAATGACATGAATTTATAATCACATGTATTTAGGTCATGTATTCTACAAAAGCTCCTCTAATAGTACTAATCACAATCTATTAGAAGGTCAGATGCATTACCAATTCTATCTATCCTCCATGAGGCTCAGATTTTTACCATTTTTTAAAAAAGATTTTTGAAAAATATAATTTGTAGGCATTTTGGGAATATTCCAAAACATTACAAAGTAGTAATGATCAGCATTGCTCTGAGACCATTGGTCAAAGCCTAACATAGGGCACAACAGGGGCTCAGAATGGGGCACAACAGGGGCTCAGAATGTGGAACAACAGGGGCTCAGAATGGGGGACAACAGGGGCTCAGAATGGGGGATAGAAAGGCTGAGGACATTGGAAAATCTCCGCGATCTGATCTCTGAGTAAATACCTACAATGTGAGCACCAACTTCAGCTGAGTTTTCTGTGCATGATGGAAATATGGAATCAGAGTAAATGCTTAGAATCTGGGACTTTACTTATTGAGCTACTGGAAGGAAGTTTCGACCAATTGGTGTCATGGAATGATTTATATTGACATATACACAAACCTTTTTGAACTATTTAATGATCTATTTTGACAAAACATAAGAATGTCCCAAAGTAAGATTGACTAGAATGTTCACATCATGTAAATTTATACTTGGGTGGTGTGATTTTATTTCTGTGCAGTGCTGCCACCACGTGGAAAAAGATTCCCCACATTAAAATTGTCAATTATTTCAGGAAGTATAATTATGATATAGAGCATGCTGCAGTATCCATTTAGACAAGAATTATCCCGCGATGTGGAAACTGCACAAAAACTCCATTTTAAAGTGATTTTTGACCAATTATGACTCACTTGAAACGTCATATTAATTGTTCAAGTCCAACTTTTTTTTCATAAATTCCACTATGATACTGGAAAATCACATCTGTATTGAAATATGTAGTTTTTATTGGATGTGCAACTTTGAGGCCAATTCAAATGTCCTAAACCATGATTGAATCACATCATAACGTGCAAATCTGCATGTATGGAAAATAGATAAAACGCAACTGAAATATTACCAGGAGAAGCTGTCCGGGTTTGTGCCTCCAATAAATGTACAAACCTTTGCTCCAGCTCCAGAGCAGTATACACTCATCCACGTGTGAGGAGAAACACTAAGCGAGAGAACAATATCCAATCACTATGACATTAGTACTTCAGTATGTAATTATCATATTCTTCCATTTCATTTACCTGTCGGCAAGCAAAAAAAATCCCATGGAAATGTTCACAAATATCTAATAAACTAAACGTATTAGTTCATATCTTATAATTAGCACATCATGGAGGTAGTGAATGTGTAGGTGTAGTGGACAATTATGCTTTGTGTTATCTTATTATCAGTCAAACCATACAGATATGTATACAGATACAGAAATGTCCGCAATATTTGAATTTCTACATTAATTGGTGTCCAGAAAATTGAACTTCAAAATAATGAATAAAGGATGGCAGTTGATGAGTAAAGGGCATATATAGGCCGATTGCGGGTCGCCATACTGCCCCATTGAAAACAACACGCCGGAACTGCACAATTACAATCGGAAGTGCACAAAAAACTCTCTAAAATCTAATCATTAAAAAAAACAAGATGGTAACCCGCAATCGGCCTATTTACGGTCAAAACAAAAGTTCACAAAACAATCTAAATAAATACAGTTGCAATTAATATCAGTGGAGCCCTACATTAACTTTTCCACCTTTAATTTTGTGCATATATTTGCAGAAACTAATTATGATATATTTTACTGAGCCACGGGCCATGGCGCAGTTGGTCAGAGCGCCAGCTTATTAGCACCAGTTCCTCTGTGCCGAGATTGAATTCAAGACACAATTTCATTGTTGACCCGGCCCTACTTTAGGGCCTGACACATAATGAATTATGACCCGGCCCTACTTTAGGGCCTGACACATAATGAATTATGACCCGGCCCTACTTTAGGCCTGACACATAATGAATTATGACCCGGCCCTACTTTAGGGCCTGACATGTAATGAATTATGACCCAGCCCTACTTTAGGGCCTGACATGTAATGAATTATGACCCGCACCTACTTTAGGGCCTGACACATCACATAATGAATTATGACCGAGCCCTACTTTAGGGCCTGACACGTAATGAATTATGACCCGGCCCTACCTTAGGGCCTGACATGTAATGAATTATGACCCGGCCATCCTTAATGAATAAAATTTTCTCATATGATGTCTGTCTGAGTACAAATTGGTAAAAATGAACATGTTTTGAAAAATCTAATTGAAATAAATTAGCAAGGACGAGTGCTGGGAAAAGAGAAGATTATCGTGATATTCAATATAATTTAATTGAATACTTATCTTTATACATAATCAATTATTCAACCTCAATTTCGTGCTTTCATTCATACTTTAAAA
The DNA here is from genome assembly GCA_949316495.1 of Amphiduros pacificus. NCBI lineage: Eukaryota > Metazoa > Annelida > Polychaeta > Phyllodocida > Hesionidae > Amphiduros > Amphiduros pacificus. The sequence continues at coordinate 62,679,004 of OX439002.1, forward strand.
AGTACTTTATGAAAAACAGATTACTCATATAAATTAAGGAAGTCCAAAATATACATTTCAAGGTCAAAGCTTGTTAGCAACCAATTACAAACTTGGCCTACTTTTTCTGTTTAATAAAAATCTGCACCAGTTTCATTTATTTTCGATATAAAATCATATAATTTCTTTTTTGTTTATTTCAAAATTTAATATTTCATTATTTAATTGTTTCAATGTTCCAGGGATTTATGTTTTTTAAGCTTTCTGTTCTCCATGGTGCATGAAATATCATTTCACCAACATCTGTATGTTTCAAGAGGACCTCCATTAACTGCCGCCCCAAGAGGACCTCCATTAACTGCCACCCAAAGAGGACCTCCATTAACTGCCGCCCCTAGAAGACCTCCATTAACTGCCGCCCCTAGAAGACCTCCATTAACTGCCGCCCCTAGAAGACCTCCATTAACTGCCGCCCCTAGAAGACCTCCATTAACTGCCGCCCCAAGAGGACCTCCATTAACTACCGCACCTAGAAGACCTCCATTAACTGCCGCCCCTAGAAGACCTCCATTAACTGCCGCCCCTAGAAGACCTCCATTAACTGCCGCCCCAAGAGGACCTCCATTAACTGCCGCCCCTAGAAGACCTCCATTAACTGCCGCCCCTAGAAGACCTCCATTAACTGCCGCCCCTAGAAGACCTCCATTAACTGCCGCCCCAAGAGGACCTCCATTAACTACCGCACCTAGAAGACCTCCATTAACTGCCGCCCCAAGAGGACCTCCATTAACTGCCACCCAAAGAGGACCTCCATTAACTGCCACCCCTAGAAGACCTCCATTAACTGCCGCCCCAAGAGGACCTCCATTAACTGCCGCCCCTAGAAGACCTCCATTAACTACCGCCCCTAGAAGACCTCCATTAACTGCCGCCCCAAGAGGACCTCCATTAACTACCACACCTAGAAGACCTCCATTTACTGCCATCCCAAGAGGACCTCCATTAACTGCCGCCCCAAGACGACCTCTATTAACTGCCATCCCAAAAAGGTTTTAAGTTATCTTTGTTTGGTACTTGGTATCAAATTTTCTTTTATATTGACAAATTGATAGTTGTATCCATGAATATGATTCGATTTTATATCCAAATGAAGACAATCGAAGAAGCACCATTCTAATTTGACCCAGTAGTCTCTTAATAAAGATTTGGACTGATTCATCTGCTATATAAATAATCATTTGCCTGTTGAAGTGACCAAAAACAAGACATTTTATTCTACTTGCCTAAATCCAGCTAATTAATAAACAATTCATATGATGGTGATGATAATCCAGCATTTTTGGCAGTTTAATTCCAGTTCTGGAAAAGAAATTAATAACTATTGATGATTAATTAGTAAAAAGTGAAACTGAGAAGTTAATTACACATCTATCAAACCATTATAATCATATATATAAATATCATAATAATTGTGATTATGATTAATAATGGGGTTTTGCTATCATCATTTCCTCATGTGAAGAGGAGATGCAATTAATATAGCAACTTTTAGTGGTCCTGGAAATAAAATCTCATGTGCAACGTGATTTGCGCATCTCCAATCTCATCCGAATTTATTCCCGGAATTTATTCTTGTAATAAAGATGTCTTGCTTCAGATTCAATGTCAGTGTTAGATAAATTAAGGTTAAAAGGGATGATATTGACTGGACCACAATAGTATTCATGATATTTGTTTAAATGTGTGTGTGTGTGTGTGTGTGTGTATGTGTGTGAGTGAATAGATCTATATTTTGTTTGTCTTTTTGTCCACAACAAAGAATATCATGTGCAAACTGTTAACGAACAGCAAATTATAAACATAACCCGATGGGTTGATAGCTCTGTTGACTTAAATGGAAACAAATGAACTGTGTAACTTGTAAACTTTCTGTGAACTCTGCAGGTCAGTCCAGTTGCTTTTCGCCCATTTATAGGATATCGTACAGTAATCGTGCACCTCTTAAGAAACACTGGGTGCTTCAGACTTTCATTTCTACCTTATTCTCCTCTGATGTGGGTCAAAATCTTCAACCATGGCCTCGTCATTTACTTTCAACCTGAAATGAATGTATACCTTTATACCTCAGTGATGCGCGTATTTATGCGATTTCGAATGAATACGCGCATGCCGATTATTTGTAAAATATTGATTAGTTTGCGTCGGCCATCTTTAGACTTGTCCCCCATCGAGTGTCAAGAACATCGTGTATATACACAGATGGCGGCAACCAGTCTATGGCTGTACACGCCATTTTCGGGTCACGTGACGGGGTCAAATGAGGTGCGCTTTGTTTACAAATGTTTGTAACGATAAATATCTTGTTTCATGTATCATTTTTTAAAAATACAGTAGCTGTCTGAGGTATAAAAACAAAACATACACTCGTCGGTCAGCTGTGTGAGCGGATTCAGTTCGTTGGTGATGGCGGACGGATACCCTGAGCCGAAGGCGAAGGGTATCCGTCCGCAATCACCAACTCACTGAATCCGCTCACCCAGCTTCCCGACTCGGTATGTTTTGTTATAGGATTTCCATTGCTTGAAATCAATATGCTGAATATTTACTTGGATATTTGACCAATCAACAACTGATAAACATAAACCGGAAATCATGAGTCTATGGATGCAATCACCACATGTTCAATAGGAGGGGGCAGTCATACGGGCACTTTCACACATACGGGGCTTTCACGCCCTGGCAACCCCAATTGGCGTTGAAAACAAATCTCTGTCAGCCATTGAAATAGTACAGAGTAAATGAACCCAAATGTAACGATTTCATCTTTAAAGTCATTATCTTTTTTATATATTCTTTGTGTGCAAAATGACAGTTCAATTCTGTATTTTCTGATGTGCATATCGCTCAAATAGAAGGCCAATATGAAGATTTCACCTTTGTTTTCTGTGAAAAGTCATTATTCTTGATACTTTCTACATTTGAAAAAATAATTCAATTCTATCTGTTCTGATGTGCATATCGCTCAAATAGAAGCCCAATATGAAGATTTTATCTTTGTTTTCTGTATAAAGTCATTATTCTTTATACTTTCTACGTTTGAAAAAAATAATTCTTCAAATTGACATATTGTTATAGGTCTATATCATGTACAATTACGGCAGTCATTTTCGGGGCCAAAACAAAATAAAATCTATCAAATCGATTCTGTACCTGTATTATTAGCAGAAATATTAATGTGAAATATTTAAAACTATGATCACATCTTTAAAATATTTTACCTTATCAATAAAAAGAAATTCTTAATTCTTAATTGTTTATTTTTTAATTGTAGACCTACTATGGTTACGAAATGCCCTTTGTGTTCAGTGGTGAAGCCACCCCTAAGATACATTGAATGTTTGGATAGTTCCAGAAGCCAACCCAAAGACAAATTGCAAACATATGTAAAATTGTTGAAGCCACCCCAATACAGAATCTGTTGAAGCCACCCCTAAAGCCAAGCCACCTTCACAGTCCTTGTGATGTAAGGCCAAATCTGTGATCAAAGGTTATTCTGTCATTGTTTCCACAACTCAGCCCATGCAGTCTTTGATGTCTTCCCAGTTGACAATAATATTCTGCAAAAAAAAAATCTTATTGACAGATAAGTTAGATATTTATCACATAAGTAAGATATTTATCACATAAGTAAGATATTTGTCACATAAGTAAGAAATTTTTCACATTTATAAGTAAGATATTTTTCACATATGACTATTATTTTTCCGAAAATGACTGCCGTAATTGTGAACATTAAAACTATAGTAGTTTTAAATATTTCATATTCATATCTCGGCTAATAATACACTTACAAAAATGAAGTCGTGAGAACAAGAGGAAGACAGTTATATATGTATTTTGTAGATTTTACTTTATTTTTGTCCCAAAAATGACTGCCGTAATTGTGAACGATATGAGATGTCAATGATGGTTCTAAAGATTTCATATTATTAATATCTCGGCTAATAATACACTTACAGAAATGATTTATATATGTCTGAAATCGTAAGAACAAGAGGAAGACAGTTATATATGTATTTTGTAGATTTTACTTCGTTTTGGCCTCGAAAATGACTGCCGTAATTGCGAATAATATAAGATGTTAATTATAGTTTTAAAGATTTCATATGCTGGTGTATGTGTGCACTGATTTGTTTTCAACGTATCCAACGTGGTCACCGTGTTGTCAACCGGAAGTGACGTCAGCTCGCCCTCTCCTTTCCCTAATGCAAAACACGAAACTGATGATCAGCATGGCCTGGCATGAAGGTGGAATATAAACATGCATTGGGCCTGTGACACATCTAAACTTGCTTTCTGTTAAGTTTGCTGGCTGAATTTAATCATTGACAGAAGTTATTTGAAGTTACACTTCACAGACAGTGAATCTGGCTCGCCTCACTAATAAGCCACTGTAGGTGTTTGGAGTGTGAGTGAAAATTGACTGTTCTATAAGTATGTCATCACTAGAAATGGCAGACATAGGGATATAACTTTTTTACTACTCAGAATTCATCTACAAATGATATGTGATCGAATGCCAACCTTCTAAGGCTATTTTTATCAAATATTGCCAGTGACCTTGAAGTGACCTTTCAATGACCTTGAAAATAGAAAGCCCATTTCCACGAAATTATCTACATGTTTTATTATCCTATCATCTACATCTTTCAAATACGAGCTTGTAGAGTCCTTATTCATCAAAATATGTTCATAATTAACAATTTGAGAGCAATTTATAGCTTTGCGGTCAATCTATAAGGGAAAACAGAGGAAAATACTATAATACTAAGTTTTTTTTAAATAATATAAAAATGCCAGCTTATTGGGGGTTAGTTTATGAAAATATATAGAATACTGCACAGAAAAACACCTTAATACTAAAAAGAAATTGAAAAAAAAGTCCATCAATTTCAAGATTTATTATGAAGCTAAAATGATTAAAAATAGCTTGAATCGGTAGGGTTACAAAAGTGACAAATTGACGGACTTTAATTTAACCTCACATTTAATTTTGAGATATTAGATAAATTAAATATTAATCTAATTTCAGAAAATAATCAGCAATAAGTTGTTCTTATCATAATAATACCTAAAAAAGAAGAAATATTCCCTGAAAAATATGAGAAAATTAGTCATGAATAGAAATGATTAAAAAAAAATAACATAAAAAATATATTGAATGTAGAGTCAATTGGGTTATAACATTTTGATAATTTTTGAAAAAATGGCATTCTATGTGCTTGAAATGGCATTCTATGTGGTCGAACATGGCCAATAATAAATATCACTGAAAGTGCTCTGCAGGGTGCTTTCTGGACGTCCGCTCCTCCCACTGCTATAAACCCGTTACATGCGCTATCGGATGTCACTCATTCTCGCTGATGCATGGAGAAACCCTATGTTTGTTGCATCTGTAAAACTGTATTTTGTCTTAAGTACTGACCAACATGAAATTAAGGCTTGCTTTTGTTCCAGATAACTTTTCAACAACGAATAAGCCCTATTAACATTCTGTTGGTAGAATTCAAGCAGATGTGAATAACCACTTCATTTGTGTTAGTTTGCTGTCAGTATCTCCAATAGCTTGGCCGCATGACACAAGAAGACATACATATCAACAGGATTTATCTTCCGCTCAGAAATCTTATTTTTAGCTGGTAATAAGCTCACATAATGTTTTACAAATTATATAAATATACCAGGTAATTAGTAATAAATGCCAGAAAATCAACTTTTTTTTTATTTGTAAAGACATAAAGCTATAAATGTGCGCACAGAATCCAGCAAAGTATTCAGAAGAAAAATCTGGCTGTCAACTCAGTGGTAAAAGAATATAGATAGATTTGTTTGTACTGGCAGTTGTACAGATTGGTCAATATATGTGCCAGACACCTGGTGACAGTTTATGTTCTAATCTTGGTCAATTCAGATTTAATGATATTGTCTTGCACCCAGTAGGAATCAGGGCCCAGTAGGAATTCCTACATTGTGCAACTGCCCAAAGTAGGAATTCCTACTTTGTGCAAATAAGTAGGAATTTTCAGATATATCAATAACTGATATGACTGGATGTGGCTAATATAATTACAATGTTTATTAGTTTACTATTATATTTTGTATTTAAAAAAATAACAGACACTTTCTCTGGCTTAATTGGACATTGTTGGCATTATAGAATATGGTTACAAATTTTGATTGACTAGTACATTATAATAGAGATATGACATTTTTGGAAATAAAAATGTTGATTGTCATTTTACTTTGACAAAAAATGTACAAACATTTTTGTTTGTTTGGAATATTCGTATCGCAATTGTAGATCTACATTTATGTAGGAATTATTCCCACATTGTGCAAGATTCCTACTTTGTGCACGACAATATTATAGTGAGCAAAGCAAGTATTTATGAATCGGCAATTTCCAAACTTTGAATGAGATCAAAAACTTGCCTCCCTGCATAAGGTGGCGGCCATATTGACCACTTCTCTGAAATGTCTCATGACATTAATCTCCCTCAGGACAGGGTTAAATTTGCAAGTAGCAGGAAGAAGCTACAAGTTGTGTAGTTAAAGTAGAGGGAAGAAGCTACAAGTTGAGAAGTTAAAGTAGAGGGAAGAAGCTACAAGTTGTGAAGTTAAAGTAGAAGGAAGAAGCTACAAGTTGTGTAGTTAAAGTAGAGGGAAGAAGCTACAAGTTGAGAAGTTAAAGTAGAAAGAAGAAGCTACACGTTGTGAAGTTAAAGTAGAGGGAAGAAGCTACAAGTTGTGTAGTTAAAGTAGAAAGAAGAAGCTACAAGTTGTGTAGTTAAAGAAGAAGGAAGAAGCTACAAGTTGTGAAGTTAAAGTAGAAGGAAGAAGCTACAAGTTGTGAAGTTAAAGTAGAGGGAAGAAGCTACAAGTTGTGAAGTTAAAGTAGAAGGAAGAAGCTACAAGTTGTGTAGTTAAAGAAGAAGGAAGAAGCTACAAGTTGTGTAGTTAAAGAAGAAGGAAGAAGCTACAAGTTGTGAAGTTAAAGAAGAAAGAAGAAGCTACAAGTTGTGAAGTTAAAGTAGAAGGAAGAAGCTTCAAGTTGTGAAGTTAAAGAAGAAAGAAGAAGCTACAAGTTGTGTAGTTAAAGTAGAAAGAAGACGCTACAAGTTGTGAAGTTAAAGTAGAAGGAAGAAGCTTCAAATTGTGAAGTTAAAGTAGAAGGAAGAAGCTACAAGTTGTGAAGTTAAAGTAGAAAGAAGAAGCTACACGTTGTGAAGTTAAAGTAGAAGGAAGAAGCTACAAGTTGTGAAGTTAAAGTAGAAGGAAGAAGCTACAAGTTGTGAAGTTAAAGTAGAGGGAAGATGCTACAAGTTGTGAAGTTAAAGTAGAGGGAAGAAGCTGCAAGTTGTGTAGTTAAAGTAGAAAGAAGAAGCTACAAGTTGTGAAGTTAAAGTAGAAGGAAGAAGCTACACGTTGTGAAGTTAAAGTAGAAGGAAGAAGCTACAAGTTGTGAAGTTAAAGTAGAAGGAAGAAGCTACACGTTGTGAAGTTAAAGTAGAAGGAAGAAGCTACAAGTTGTGAAGTTAAAGTAGAAGGAAGAAGCTACAAGTTGTGAAGTTAAAGTAGAAGGAAGAAGCTACAAGTTGTGAAGTTAAAGTAGAGGGAAGAAGCTGCAAGTTGTGAAGTTAAAGAAGAAAGAAGAAGCTACAAGTTGTGTAGTTAAAGTAGAAAGAAGACGCTACAAGTTGTGAAGTTAAAGTAGAAGGAAGAAGCTTCAAGTTGTGAAGTTAAAGTAGAAGGAAGAAGCTACAAGTTGTGAAGTTAAAGTAGAAGGAAGAAGCAACAAGTTGTGAAGTTAAAGTAGAAGGAAGAAGCTTCAAGTTGTGAAGTTAAAGTAGAAGGAAGAAGCTACAAGTTGTGAAGTTAAAGTAGAAGGAAGAAGCTACACGTTGAGAAGTTAAAGTAGAAGGAAGAAGCTACAAGTTGTGAAGTTAAAGAAGAAAGAAGACGCTACAAGTTGTGTAGTTAAAGTAGAAGGAAGAAGCTACACGTTGTGTAGTTAAAGTAGAAAGAAGAAGCTACAAGTTGAGAAGTTAAAGTAGGAGGAAGGAGCTACAAGTTGTGAAGTTAAAGTAGAAGGAAGAAGCTACAAGTTGAGAAGTTAAAGTAGAAGGAAGAAGCTACAAGTTGTGAAGTTAAAGAAGAAAGAAGACGCTACAAGTTGTGTAGTTAAAGTAGAAGGAAGAAGCTACACGTTGTGTAGTTAAAGTAGAAAGAAGAAGCTACAAGTTGTGTAGTTAAAGTAGAAAGAAGACGCTACAAGTTGTGAAGTTAAAGTAGAAGGAAGAAGCTTCAAGTTGTGAAGTTAAAGTAGAAGGAAGAAGCTACAAGTTGTGAAGTTAAAGTAGAAGGAAGAAGCAACAAGTTGTGAAGTTAAAGTAGAAGGAAGAAGCTTCAAGTTGTGAAGTTAAAGTAGAAGGAAGAAGCTACAAGTTGTGAAGTTAAAGTAGAAGGAAGAAGCTACACGTTGAGAAGTTAAAGTAGAAGGAAGAAGCTACAAGTTGTGAAGTTAAAGAAGAAAGAAGACGCTACAAGTTGTGTAGTTAAAGTAGAAGGAAGAAGCTACACGTTGTGTAGTTAAAGTAGAAAGAAGAAGCTACAAGTTGAGAAGTTAAAGTAGGAGGAAGGAGCTACAAGTTGTGAAGTTAAAGTAGAAGGAAGAAGCTACAAGTTGAGAAGTTAAAGTAGAAGGAAGAAGCTACAAGTTGTGAAGTTAAAGAAGAAAGAAGACGCTACAAGTTGTGTAGTTAAAGTAGAAGGAAGAAGCTACACGTTGTGTAGTTAAAGTAGAAAGAAGAAGCTACAAGTTGAGAAGTTAAAGTAGGAGGAAGGAGCTACAAGTTGTGAAGTTAAAGTAGAAGGAAGAAGCTACAAGTTGAGAAGTTAAAGTAGAAGGAAGAAGCTACAAGTTGTGAAGTTAAAGTAGAAAGAAGAAGCTACAAGTTGTGTAGTTAAAGTAGAAAGAAGACGCTACAAGTTGTGTAGTTAAAGTAGAGGGAAGAAGCTACAAGTTGTGTAGTTAAAGTAGAGGGAAGAAGCTACAAGTTGAGAAGTTAAAGTAGAGGGAAGAAGCTACAAGTTGTGTAGTTAAAGTAGAAAGAAGAAGCTACAAGTTGTGTAGTTAAAGTAGAAAGAAGACGCTACAAGTTGTGTAGTTAAAGTAGAGGGAAGAAGCTACAAGTTGTGTAGTTAAAGTAGAGGGAAGAAGCTACAAGTTGTGTAGTTAAAGTAGAAAGAAGACGCTACAAGTTGTGTAGTTAAAGTAGAAGGAAGAAGCTACACGTTGTGTAGTTAAAGTAGAAAGAAGACGCTACAAGTTGTGTAGTTAAAGTAGAGGGAAGAAGCTACAAGTTGTGTAGTTAAAGTAGAGGGAAGAAGCTACAAGTTGTGTAGTTAAAGTAGAAAGAAGACGCTACAAGTTGTGTAGTTAAAGTAGAAGGACGAAGCTACAAGTTGTGAAGTTAAAGTAGAAAGAAGAAGCTACAAGTTGTGTAGTTAAAGTAGAAGGAAGAAGCTACAAGTTGTAAAGTTAAAGTAGAAGGAAGAAGCTACAAGTTGTGAAGTTAAAGTAGAAGGAAGAAGCTACAAGTTGTGAAGTTAAAGTAGAAGGAAGAAGCTACAAGTTGTGAAGTTAAAGTAGAAGGAAGAAGCTACAAGTTGTGAAGTTAAAGTAGAGGGAAGAAGCTACAAGTTGTGAAGTTAAAGTAGAGGGAAGAAGCTACAAGTTGTGAAGTTAAAGTAGAAGGACGAAGAAGGTACCAGAAGGTAGATATTTTAGTGTTAAATCAAACTAGATATTTGCTTGAGTTGTAAACACCAGCGCATTTAATCGCAAAGAGCTCAAAGAGGAGCATGCACTCAAGGTCCTTGGCCTCGGAGCTGCCCAACCCAGCTTTGTCAGGTCTAAAGCAACGTCTCCACATGTTTACAGGTTGTATGTTTGCAAAATTTAAAATGATGACTATTGATAAAAATATTCATTTGAAAATATTTACTTTGCTACCATATAAGGTAAATGTACCCTGCTAAACAGAGGTAGTCAATCCTCGACCTACCTCTGCCTCCAAAGCCCTATCATTATTTTCACAAGGAATATGAAAACCCAGGTCATCAATAAATATTCAAATAAGCTCCTGCCATCACACAAACAGATACCATTTAGTGCATATATAGTTTACTTCTTGACAGGGATGAGACTAGACAAAGCAATTTAGGAATGTGTGAAAAAAAACCATTCAGTGTTGATCTTGTAATTTGTCAATTCTGGCCTGGTCAAAGCAAGACAATTGCAAGTAGTGAACACTGTTTAGTTTGATATGTCTGATGATGCACCTCTCATATACATATTTTCATAATATGGATATTCATGATCTGCAACTGGTGGTGGCAATAGAGGCAGGGATAGATTGAGGATTGACTACCTCTGTTCAGCAGATTAAAAAAATGCATGTAAATGTGGTCCAAGTAAATATGTTCTAAATTGGAGCACATATTCCTGGGTATGGTTACTTGATTGGAAACCAATGATGATGTTCACTTAAATTTCTAAACTTGGTATCGATTATTGGGGAAGCCAGTAACTAAACAATAAGATTTGCATAATGACACCTATTCAACAGTTATATTATCAAACATTTTGTTTTTAAAGAAAATATTTTTCAGATGTATTGAAAAAAGTTTGAATTGGGCAACTTTAAGACTTTCTGTCCAGAAAAGCTAATCCTTTATGGTAACTAGGTAAAATACCTTGCTGTTAAATATATAGTATACCATTTGTACAATTTAAATATCCATTTAAGTAGCACATACATAAAGGTATGGGATTGGTGCTGAATACCTTTAGTACGTTTGGGGCTTTTCATCAGGAGTTGAGGCCAATGTGTACTGAAGGGGTCTCGACAATTGAAGGTTATGAGAATGGTGTTACCTTCAAATAATAGTTTTTGTCTGACTTTAATATTGAATATTGGAAACAATAGATATAAAGATAAATCATATTCTTTAATCTTGACAACATACATACATACATATATCTTGGTCTCTCTCTCGCTCTCTCTCTATATATATAAATATATAGTATTACAAACATATAATATTTTATATATATATATATATATATATATATATACATATATATATGTCATTAATTTTTGTATATACATAAACATACATTATCCTGCCTCAGAGAAGTATATACACACAAATAATAATAATACAACATTGTTGTCTTTAAAAAAATGGACCTTTTAAAGTAAATTATTTCAAAACACGATTTCAGTATTATCACTTTTTTCCTTTTACAAAATTAAAGGATTGATAATTCATGTTTATCTATTTAATGAAAATTAAATTACATAAATAATTAAGGGATTGTGTGATTACACTGGTGAAAATAAGTTCCAGTTTGGACAGCGTTTTGTTTTCATAAAACAAATATTGAAACTAACAAAAATATATAAATATGAGTATGAATATGTGGGTACACATATTACTGTCTTCCAGATCACATACAAATGTGAAAAATGTTCTATCTTGTGGATCTTAACCGTAGATAATGATAAAATATTCTGATTAAAAAAAACAAGATGTTATTGCAGTCACCCAGACACATTGACACATTAATATATTGATGCTCACTTGTTACCGTGGCAATCAAAGCAATGTCCATTTCTTACCCAGAGTATGACAATGCATTTTGTTGGTCAAATTATATTACTTATATTGATATAATTATAGCTTGTCATAAAGAATTGTCATTGGTTCCTTGCATATACTTTTTCGACTATTGAAATAATGAAATCTGCAGTATCAAATAAAACTTGGTCACGAACAGCACATTGGTGCTATGGTTATTACAGTAAAGCCAAACGTCTTCTTATAGCTCACATGATACTACAGTCTATGTAAACGATGCAGCTTGAATGGCGGGATATTCTTGTCCAAATTCAACATCCAATGACACTGAAATAATATATAATGATATTATATTTATACGGTTTTGAGCATACATCTTAATTATTATTTCAATATATTCTTATTCATTATTTATGATATCCATTTTAATCTGTGTATTTATGATCCAAGGTTAATGCGTTGATACCTGTCAAAGGCCTATAACAACAGTTGGGGGAGAATATATTTAGGGCTGTTATACATTACTTGTTTAAGTTCGGTTATGCCATCTGAATTTTTTATCAATGTATTGAGTTCTGAGATGGAGAGATGCCAATACAATGATAATATCCAAGTTTGGTTAAGGGAATGAACACAAAGTATTTCTCTGTTCCGCAGAAGGAATATATACAAACCTCGTAGAGCGAGATTTGGTCTTGGAATTGGGAAGGGAGTTTTGATGTCAGTTGCGGCAATATTTCCATCTGTGGTGCCGCTCCCTTGAAGCAGTTCTAACATGGTCATGACATTTGCTACACTGGTATCTAGAATAAAATAATGTAACATACATCGTTATCTAGTGTTCTCCCTTTGAGGAATAGGCCATTTTTCATTAATTACAATTAATGGTGACAAATAACTATTTTAAAATGAAGGTTATTTTGAAAGGCGTCCTCTGAAAACCAGGTGTTTGCTTTAGATTTTTTGCCTTTTAAGTTTCATAAAATGTCAAGCTTATACTATGTTCCCACAAAGTTCCCACAAAGTTCCAAGCCTTTACCGACATTTAATAAACACGATTTTTTAAGGATATCTATCAAGATACTTGAGACATTTGAACATGAGATTATTGACATTGACAAGTATAAGAACTGACCTGGTGTCCATGAGAAGTTATTGGCTGAGGACTGAGAGATGTCAGTAAGGTTTGAGCTGCCGTTATTTTCATTACCACCAGATGTTGTCACTCCTTCATTCATGATGTCATTAACAATCTGAAGATGAAAATCAAGTGATGATGTTTGCCCACCAGGTTCACTGCTGTTTTAACATTTTACTCAGTTATACATACACTGCAATAGCCTACATGGACACAGTGGGAATGCTGTGGACGCAGTGGGAATGCTGTGGACGCAGTGGGAATGCCGTGGACACAGTGGGAATGCCGTGGACACAGTGGGAATGCTGTGGACGCAGTGGGAATGCTGTGGACGCAGTGGGAATGCCGTGGACACAGTGGGAATGCCGTGGACGCAGTGGGAATGCCGTGGACGCAGTGGGAATGCCGTGGACGCAGTGGGAATGCCGTGGACGCAGTGGGAATGCCGTGGACGCAGTGGGAATGCCGTGGACGCAGTGGGAATGCTGTGGACGCAGTGGGAATGCTGTGGACACAGTGGGAATGCTGTGGACGCAGTGGGAATGCCGTGGGCACAGTGGGAATGCTGTGGACACAGTGGGAATGCTGTGGACACAGTGGGAATGCTGTGGACACAGTGGGAATGCTGTGGACACAGTGGGAATGCTGTGGACACAGTGGGAATGCCGTGGGCGCAGTGGGAATGCTGTGGACGCAGTGGGAATGCTGTGGACACAGTGGGAATGCTGTGGGCACAGTGGGAATGCTGTGGACGCAGTGGGAATGCTGTGGACGCAGTGGGAATGCCGTGGACACAGTGGGAATGCCGTGGACACAGTGGGAATGCTGTGGACGCAGTGGGAATGCTGTGGACGCAGTGGGAATGCCGTGGACACAGTGGGAATGCCGTGGACGCAGTGGGAATGCTGTGGACGCAGTGGGAATGCCGTGGGCACAGTGGGAATGCTGTGGACACAGTGGGAATGCTGTGGACACAGTGGGAATGCTGTGGACACAGTGGGAATGCTGTGGACACAGTGGGAATGCTGTGGACACAGTGGGAATGCCGTGGGCGCAGTGGGAATGCTGTGGACGCAGTGGGAATGCTGTGGACGCAGTGGGAATGCTGTGGACACAGTGGGAATGCCGTGGACGCAGTGGGAATGCTGTGGACGCAGTGGGAATTCCGTGGACACAGTGGGAATTCCGTGGACGCAGTGGGAATGCCGTGGACACAGTGGGAATGCTGTGGACACAGTGGGAATGCCGTGGACGCAGTGGGAATGCCGTGGACGCAGTGGGAATGCCGTGGACACAGTGGGAATGCCGTGGACGCAGTGGGAATGCTGTGGACGCAGTGGGAATGCCGTGGACGCAGTGGGAATGCTGTGGACACAGTGGGAATGCTGTGGACGCAGTGGGAATGCTGTGGACACAGTGGGAATGCCGTGGACGCAGTGGGAATGCTGTGGACACAGTGGGAATTCCGTGGACGCAGTGGGAATGCCGTGGACACAGTGGGAATGCTGTGGACACAGTGGGAATGCCGTGGACGCAGTGGGAATGCCGTGGACGCAGTGGGAATGCCGTGGACACAGTGGGAATGCCGTGGACGCAGTGGGAATGCTGTGGACGCAGTGGGAATGCCGTGGACGCAGTGGGAATGCTGTGGACACAGTGGGAATGCTGTGGACGCAGTGGGAATGCTGTGGACACAGTGGGAATGCTGTGGACGCAGTGGGAATGCTGTGGACACAGTGGGAATGCTGTGGACGCAGTGGGAATGCTGTGGACACAGTGGGAATGCCGTGGGCACAGTGGGAATGCCGTGGGCGCAGTGGGAATGCCGTGGGCACAGTGGGAAAGTAATTATATTAATTGATGGCCAAAAAAAGCCAAAAAACAACAAATAAAAACAAACCTGATCAAATTCATCATCTTTTGCATAGTCATTGATCTGTTTCCCTGGCTGATATTCAGGAAACTGTGTCATTGATGGATAATGTGCATAATTATGCGGACTTGTCGATCCTGATGTGCACTGGTTTGGCAATTCCACTTCAGTGAGTCCACTTCCAACAACCCCACCTCCAGATCCCAACAGTTTTTGGCGGCCTAATTCTGCAAAACATGCAATATATGAAAGCTTTTCAGCACATTTTCTACATTTTCCATCAAATCGACACCAAGCGGCTCAATGGTTCTCTCATAAGTTTAACAGTGTTTCAGCCCCTCCTTCATTCTCTATGGACCTCACATCATAAAACAGGTTCATAATGGTAACAGTCAACATTTATGTCTAAATTAGGTAATTTCACCCGAATGTAGGTCCTTATTCAATAATTTGGAATTGTCTGAATGAATGTCTGATAACAAGGCAAATCTGATATATGAGGAGGTGAGAGTGTATTATATCGTACAAGGCTAAGCCATGCTTGATAAGGGAACATACTTATCAAAGTCATCAACAAGGGCAATGTGTAGCCTATTATCAAATCTCAACAATGTTGTCTCTACCTCAAAAGCTCTATATGCATGAGTGTCTTTTCATTCAAATCTGATCCACCACTAATATATATATGTTTATCTCCTGACAAAGCTTTTTTTCGTGTAATAATGTCCACAATTCGGGAAGCTCTGTGATCTGAGAAAGACCCAACATGCCTACACCTGAGTTACTGTCAGGAATTGAGAAGCAGAGAACCGAGACTGTTGTGGTGTTTCACACCATTCCCCTCCGTATAGTTTTATTATTGGAACCATCAGACAGTGACCGAATACCGAGTTCCGCACTGTCAAATACCAAGAGACCTTTTAAACTGTCATTAAAGTCATGCACTAACTTCTCAAAGGACTCAAAGGAACTAAAAATAGTGATATTCAGGAAACTGACATAGATATCAGCGAAGTCCAGGTGAAGCTTTTCGGGAAGCTATCAAAATGACAACACCCTTTCATCATCAAAGGCCAACAATCTAATTTTCTGACGTTCCTTAGTTTTTTTAAGTTTCTATCAATTTCTAAAGACACATCATGGTACTGGACATGTATTCAGTTTGTATAATTGATATTTACAAATACGCCCATCCCGACTACAAGATAATAACTATATTATCCCATAACATTGTGCAGTGACATCCTTAGTTATTTAGAAATGAGATATCATTGGCAAAGTCATTTTGGTATCCACAGTAAAGAAGCTGTTAACAAGGCTACTAGGAAAGATTGTAGTAAGGCCCTAGTGGATTTACTGTTTTGAGTATATTGAGAATGGGTCATATGCATATCACTATCAAATTATGTATATATTCAAATTATGTATATACTCAGTAAAGGTAGTACTCTAAGTAAAAAGTGGTAGATGTCACGGTCTAGGGAATTCTCTATTTTCTTGCATTATAAGTATATTTTCCCTGTATCAATGGATATAGTTACCTGTGTCATCTGCATCAGCTCGGGATGTACCAGGATAGGAGTGATCTTCTTCACTAGAGTCAACATCCACTGGCACTTCAATATCGGAGTTCATTTCTG
Organism: Amphiduros pacificus; assembly: GCA_949316495.1. Lineage (NCBI taxonomy): Eukaryota > Metazoa > Annelida > Polychaeta > Phyllodocida > Hesionidae > Amphiduros > Amphiduros pacificus. Next base: position 62,695,340 of record OX439002.1, read on the forward strand.
CATCCGTGACATCGCCTTGCACATGATCTGAGAACCAGTCTGCAATTGTTGGCAATTTTGTGTCTGCTTCTGCAGAATCTGTAGATTTTGGACTTTGACAGGCTTCTTCTTCATCATAGTTACTGCTAGTTTCTGATTGGGTACTGGAGAAGCTCAGGCTCTGTTCAATATAAAATAATGATTGATGAAATGAGGAGAGGGAATCTTATACGATACTAATACTTTAAAAAAAACTAATATGAAACATATAAAAACGCAGCAAGAGATCAACTAACCCTGCATTTAATGTCATCATTCAGCATTGGCTGCTGGTACAATCGAATGTTTGGTGCCAAATTACGCCTGGGTCTCAAATTTGGAACTGAAACTTGTGGTCTTCTGTTACCTACTGGAAAAATAAGATTCATTAATTAGTGTGGAATGAAATTAAGCTGGAATACCTCTTCCCGCTATTTGTTACTCTCTTATTTTCATATTGTATTGAAGCTCTCATTCAAATATGTTGACGTCTAGTATTCATTCATGATTTGTGTAAATATAACATCACAATGGGTTGATTACCATGACAACATTTGTCACAAATTAAGGTATTAAACCGTAATTCAATGAAATCTTAAAGGTAAAATATGTGATGGTATCAAATTATTGAAAAAGTTAAAATATCAATCACCAGCGCAGCAACACTTGTTCCTTTATTCAACTTCATATTAGTATGATTTTTTATTCTATTTATTCTATATCATTATGGTAAACAATGATCCATTGATTAAGAGCTTTCTTGTTGTATTTCATGATAATAACAGTAATTTAATACATGTGGCAATTGATTACAATACTGAGCTTGAGCATAGCTAACTGAGCTTCCTCCCAGAATATCCTGAATGTAACTAGTATTCAGTACACCCTGAAATTTCCAGGATAGCATTTAGTAAATGTGGACTTATCTGCACTTAAATATTGTGTAATGAAGTAAAATATAAATGCCAGAAATCAATTCTTTTCTGCATGTTGATTGAAAGTGAATTTTGCTTAAATTTCAATATACAAAGACTGTAGCAACGAAACTAATGCAAAAAGTCTGTTTGGGGTTTAAATCACTTAAATCAACATTATTTCATATACTCTAAGACGAGACCTACTTGTTGCTACCCACATTGAGCCACATCTAATAAAGCTTTCGCACAAAAAAAATAATGTTGTCAAGTATTAAAAAATTTCAACAGGAACGTTGAAATTTTTCATTGCATGATGCAGTTTTTGCAGCAATTGCAGGCAATAAACGAAAGCATAGGCAGAAATGGCAGAACATGGAGCCATCTGCTAGCTCAGTATTGTAAGAGTTGGCCATTTTGTATTACATATTATCAATTAATCAAACATCTTATGATCTTAAAATAATTCTCAAATATTTCTGAAAGACATAGATATGTTTTGTTTTAAATACCTCTCTTTGATTTTATCCTTTCAGCTTCAAACTTGTAAACCCTGTAGGCATCTTGCCCCTTCTTTCTGGTCATACCAATCTGCTCTTTAACATCTGGTAGAGAATTCAGGGCACATCGAAAGTTTGCTTTCCATCTCTTTGGATTGGGAGAGTCAAGACATTCACGAAACTTACCTACAATTCAACAAGGAATGTGTTCAAGCATTAATTAAAAAGGTAACAATATATTCCATCCCCACAATGATGTATATTAAGCGAATGCACATGATGAAATAAAGATGAAACATACCAGTGTGTATCGCCCACATTTTGAAAAGGCATGCGTCATTGTCTTTCGAATAGCCATGTCTTGAGCCATGCTTCCAGGGAACCCTGAAGATCAATTGATGCCGATCAACCCATTCCAAGCCCTTGATGACCCCAGAATCAATGCGGTCAATCAACCATGGCCTCATAAGCTGTCTCTCAGCAGGACGCTTTGGAATAGTGTCTAAATCTTCACTTGACCTCCTCTTTGGCATGCCTAAGCTGTAAAAGATATCAAAGCTCTGGTGGTGGAAATTGAAGCCACCATGCAGCGAGTAAGCTGGGGCAGTAGACGGGAAGAGGGAGTTGTCTGCTCGCTGGTGATGGTGGTTGTGTGCTGGTTGTGGGGTCAGTTGGTAAGGCTGCTGGTTGTGGCTGTCCTGTTGAGGAAATACTGGTTGGTTGTTTACTTGCTGGCTATGCTGCCAATATACGTGAGATAGTTCCCTGAAAATAAAAGATGGAGTTAATTTCCTAATTAACATGGACAATTCTACAACATGTCTTCTTTAATAGACTCAAGCCAATCAGGGTATCATATGGGCCGGAATGATTCAAGAAAAACACAATAAATCAATATATTATGATTTCATAACCGTCCTAAACAATACTGCCCGGGCACTGAATACAAAGTCTGAATTATGTGTTTCAATAGGTTTCTTGGAATGTTGGATTCTCCATGACCATTGAGCTGAACGCAGTTCTGGGAAAGTTGTCCCATTAGACACCGTACGATACAGTACGAGACAGTAGCCTGTACGATATATGTATCCGCTCTGGTAACCAGCTGGCAATAACATACACATCTGCAGACCCCCAACAACTGCCCAGTCACAGCCGAGTCACGGCCCCATCAACTGCCCAGTCACGGCCCCATCAACCGCCCAGTCCCGGCCCCATCAACCGCCCAGTCCCGGTCCCATCAACCGCCCAGTCCCGGCCCCAACAACTGCCCAGTCACGGCCCCATCAACCGCCCAGTCCCGGCCCCATCAACCGCCCAGTCCCGGCCCCATCAACTGCCCAGTCACGGCCCCAGTCACGGCCCAGTCACGGTCCCATCAACCGCCCAGTCACGGCCCCAACAACTGCCCAGTCACGGCCCCATCAACTGCCCAGTCACGGCCCCATCAACTGCCCAGTCACGGCCCCAACAACTGCCCAGTCACGGCCCCAGTCACGGCCCCATCAACCGCTCAGTCACGGCCCCAACAACTGCCCAGTCACGGCCCAGTCACGGCCCCAACAACTGCCCAGTCACGGCCCCAGTCACGGCCCCATCAACCGCCCAGTCACGGTCCAGTCACGGCCCCATCAACCGCCCAGTCACGGTCCAGTCACGGCCCAGTCACGGCCCCATCAACTGCCCAGTCACGGCCCCATCAACCGCTCAGTCATGGCCCAGTTAACCGCGCGAACCAGAGACAGCAAACTGTCATGCGACATACCTGATAATGTCCCTGACACCTCGTCCAAATTCGTATTTTTAGATTCCAATTTGACATTTATTATATGAAATTGAGTTGACTGATAGTACTCTAGCAGGCGAGAACCGTCTTGCTTCCACAGTTTTGGTTCAAATCAAAATACTTCGACAAGAACAGAACTTTGATCACAGGCAAGTCTGGGTTTTCCTGTTTTGATCACTTCCCAGAAATAACCATGTTGTCTGGCGCGCTCTTTGAACTTGCCATCCACTCAACGCGGCATGAATCTCACAGACTGGGGCCAAAAACAAGATAGCGAGGTATCCCAAGTCAAAAGTACATGACCATGACAATGGCAATAACCACCAGACTACTTCAACTCCAACGACACTTATCAGGAGTCATCTACAGCCCGGGGCAGTCCGGGCCACAGTGGAGATATTTAAGATGGACTTGTGTATACACCCCAACACACGAGGAGAGGTTTTGAGTTTACAGATAGATTTGAGTTATTTCACATGTTTATTCCACTTGTCTGATGGACTTATTATACATATATGATAATTGTCCAGCAAATGCTTGCATTTGATAAAAACCTACAAAAATCGTGACATGAAGAATGAACATTGTAAAATCTATCCAACATAGATAATCATTATGAACAGAGAAAAAGCCATCTTTTTAAATAAGAAGTGATATTTTCAGTAATTAAAATCTCCGATGATTTAATATGGAGTCCTACTGATATAATCCCTAATTTGCACACTGCTAATAAGAATCGATGGTAACCGGGTCTTTGTTGAGATAATACACAGTGTTTTGAACATGATGCAAAGTTTCAAGTCATTTCATATTTCATATTGAATCATATCTGTATATCTCCTTTCAGTGCGCATGTATCTGTTTCCTTAAACCCGCGTGTTTAACTATATAGTATTACAGAATTGAAGTGTATTTGTTTTTTCACATGTCAATACATCTTGTTTAAGCAATGTGAAGAGAAAACTGAAAATGTTTGCCTACTTACATATTGTTTTCCATGGAGTGAACAATCAACTGCTAAATTACAGTCTATGTTGATTTTGCAGTGTTGTCCTGTATTTATAGACTCCGAGCTAATATTGTTTTGTATAATTATCATGAGGAGAGCTGTTCCGACTTCCACATCTAGGTCAAAACAATGTCAATCATATGTAACTGTGCCAGTCACTACCATATATGGCATACTTTCTGGGAAAGACCTGTTTTTAGCCATTTCCAACATTTCTATCACTTCCTGAATTGCATGCATGACAGGAAGCTGATAGCAGATGCTTATTATAGTTAACATCGGGAAGCCTGTACGGGAACACACTGGGGCACATTGAGGATATCTTGGCATAACGGGCTCACACCGTGCATACGGGTAACCGGATAAGGTCTGCTTACCGAAATTATTTCGGTAACTGATCATTATTACAGACTTTTATTAGCGTGTGCATGGTGTGGGACGGACGGCGCTGATGAATGCATCAACCCTCTGTCTGATAGAAAACAAGAGAATGTCTAGTGTCAGGGTCCGTGACGCTTGTAAGGGTCCGTAACGTGCTTGTAAGGGTCCGTGACGTGCTTGTGAGGGTCCGTGACGTGCTTGTAAGGGTCCGTGACGTGCTTGTAAGGGTCCGTGACGTGCTTGTGAGGGTCCGTGACGTGCTTGTAAGGGTCCGTGACGCTTGTAAGGGTCCGTGACGTGCTTGTCAGGGTCTGTGACGTGCTTGTAAGGGTCCGTGACGTGCTTGTAAGGGTCCATGATGCTTGTAAGGGTCTGTGACGCTTGTGAGGGTCCGTGACGTGCTTGTAAGGGTCCGTGACGTGCTTGTGAGGGTCCGTGACGCCTGTAAGGGTCTGTGACGCTTGTAAGGGTCCGTGACGCTTGTAAGGGTCCGTGACGCTTGTAAGGGTCCGTGACGCTTGTAAGGGTCCGTGACGTGCTTGTAAGGGTCCGTGACGTGCTTGTGAGGGTCCGTGACGCCTGTAAGGGTCCGTGACGCTTGTAAGGGTCCATGACGCTTGTAAGGGTCCGTGACGCTTGTAAGGGTCTGTGACGCTTGTAAGGGTCCGTGACGTGCTTGTAAGGGTCCGTGACATGCTTGTGAGGGTCCGTGACGCCTGTAAGGGTCAGTGACGCTTGTAAGGGTCCGTGACGCTTGTGAGGGTCTGTGACGCTTGTAAGGGTGCGTGACGCTTGTAAGGGTGCGTGACGCTTGTAAGGGTCCGTGACGCTTGTAAGGGTCCGTGACGTGCTTGTAAGGGTCCGTAACTTGCTTGTAAGGGTCCGTGACGTGCTTGTCAGGGTCCGTGACGTGCTTGTCAGGGTCCGTGACGTGCTTGTCAGGGTCCGTGACGTGCTTGTAAGGGTCCGTGACGTGCTTGTAAGGGTCCGTAACTTGCTTGTAAGGGTGCGTGACGCTTGTAAGGGTGCGTGACGCTTGTAAGGGTGCGTGACGCTTGTAAGGGTCTGTGACGCTTGTAAGGGTCCGTGACGCTTGTAAGGGTCCGTAACTTGCTTGTGAGGGTCCGTGACGTGCTTGTCAGGGTCCGTGACGTGCTTGTCAGGGTCCGTGACGTGCTTGTAAGTGTCCGTAACTTGCTTGTAAGGGTCCGTGACGCTTGTAAGGGTCCGTCACGTGCTTATAAGGCATGTTAATTACATCCTTGTAACATGCTCCCGCGGCAGGTTAAGTTCGCAATCAGTACTGCTGTAGGGAAATGCTCCAAGGACCCGTATAAATAGACTGTGGGGAACAGGCCGAATCTAACAGTTCTGGCTTGAGAGTGTCACAGAAATCCTTCACTAACAAAATCTTCCTTTTCTCATTAATCTTTATTTTCTCATCTGCCTAACAATTATAAATAAATCACCCTAGAACGCTAGCCTAGAGCCAGTCATCAGGGGTGGGAGAGCTCTGAACCAATCTGTGCAGTAAATCTGAACCAATCTGGTTAAATTGCGTCATTTTGGTTGGTCACAACTGATCTGGGCGGTAAATGACGTCATTCTGGGCGCTCGCAACAATGATTCAGGTTCTTTGACTAAATCGCAGCCAATCTGAGTGGTATTTGACCGTTGTTGTATGGTGGACAATGGCGAGAATGAAAAAGTTGAGTTCTTTAATATTTATCTAACGACTATCATACACAAATGTTAAACAAGAAAAAGTGGTGCTCCACATGTAACACGGATGGGAAAAAAATAACAAACAAAACAAAAATTACAATAAACAAAACAAAAAATACAATAAACAAAACAAAAATTACAACAAACAAAACAAAAATTTAAATAAACAACAAAATACATTTAAACACAATCATTGCAAACTGATGGGGTAGTTGAAATTATTTTTATTCAACTTTTAAAAACATTTAATTTGGTATCTGAACGATTTTTGTATCACAACTGTATGCAAAGATGTGTCTTTTCAGGCCCGATTATATAAGTTGCCCTATTATCGCTCAGGCGCTATCACAAATCATTGATCAGACTTTTGCATGTCATTTCTGTTATAATTGTCCGATTTACACCAAATTTGAACTAAACTTACTGAAAAGTCCTTGTTCTAGCGATTGGGAAGCATTTCCAAGCAATATAAAGGGATAATTTTGTGTAGCGATGGGCGATGACGATGTTGCCAAGCCGGTAAACTTGTGGATGAGCATTTTGTCATCACGCACTTCGTTATCTTTGTTTGCAAGTTATAGGAACGCATATTATCAAGCAATGTGAATTGATAATTTCGCACATCGATGGGTAGATGGGCGATGACGATATTGCCGTCTTCAAATTTTTGTCATCACACACTTCTTTTCTTTTGTTTACTTCTTTTATTTAAGTATTCATACGCCCAAGCGCATGCGCAAATTGGAATCTTGCATGCACACGGACGAACACTCCACAGTGGCGTCAGTTGCTTTAACAATACTGACCACAGAAAAAAACGAATTACAACCCACAGGATATGACATACACATTTCCCATGATCGTACCGATCACAGAATAACACAGATAGTTCCTATTTTTGACAATGATTACAAAAAAATAACATTTTAACACAGGAATGTGCCCCAGTTTAAGACTGCATAAAGAGGATTAATTCCCGACTTGGGGGAACAAATATAACCGTAAAAACGTTGAAGATTTAGCATAAAATTTACATTATTATTAACAAGACACTGTTTTACACTCAACTGTGGCGAAATTTGTTACATTTTGTGATGATTATTGTGTGATTTTGATGCTTTTTATGAGCTATAAAAAAGTGTTTTTTTTAACAGAACCGCCCAGATTGGTTCAGAATTGGTTCAGAACAATGGTATTAAGGCAAGAACATGTGAGTGCAGTGTTCAGGCTGACAGATCTCTCTCGTTGGTTCTGGTGGAAGGATCTTACTCATCCTTTGGACTCTTGAGATCCTTCCACCAGAACCAACCATAGAGAACCAAATCAGCTTCCAGCAAGCTCTCACAGCACGTGGGCCACTGCACGTGCAGGGATACCCATGCGTACGCAAATATGGTGATATATCAAGAGAGGAAACAAAAATCTATGCATTTCCCGACCTTTGGAAGCAGATGATGTTGTAAGGTGTGCAAATGACTACTTCCCCTCCAATAGTACATTTGGCCATCTTCTAAAATGAATTATCTTTGTTTCCATGATTGCAATATTCCAAAAAGTTTATCCAAACATTGGTTTACTTTGATCCAAAGTCTGCAAAAGGGCTACGGAAAAAATTCAGATCACTTTGGTGCCCGGAAGTAATTGGTTGCTCAAAGAGTTATGTAACGTCACAATACATTTTCACGAGGGGTCAATCAAGACAATACCCACAATATTCAAATATGTTAAACTCACCAATCGGGATTTAGCATGCACGTGTGTAGGCCGACTTCCGGGCACAAAAGTGATCTGAATTTTCTGCCGATAAGAAGGTTTACAAAAACATGGAATATATTTAATATTTTGGAATATTTTTCTCTGGAATTGTTTTATCTTTGTATTCTGCGTCTGCTGTCCAATGCACACCATTCATAATGCTCTGTATGCTCTACGGTGAGAAATTCCTTAAAAACTTGTTTCATCTCTTGAAGTACATCATATTTACACCTCGTGCACGTGCCAACCATTGACATGACGTCATTGACCAGCACGTGCATTGAGAAAAAACTGATGCGGTTCTCTATGGAACCAACAGCCTGAACACTGCACGAACCTATGTTCTTGACTTTATCTCATACTTAACTCCTACAGATAGGTATGAGATAAAGGTTTTGGTTTGATTTCCAATCTATTTAAAGCAAAACAGAGAGGAAAACATTGCAGCATGTGTGGACTTATGTTGTGTGTGTCAAACAACATAAACAATGCCACGCCCCCTTTTTAATGACGTCACACTCAATGACGTCATTACAACATATAATTTATTATGTTATGACGCCATTGAGAGGTGGGCATTGAGATCCTTCCACCAGAACCAACTTGAGAGATATCTGTCAGCCTGAACACTGCACTCACATGTTCTTTTCTTAAGATCTGTACTTTTTACAATGTTAACACTGGTCTGGTATATAAACCATCTGCGGTAGATTAATATGAGATAAAGTAAAGAGCATGGGTTCATGCAGTGTTCAGTCTGACAGATCTCTTTTGTTGATTCTGGTGGAAGGATCTCACTCGTCATTTGGACCAAGGATGATTTGCAAAAGTAGTTCGGCACATGGGTGATCTGTGAAAGTAGTTCGGCAGAGGGGTGATCTGCGAAAGTAGTTCGGCAGAGGGTTGATCTGCAAAAGAATATCTCATAGGTGCAGAACACCCTCTTGAAGCACCAAGTATGAGATAAGACGTCATACCACCCAGATATGTTTCGAGTACCGCCCAGATTGGTGCAGAGCTCTCCCACCCCTGGTCATATGATAAAACAATTGCTTATCTGTATTTGTGGGAGTGAAAGGATCTGTAGTCAAGCAGTAACTCCCCCAAAAGTCTGATGTCTTGAATGTGGCTTTCTGACAATCATCTTGAAATATTGAACTTCAATTTCATTTCTGGTTTGATTTGATATAATATTTGGGTGTGACTTTTCATAGTTGCAGTGTTCCTATGATAGATACCTTCCCCATTAGGCTAAGAATTACAGGATTTTGTCCCACATGTGGAGGATTTTCTTTTCGAAAAATGCTGCTAGCAATATTAACAAACATTTCTTTACTAATTTTAGATTATATAGGTGTTTTTTGACAATTCTGCGTATAATTTAACATTATAAATGTCCCAGCTCACTGCCAGATACACCAAGTTCCTTTTTATAGAGAGTTGCAGACAACCAAATAAAGGTTAATTTTCTCAGTTAAATGTCTGTGTAGAGGTTTTTATTTGCTTGGCTTTTTATCTGACACAAATATTGATATCAACTTGTCATTAAATGTCATCTTGTCGTCAATATAACATGTGTCAACTTGTAGTCATCCATACAAAATTTGTGACCTCAAGGTCATTGCACCACGGCCAATGGTGACATCACTAAAATGCGAAGGATTCTGACGGACGGACAGACATTTTCCCCACTCCTAAAGCTCCGCAAGTTTAAAGAAGTTGGCAGAGCTAAACAAGTTCTAAGTATATTTCAAATAAATGCTTGGTACTTTTTTTTGCCAAGTGACGTTTGCATGAGATTTTGTAAATACCCAACTCTTTCAGTGCTAAATCATATTTTATGTATGATCGTATCTAAGATATCCTAAAAGAGCTTGATTATTCTTCAGATGACATTAAATATAGAAAAAATAAACACTTGATAATATAACAAAACATACCGAGTCGGGAAGCTGGGTGAGCGGATTCAGTGAGTTGGTGATTGCGGACGGATACCCTGAGCCGAAGGCGAAGGGTATCCGTCCGCCATCACCAACGAACTGAATCCGCTCACACAGCTGACCGACGAGTGTATGTTTTGTTTTTATACCTCAGACAACTACTGTATTTTTTAAAAATGATACATGAAACAAGATATTTATCGTTACAAACATTTGTAAACAAAGCGCACCTCATTTGACCCCGTCACGTGACCCGAAAATGGCGTGTACAGCCATAGACTGGTTGCCGCCATCTGTGTATATACACGATGTTCTTGACACTCGATGGGGAACCAGTCTAAAGATGGCTAATCAATACTTTACAAATAATTGACATGCGCGTATTCATTCGAAATCGCATAAATACGCGCATCACTAAGGTATAACAGTCACCAGCTGCAAAAACAGTCAGTTTTTGCAGCGGGTGACTATCAACTCCACTAGAGCTCTATCAACTCCACCAAACCTTTCTTTGGTTGGAATAGAAGAGACCCTGCACATTCCACAAACCCCTCCAGATCACCTATCTATGAAGCTCTTGAGGTATCATTCGTGCCTCGCACTTCGTTTTTTAAGTTTCTCTATATTTGCATTTCTACTTCGCTGTATTCGCACTTCTACTTTGCTGTATTCGCACTTCTACTTTGCTTTTTCGCCCTTCTACTTCGCTATTTTCGCATTTCTACTTTGTTATTTTCGGCCTTCGTCTTCTAATCTTCTCCCTTCGCCTTTAGAAAACTTTATATACTACAGTAAGCTGCTCACTATGAAGCTCTGGAGGTATCATTCGTGCTTCGTACTTCGCCCCTAACTTCTCCCTTCTACTTCGCTATTTTCGCCCTTCTACTTTGCTATCTTTGCCCTTTGCCTTCGTAATCTTCGCCCTTCGCCTTCGCTATCTTCCCCTTTCTTATCGTAGTATATAAAGTTTGCTAAAGGCGAAGGGAGAAGATTAGAAGACGAAGGCCGAAAATAACAAAGTAGAAATGCGAAAATAGCGAAGTAGAAGTGCGAATACAGCGAAGTAGAAGTGCGAATACAGCGAAGTAGAAATGCGAATATGGCGAAGTAGAAGTACGAATATAGCGAAGCTTGAAAAGCGAAGTGCGAGGCACGAATGATACCTCCAGAGCTTCATAGCTCACTGATTGGCTACTTGGCAATGCAATACGAAGTGCGAAGATAAGAAAGGCGAAGATAGCGAAGGCGAAGTGCTAAGATAACGAAGGCAAAGGGGCGAAGTTAGCGAAGTAGAAGGGCGAAGTTAGGGGCGAAGTACGAAGCACGAATGATACCTCCAGAGCTTCATACCTATCTGGGCTTTGGTATGAAGCTCTGGAGGTATCATTCGTGCCTCGCACTTCGCTTTTAAAGTTTCGCTATATTCGTACTTCTACATCGCCATATTCGCATTTCTACTTTGCTGTATTCGCATTTCTACTTCGCTTTTTTCGCATTTCTGCTTTGTTATTTTCGGCCTTCGTCTTCTGATCTTCTCCCTTCGCCTTTAGCAAACTTTATATACTACAATAAGCTGCTCACTGATTGGCTATGCAATATGAAGTGCGAAGATAAGAAAGGCGAAGATAGCGAAGGCGAAGGGCGAAGATAACGAAGTAGAAGGGCGAAGATAGCGAAGTAGAAGGGCTAAGTTAGGGGCGATGTACGAAGCACGAATGATACCTCCAGAGCTTCATACTTTGGCGATTGGTGATTGGAGAACTCAGAACTCATAACGTTTTATTGGCTTACTTCATACAATAAAAGAGAAGTATCAAGCCCAATACACTACATATGTATCTACACACAAATAAATCTGACAAAATTGAAAACAAGACACACAGGGAGGGATAGGAACATTAAATATAGATAATGGCAGGTTTGAGATTTAATACATAGGCCATAGATTAGCGCCACCTCTCCTGGTGGAAGCTGCTGAGAGCAGGTGACATCTGGTGTCACAATGATAGAGGCGACTAGCACAGTTACAATGAAACCATAGCTGTCCACCAAGGAGGGGTTTAATATGAATACATAAATATAATAATCAAATACAAAATAAAGATATCAATAATACATATATGCGAGACATTGGTCTCTTCAAAACATGGTAAATGAATGTCTATCAGGACATTTTCTACCCTGAATTATAGATATATTTTTACATGTTTTTATAATGTTTGCAATTTGGCCGTCGTTTGCAGGACCCCCTCTCTTTATTGCTACTTGGTCTAGGAAATCATTGACAATTGAGAAAAGGTCCTGATCATAACTTCTCATTATAAAATTAAAGAACACTAGAATAATGCATGCACACTCCATGCACAGCCACGATGTGAAGCATGTGATTGGAGATGGGTCCACCCTCCAACAGAGGGCGCCAATGGTGAACCTCTGTACAATGTTCGTCTTGGTGCTGGCTAACGACATCCACCCAAGTGTCATGTTACTGTGTGTCTTACTTATTATCTTTCTTAAGTTGTACTCAGATTGGTAAAACACGATATATTTCACCCTTAATACAAAGGTTTGTGCATATATAAACGACTATTTAGAAAACAAGCGGGCATGATGTTAGAAAGAAGTGCCATCTGTTTGACAATTAAAGTATCAGCACAGACTGGATGTTACAATCCTGGTCAGACATCGCTTCCTATTCTAAATACCAGCATGGTGATAGCACGTCGTAGAAAAACATTCACCTGTGAAAAACTCGCCTATCTTTGGCCAAATCTAATTACTCAGTTGGCATTGTCCCATCAGAAACCCATTCTAGCATATCAACTGGTATGTTATGTTGATTTGTTACCTTGGTCTGAAATTATATAGATATATATTGCACTTGATAATAACAATAAACATGAATCACAACAAAAGGCATGACCCTTTATATTTTGTCCATCTTGTCCATTAAATTCAATGTAAATCTTAATTACCTAACAGCTAAGTTGTTACAGGTTACCATTTTCAGAAGTACTGCAGCCACCTAATGTTACAAAAACGTTGTATGACAACATGATGACAACATTGTCAGCATATAGAAGGACAAATCAGGTCGGACCACAATGTTGACCTTCTACGTGATCAGCACGTTGAAAAAACATAGAAAGACAACTAAATCTTATTATTTCTACGTGCTCTCAACGTTGTTTCTATGTAGTGTTTTATCTGGGAAGATCTACGTCCTAACAATGTCAGCTGACAACGTGCTCAGCAACAAAATACAACCAAAATATATGACAGTCGTATATTCACATTTGTAATATTATTTAGATATGGATCATTTTAAAATGTGATAAATTCTACCACCTTCAGCCATTTTATGGGTAATATTATATTTCAGGGGCCCACCATCTATCTGATATGCAAAATATCTGATATTCACCCATATGTGCCCTAGCTGGCAAGTAAAGTTACCACTCAGCAGCTAACTGGGATATTTTGCCAGCTGGCAGTTTAAATATTTCCTTTATCTGCCTGGTAAAATATGTTCATGGTGATAAATCAATAGACATCAATCAATGTCTAGCTGGTAAAATATCATTTGTAGAAAATAGATCAATGTAACACTTTCATGAGAATATTGCTGAATCATTTTTTTTCACAGAAAATCTGTACGTAGTATCATATAATGCTCAACACTGAAGCACTTGCTTAACATTGTTGCTGGTAAATGGCTTTATTTTTATTTATAGTTCTTCACAAGCTGGTAGTTTGTTTGTTTGGGGTTTTACATCACTTTCAACATTATTTCAGTCATTTTGTGATGAGACCTACTTGTAGCAGATATAGTGCTGCCTCACTGAATTGTCATGTCGCAGGTCCTTGACATGACAACCCACCCGGTCACAGATTTACAAGGACAACGGGTTAACCCTTTGGCACGGGTCTCAGCTCATGTGTGAAATTGTCTCATGAGTTCAATCTCGGCAGAGCTGGGGTTCGAACCCATGACCTTTGGATCACCACAGAGGAACTGGTGCTAATAAGCTGGCGCTCTAACCAACTGCGCCACGGCTCAAGGCCCCCACAAGCTGGTAGTCTGCCTGTTAAATGTCTGGTAGTAAATGTGCCTGAAAAAGGATAAATAAAGGCCTCACAATGTAAAATAAAGGCTAGTTGAACACTATCCCCATATTCATCATGCAACTACTCAAAATCTACTACATATTCATCATTCAACTACTCAAAATCTACTTGTAGCAGACCTACTTGTAGCAGATATAGTGCTGCCTCATTGAATTCTCATGTCGCAGGACCTTGACATGACAACCCACCCGGAGGCCACGGGCCGTGGCGCAGTTGGTTAGAGCGCCAGCTTATTAGCACCAGTTCCTCTGTGGTGATCCAAAGGTCGTGGGTTCGAACCCTGGCAATGCTGAGATTGAACTCATGATTCAATTTCCCATATGAGCTGAGGCCCGTGCCAAAAGGGTTAACCCGTTGTCCTTGTAAATCTGTGACCGGGTGGGTTGTCATGTCAAGGACCTGCGACATGACAATTCAGTGAGGCAGCACTGTATCTGCTACAAGTAGGTCTCATCACGAAATGACTGAAATAATGTTGAAAGTGATGTAAAGCCCCAAATAAACAATAAACCGGTCACAGATTTACAAGGACAAAGAGATACACCTTAAAATAAAATTTCAGAGCCACCCAATCGATTTGTGGCGTGCCGATGATCAACGGCAGCGTCACACAGGGGCCAAATATTGGTTTTGAATTTTTCAAGAATACATGCTGATCACTACAGCCTCCAAAAAAATCAAAGATGTGCATTGGGGTGAGATACACCTTAAAATAAAATTTCAGAGACACCCAATCGATTTGTGGCGTGCCGATGATCAACGGCAGCGTCACACAGGGGCCAAATATTGGTTTTGATTTTTTCAAGAATACATGCTGATCACTACAGCCTCCAAAAAAATCAAAGATGTGCATTGGGGTGAGATACACCTTCAAACAATTTTTCGGAGCGAGCTGAGCGATTTCTGACATGCCGGTGATCAACGGTAACGTCAGAAAGGGGCCAAATATTGGTTTTGAATTTTTCAAGAATACATGCTGATCACTACAGCCTCCAAAAAAATCAAAGATGTGCATTGGGTTGAGATACACCTTAAAATAAAATTTCAGAGCCACCCAATCGATTTGTGACGTGCCGATGATCAACGGCAGCGTCACACAGGGGCCAAATATTAGTTTTGAATTTTTCAAGAATACATGCTGATCACTACAGCCTCCAAAAAAATCAAAGATGTGCATTGGGGTGAGATACACCTTCAACCAATTTTTCGGAGCGAGCTGAGCGATTTCTGACGTGCCGGTGATCAACGGTAACTAACGTCAGAAAGGGGCCAAATATTGGTTTTGAATTTTTCAAGAATACATGCTGATCACTACAGCCTCCAAAAAAATCAAAGATGTGCATTGGGGTGAGATACACCTTAAAATAAAATTTCAGAGACACCCAATCGATTTGTGGCGTGCCGATGATCAACGGCAGCGTCACACAGGGGCCAAATATTGGTTTTGATTTTTTCAAGAATACATGCTGATCACTACAGCCTCCAAAAAAATCAAAGATGTGCATTGGGGTGAGATACACCTTCAACCAATTTTTCGGAGCGAGCTGAGCGATTTGTGGCGTGCCGATGATCAACGGCAGCGTCACACAGGGGCCAAATATTGGTTTTGATTTTTTCAAGAATACATGCTGATCACTACAGCCTCCAAAAAAATCAAAGATGTGCATTGGGGTGAGATACACCTTCAACCAATTTTTCGGAGCGAGCTGAGCGATTTCTGACGTGCCGGTGATCAACGGTAACGTCAGAAAGGGGCCAAATATTGGTTTTGAATTTTTCAAGAATACATGCTGATCACTACAGCCTCCAAAAAAATCAAAGATGTGCATTGGGGTGAGATACACCTTCAAACAATTTTTGGGAGCGAGCTGAGCGATTTCTGACGTGCCGGTGATCAACGGTAACGTCAGAAAGGGGCCAAATATTGGTTTTGAATTTTTCAAGAATACATGCTGATCACTACAGCCTCCAAAAAAATCAAAGATGTGCATTGGGTTGAGATACACCTTAAAATAAAATTTCAGAGCCACCCAATCGATTTGTGACGTGCCAATGATCAACGGCAGCGTCACACAGGGGCCAAATATTAGTTTTGAATTTTTCAAGAATACATGCTGATCACTACAGCCTCCAAAAAAATCAAAGATGTGCATTGGGGTGAGATACACCTTAAAATAAAATTTCAGAGCCACCCAATCGATTTGTGACGTGCCAATGATCAACGGCAGCGTCACACAGGGGCCAAATATTAGTTTTGAATTTTTCAAGAATACATGCTGATCACTACAGCCTCCAAAAAAATCAAAGATGTGCATTGGGGTGAGATACACCTTCAACCAATTTTTCGGAGCGAGCTGAGCGATTTCTGACGTGCCGGTGATCAACGGTAACGTCAGAAAGGGGCCAAATATTGGTTTTGAATTTTTCAAGAATACATGCTGATCACTACAGCCTCCAAAAAAATCAAAGATGTGCATTGGGGTGAGATACACCTTAAAATAAAATTTCAGAGACACCCAATCGATTTGTGGCGTGCCGATGATCAACGGCAGCGTCACACAGGGGCCAAATATTGGTTTTGATTTTTTCAAGAATACATGCTGATCACTACAGCCTCCAAAAAAATCAAAGATGTGCATTGGGGTGAGATACACCTTCAAACAATTTTTCGGAGCGAGCTGAGCGATTTCTGACGTGCCGGTGATCAACGGTAACGTCAGAAAGAGGCCAAATATTGGTTTTGAATTTTTTTAAGAATACATGCTGATCACTACAGCCTCCAAAAAAATCAAAGATGTGTATTGGGGTGAGATAACCCTTAAAATAAAATTTCAGAGACACCCAATCGATTTGTGACGTGCCGATGATCAACGGCAGCGTCACACAGGGGCCAAATATTAGTTTTGATTTTTTTAAAGAATACATGCTGATCACTACAGCCTCCAAAAAAATCAAAGATGTGCATTGGGTTGAGATACACCTTAAAATAAAATTTCAGAGACACCCAATCGATTTGTGGCGTGCCGATGATCAACGGCAGCGTCACACAGGGGCCAAATATTGGTTTTGATTTTTTCAAGAATACATGCTGATCACTACAGCCTCCAAAAAAATCAAAGATGTGCATTGGGGTGAGATACACCTTCAACCAATTTTTCGGAGCGAGCTGAGCGATTTCTGACGTGCCGGTGATCAACGGTAACGTCAGAAAGGGGCCAAATATTGGTTTTGAATTTTTCAAGAATACATGCTGATCACTACAGCCTCCAAAAAAATCAAAGATGTGCATTGGGGTGAGATACACCTTCAAACAATTTTTCGGAGCGAGCTGAGCGATTTCTGACGTGCCGGTGATCAACGGTAACGTCAGAAAGGGGCCAAATATTGGTTTTGAATTTTTCAAGAATACATGCTGATCACTACAGCCTCCAAAAAAATCAAAGATGTGCATTGGGTTGAGATACACCTTAAAATAAAATTTCAGAGCCACCCAATCGATTTGTGACGTGCCAATGATCAACGGCAGCGTCACACAGGGGCCAAATATTAGTTTTGAATTTTTCAAGAATACATGCTGATCACTACAGCCTCCAAAAAAATCAAAGATGTGCATTGGGGTGAGATACACCTTCAACCAATTTTTCGGAGCGAGCTGAGCGATTTCTGACGTGCCGGTGATCAACGGTAACTAACGTCAGAAAGGGGCCAAATATTGGTTTTGAATTTTTCAAGAATACATGCTGATCACTACAGCCTCCAAAAAAATCAAAGATGTGCATTGGGGTGAGATACACCTTCAAACAATTTTTCGGAGCGAGCTGAGCGATTTCTGACGTGCCGGTGATCAACGGTAACGTCAGAAAGGGGCCAAATATTGGTTTTGAATTTTTCAAGAATACATGCTGATCACTACAGCCTCCAAAAAAATCAAAGATGTGCATTGGGGTGAGATACACCTTAAAATAAAATTTCAGAGACACCCAATCGATTTGTGGCGTGCCGATGATCAACGGCAGCGTCACACAGGGGCCAAATATTGGTTTTGATTTTTTCAAGAATACATGCTGATCACTACAGCCTCCAAAAAAATCAAAGATGTGCATTGGGGTGAGATACACCTTCAAACAATTTTTCAGAGCGAGCTGAGCGATTTCTGACGTGCCGGTGATCAACGGTAACGTCAGAAAGAGGCCAAATATTGGTTTTGAATTTTTTTAAGAATACATGCTGATCACTACAGCCTCCAAAAAAATCAAAGATGTGTATTGGGGTGAGATAACCCTTAAAATAAAATTTCAGAGACACCCAATCGATTTGTGACGTGCCGATGATCAACGGCAGCGTCACACAGGGGCCAAATATTAGTTTTGAATTTTTCAAGAATACATGCTGATCACTACAGCCTCCAAAAAAATCAAAGATGTGCATTGGGGTGAGATACACCTTAAAATAAAATTTCAGAGACACCCAATCGATTTGTGGCGTGCCGATGATCAACGGCAGCGTCACACAGGGGCCAAATATTGGTTTTGATTTTTTCAAGAATACATGCTGATCACTACAGCCTCCAAAAAAATCAAAGATGTGCATTGGGGTGAGATACACCTTCAACCAATTATTCGGAGCGAGCTGAGCGATTTCTGACGTGCCGGTGATCAACGGTAACGTCAGAAAGGGGCCAAATATTGGTTTTGAATTTTTCAAGAATACATGCTGATCACTACAGCCTCCAAAAAAATCAAAGATGTGCATTGGGGTGAGATACACCTTCAACCAATTTTTCGGAGCGAGCTGAGCGATTTCTGACGTGCCGGTGATCAACGGTAACGTCAGAAAGGGGCCAAATATTGGTTTTGAATTTTTCAAGAATACATGCTGATCACTACAGCCTCCAAAAAAATCAAAGATGTGCATTTGGGTTGAGATACACCTTAAAATAAAATTTCAGAGCCACCCAATCGATTTGTGACGTGCCGATGATCAACGGCAGCGTCACACAGGTGCCAAATATTAGTTTTGAATTTTTCAAGAATACATGCTGATCACTACAGCCTCCAAAAAAATCAAAGATGTGCATTGGGGTGAGATACACCTTAAAATAAAATTTCAGAGACACCCAATCGATTTGTGGCGTGCCGATGATCAACGGCAGCGTCACACAGGGGCCAAATATTGGTTTTGATTTTTTCAAGAATACATGCTGATCACTACAGCCTCCAAAAAAATCAAAGATGTGCATTGGGGTGAGATACACCTTCAACCAATTTTTCGGAGCGAGCTGAGCGATTTCTGACGTGCCGGTGATCAACGGTAACGTCAGAAAGGGGCCAAATATTGGTTTTGAATTTTTCAAGAATACATGCTGATCACTACAGCCTCCAAAAAAATCAAAGATGTGCATTGGGGTGAGATACACCTTCAACCAATTTTTCGGAGCGAGCTGAGCGATTTCTGACGTGCCGGTGATCAACGGTAACGTCAGAAAGGGGCCAAATATTGGTTTTGAATTTTTCAAGAATACATGCTGATCACTACAGCCTCCAAAAAAATCAAAGATGTGCATTGGGGTGAGATACACCTTAAAATAAAATTTCAGAGACACCCAATCGATTTGTGGCGTGCCGATGATCAACGGCAGCGTCACACAGGGGCCAAATATTGGTTTTGATTTTTTCAAGAATACATGCTGATCACTACAGCCTCCAAAAAAATCAAAGATGTGCATTGGGGTGAGATACACCTTCAAACAATTTTTCGGAGCGAGCTGAGCGATTTCTGACGTGCCGGTGATCAACGGTAACGTCAGAAAGAGGCCAAATATTGGTTTTGAATTTTTTTAAGAATACATGCTGATCACTACAGCCTCCAAAAAAATCAAAGATGTGTATTGGGGTGAGATAACCCTTAAAATAAAATTTCAGAGACACCCAATCGATTTGTGACGTGCCGATGATCAACGGCAGCGTCACACAGGGGCCAAATATTAGTTTTGATTTTTTTAAAGAATACATGCTGATCACTACAGCCTCCAAAAAAATCAAAGATGTGCATTGGGGTGAGATACACCTTCAACCAATTTTTCGGAGCGAGCTGAGCGATTTCTGACGTGCCGGTGATCAACGGTAACGTCAGAAAGGGGCCAAATATTGGTTTTGAATTTTTCAAGAATACATGCTGATCACTACAGCCTCCAAAAAAATCAAAGATGTGCATTGGGGTGAGATACACCTTCAAACAATTTTTCGGAGCGAGCTGAGCGATTTCTGACGTGCCGGTGATCAACGGTAACGTCAGAAAGGGGCCAAATATTGGTTTTGAATTTTTCAAGAATACATGCTGATCACTACAGCCTCCAAAAAAATCAAAGATGTGCATTGGGGTGAGATACACCTTCAACCAATTTTTCGGAGCGAGCTGAGCGATTTCTGACGTGCCGGTGATCAACGGTAACGTCAGAAAGGGGCCAAATATTGGTTTTGAATTTTTCAAGAATACATGCTGATCACTACAGCCTCCAAAAAAATCGAAGATGTGCATTGGGGTGAGATACACCTTAAAATAAAATTTCAGAGACACCCAATCGATTTGTGACGTGCCGATGATCAACGGCAGCGTAACACAGGGGCCAAATATTAGTTTTGAATTTTTCAAGAATACATGCTGATCACTACAGCCTCCAAAAAAATCAAAGATGTGCATTGGGGTGAGATACACCTTAAAATAAAATTTCAGAGCCACCCAATCGATCTGTGGCGTGCCGATGATCAACGGCAGCGTCACACAGGGGCCAAATATTGGTTTTGATTTTTTCAAGAATACATGCTGATCACTACAGCCTCCAAAAAAATCAAAGATGTGCATTGGGTTGAGATACACCTTAAAATAAAATTTCAGAGCCACCCAATCGATTTGTGACGTGCCGATGATCAACGGCAGCGTCACACAGGGGCCAAATATTAGTTTTGAATTTTTCAAGAATACATGCTGATCACTACAGCCTCCAAAAAAATCAAAGATGTGCATTGGGGTGAGATACACCTTCAACCAATTTTTCGGAGCGAGCTGAGCGATTTCTGACGTGCCGGTGATCAACGGTAACGTCAGAAAGGGGCCAAATATTGGTTTTGATTTTTTCAAGAATACATGCTGATCACTACAGCCTCCAAAAAAATCAAAGATGTGCATTGGGTTGAGATACACCTTAAAATAAAATTTCAGAGCCACCCAATCGATTTGTGACGTGCCGATGATCAACGGCAGCGTCACACAGGGGCCAAATATTAGTTTTGAATTTTTCAAGAATACATGCTGATCACTACAGCCTCCAAAAAAATCAAAGATGTGCATTGGGGTGAGATACACCTTCAACCAATTTTTCGGAGCGAGCTGAGCGATTTCTGACATGCCGGTGATCAACGGTAACGTCAGAAAGGGGCCAAATATTGGTTTTGAATTTTTCAAGAATACATGCTGATCACTACAGCCTCCAAAAAAATCAAAGATGTGCATTGGGGTGAGATACACCTTCAAACAATTTTTCGGAGCGAGCTGAGCGATTTCTGACGTGCCGGTGATCAACGGTAACGTCAGAAAGGGGCCAAATATTGGTTTTGAATTTTTCAAGAATACATGCTGATCACTACAGCCTCCAAAAAAATCAAAGATGTGCATTGGGGTGAGATACACCTTCAACCAATTTTTCGGAGCGAGCTGAGCGATTTCTGACGTGCCGGTGATCAACGGTAACGTCAGAAAGGGGCCAAATATTGGTTTTGAATTTTTCAAGAATACATGCTGATCACTACAGCCTCCAAAAAAATCGAAGATGTGCATTGGGGTGAGATACACCTTCAAACAATTTTTCGGAGCCAGCTGAGCGATTTCTGACGTGCCGGTGATCAACGGTAACGTCAGAAAGGGGCCAAATATTGGTTTTGAATTTTTCAAGAATACATGCTGATCACTACAGCCTCCAAAAAAATCAAAGATGTGCATTGGGGTGAGATACACCTTCAACCAATTTTTCGGAGCGAGCTGAGCGATTTCTGACGTGCCGGTGATCAACGGTAACGTCAGAAAGGGGCCAAATATTGGTTTTGAATTTTTCAAGAATACATGCTGATCACTACAGCCTCCAAAAAAATCAAAGATGTGCATTGGGTTGAGATACACCTTAAAATAAAATTTCAGAGCCACCCAATCGATTTGTGACGTGCCGATGATCAACGGCAGCGTCACACAGGGGCCAAATATTAGTTTTGAATTTTTCAAGAATACATGCTGATCACTACAGCCTCCAAAAAAATCAAAGATGTGCATTGGGTTGAGATACACCTTAAAATAAAATTTCAGAGCCACCCAATCGATTTGTGACGTGCCGATGATCAACGGCAGCGTCACACAGGGGCCAAATATTAGTTTTGAATTTTTCAAGAATACATGCTGATCACTACAGCCTCCAAAAAAATCAAAGATGTGCATTGGGGTGAGATACACCTTCAACCAATTTTTCGGAGCGAGCTGAGCGATTTCTGACGTGCCGGTGATCAACGGTAACGTCAGAAAGGGGCCAAATATTGGTTTTGATTTTTTCAAGAATACATGCTGATCACTACAGCCTCCAAAAAAATCAAAGATGTGCATTGGGTTGAGATACACCTTAAAATAAAATTTCAGAGCCACCCAATCGATTTGTGACGTGCCGATGATCAACGGCAGCGTCACACAGGGGCCAAATATTAGTTTTGAATTTTTCAAGAATACATGCTGATCACTACAGCCTCCAAAAAAATCAAAGATGTGCATTGGGGTGAGATACACCTTCAAACAATTTTTCGGAGCGAGCTGAGCGATTTCTGACGTGCCGGTGATCAACGGTAACGTCAGAAAGGGGCCAAATATTGGTTTTGAATTTTTCAAGAATACATGCTGATCACTACAGCCTCCAAAAAAATCAAAGATGTGCATTGGGGTGAGATACACCTTCAACCAATTTTTCGGAGCGAGCTGAGCGATTTCTGACGTGCCGGTGATCAACGGTAACGTCAGAAAGGGGCCAAATATTGGTTTTGAATTTTTCAAGAATACATGCTGATCACTACAGCCTCCAAAAAAATCGAAGATGTGCATTGGGGTGAGATACACCTTCAAACAATTTTTCGGAGCCAGCTGAGCGATTTCTGACGTGCCGGTGATCAACGGTAACGTCAGAAAGGGGCCAAATATTGGTTTTGAATTTTTCAAGAATACATGCTGATCACTACAGCCTCCAAAAAAATCGAAGATGTGCATTGGGGTGAGATACACCTTAAAATAAAATTTCAGAGACACCCAATCGATTTGTGACGTGCCGATGATCAACGGCAGCGTCACACAGGGGCCAAATATTAGTTTTGAATTTTTCAAGAATACATGCTGATCACTACAGCCTCCAAAAAAATCAAAGATGTGCATTGGGGTGAGATACACCTTAAAATAAAATTTCAGAGCCACCCAATCGATTTGTGGCGTGCCGATGATCAACGGCAGCGTCACACAGGGGCCAAATATTGGTTTTGATTTTTTCAAGAATACATGCTGATCACTACAGCCTCCAAAAAAATCAAAGATGTGCATTGGGTTGAGAAACACCTTAAAATAAAATTTCAGAGCCACCCAATCGATTTGTGACGTGCCGATGATCAACGGCAGCGTCACACAGGGGCCAAATATTAGTTTTGAATTTTTCAAGAATACATGCTGATCACTACAGCCTCCAAAAAAATCAAAGATGTGCATTGGGGTGAGATACACCTTCAACCAATTTTTCGGAGCGAGCTGAGCGATTTCTGACGTGCCGGTGATCAACGGTAACGTCAGAAAGGGGCCAAATATTGGTTTTGAATTTTTCAAGAATACATGCTGATCACTACAGCCTCCAAAAAAATCAAAGATGTGCATTGGGGTGAGATACACCTTCAACCAATTTTTCGGAGCGAGCTGAGCGATTTCTGACGTGCCGGTGATCAACGGTAACGTCAGAAAGGGGCCAAATATTGGTTTTGAATTTTTCAAGAATACATGCTGATCACTACAGCCTCCAAAAAAATCAAAGATGTGCATTGGGTTGAGATACACCTTAAAATAAAATTTCAGAGCCACCCAATCGATTTGTGACGTGCCGATGATCAACGGCAGCGTCACACAGGGGCCAAATATTAGTTTTGAATTTTTCAAGAATACATGCTGATCACTACAGCCTCCAAAAAAATCAAAGATGTGCATTGGGGTGAGATACACCTTCAAACAATTTTTCGGAGCGAGCTGAGCGATTTCTGACGTGCCGGTGATCAACGGTAACTAACGTCAGAAAGGGGCCAAATATTGGTTTTGAATTTTTCAAGAATACATGCTGATCACTACAGCCTCCAAAAAAATCAAAGATGTGCATTGGGGTGAGATACACCTTCAACCAATTTTTCGGAGCGAGCTGAGCGATTTCTGACGTGCCGGTGATCAACGGTAACGTCAGAAAGGGGCCAAATATTGGTTTTGATTTTTTCAAGAATACATGCTGATCACTACAGCCTCCAAAAAAATCAAAAATGTGCATTGGGTTGAGATACACCTTAAAATAAAATTTCAGAGCCACCCAATCGATTTGTGACGTGCCGATGATCAACGGCAGCGTCACACAGGGGCCAAATATTAGTTTTGAATTTTTCAAGAATACATGCTGATCACTACAGCCTCCAAAAAAATCAAAGATGTGCATTGGGGTGAGATACACCTTCAACCAATTTTTCGGAGCGAGCTGAGCGATTTCTGACATGCCGGTGATCAACGGTAACGTCAGAAAGGGGCCAAATATTGGTTTTGAATTTTTCAAGAATACATGCTGATCACTACAGCCTCCAAAAAAATCAAAGATGTGCATTGGGGTGAGATACACCTTCAAACAATTTTTCGGAGCGAGCTGAGCGATTTCTGACGTGCCGGTGATCAACGGTAACGTCAGAAAGGGGCCAAATATTGGTTTTGAATTTTTCAAGAATACATGCTGATCACTACAGCCTCCAAAAAAATCAAAGATGTGCATTGGGGTGAGATACACCTTCAACCAATTTTTCGGAGCGAGCTGAGCGATTTCTGACGTGCCGGTGATCAACGGTAACGTCAGAAAGGGGCCAAATATTGGTTTTGAATTTTTCAAGAATACATGCTGATCACTACAGCCTCCAAAAAAATCGAAGATGTGCATTGGGGTGAGATACACCTTCAAACAATTTTTCGGAGCCAGCTGAGCGATTTCTGACGTGCCGGTGATCAACGGTAACGTCAGAAAGGGGCCAAATATTGGTTTTGAATTTTTCAAGAATACATGCTGATCACTACAGCCTCCAAAAAAATCGAAGATGTGCATTGGGGTGAGATACACCTTAAAATAAAATTTCAGAGACACCCAATCGATTTGTGACGTGCCGATGATCAACGGCAGCGTCACACAGGGGCCAAATATTAGTTTTGAATTTTTCAAGAATACATGCTGATCACTACAGCCTCCAAAAAAATCAAAGATGTGCATTGGGGTGAGATACACCTTAAAATAAAATTTCAGAGCCACCCAATCGATTTGTGGCGTGCCGATGATCAACGGCAGCGTCACACAGGGGCCAAATATTGGTTTTGATTTTTTCAAGAATACATGCTGATCACTACAGCCTCCAAAAAAATCAAAGATGTGCATTGGGTTGAGAAACACCTTAAAATAAAATTTCAGAGCCACCCAATCGATTTGTGACGTGCCGATGATCAACGGCAGCGTCACACAGGGGCCAAATATTAGTTTTGAATTTTTCAAGAATACATGCTGATCACTACAGCCTCCAAAAAAATCAAAGATGTGCATTGGGGTGAGATACACCTTCAACCAATTTTTCGGAGCGAGCTGAGCGATTTCTGACGTGCCGGTGATCAACGGTAACGTCAGAAAGGGGCCAAATATTGGTTTTGAATTTTTCAAGAATACATGCTGATCACTACAGCCTCCAAAAAAATCAAAGATGTGCATTGGGGTGAGATACACCTTCAACCAATTTTTCGGAGCGAGCTGAGCGATTTCTGACGTGCCGGTGATCAACGGTAACGTCAGAAAGGGGCCAAATATTGGTTTTGAATTTTTCAAGAATACATGCTGATCACTACAGCCTCCAAAAAAATCAAAGATGTGCATTGGGTTGAGATACACCTTAAAATAAAATTTCAGAGCCACCCAATCGATTTGTGACGTGCCGATGATCAACGGCAGCGTCACACAGGGGCCAAATATTAGTTTTGAATTTTTCAAGAATACATGCTGATCACTACAGCCTCCAAAAAAATCAAAGATGTGCATTGGGGTGAGATACACCTTCAAACAATTTTTCGGAGCGAGCTGAGCGATTTCTGACGTGCCGGTGATCAACGGTAACTAACGTCAGAAAGGGGCCAAATATTGGTTTTGAATTTTTCAAGAATACATGCTGATCACTACAGCCTCCAAAAAAATCAAAGATGTGCATTGGGGTGAGATACACCTTAAAATAAAATTTCAGAGACACCCAATCGATTTGTGGCGTGCCGATGATCAACGGCAGCGTCACACAGGGGCCAAATATTGGTTTTGATTTTTTCAAGAATACATGCTGATCACTACAGCCTCCAAAAAAATCAAAGATGTGCATTGGGTTGAGATACACCTTCAACCAATTTTTCGGAGCGAGCTGAGCGATTTGTGGCGTGCCGATGATCAACGGCAGCGTCACACAGGGGCCAAATATTGGTTTTGATTTTTTCAAGAATACATGCTGATCACTACAGCCTCCAAAAAAATCAAAGATGTGCATTGGGGTGAGATACACCTTCAAACAATTTTTCGGAGCGAGCTGAGCGATTTCTGACGTGCCGGTGATCAACGGTAACGTCAGAAAGGGGCCAAATATTGGTTTTGAATTTTTCAAGAATACATGCTGATCACTACAGCCTCCAAAAAAATCAAAGATGTGCATTGGGTTGAGATACACCTTAAAATAAAATTTCAGAGCCACCCAATCGATTTGTGACGTGCCAATGATCAACGGCAGCGTCACACAGGGGCCAAATATTAGTTTTGAATTTTTCAAGAATACATGCTGATCACTACAGCCTCCAAAAAAATCAAAGATGTGCATTGGGGTGAGATACACCTTCAACCAATTTTTCGGAGCGAGCTGAGCGATTTCTGACGTGCCGGTGATCAACGGTAACTAACGTCAGAAAGGGGCCAAATATTGGTTTTGAATTTTTCAAGAATACATGCTGATCACTACAGCCTCCAAAAAAATCAAAGATGTGCATTGGGGTGAGATACACCTTCAAACAATTTTTCGGAGCGAGCTGAGCGATTTCTGACGTGCCGGTGATCAACGGTAACGTCAGAAAGGGGCCAAATATTGGTTTTGAATTTTTCAAGAATACATGCTGATCACTACAGCCTCCAAAAAAATCAAAGATGTGCATTGGGTTGAGATACACCTTAAAATAAAATTTCAGAGCCACCCAATCGATTTGTGACGTGCCAATGATCAACGGCAGCGTCACACAGGGGCCAAATATTAGTTTTGAATTTTTCAAGAATACATGCTGATCACTACAGCCTCCAAAAAAATCAAAGATGTGCATTGGGGTGAGATACACCTTCAACCAATTTTTCGGAGCGAGCTGAGCGATTTCTGACGTGCCGGTGATCAACGGTAACTAACGTCAGAAAGGGGCCAAATATTGGTTTTGAATTTTTCAAGAATACATGCTGATCACTACAGCCTCCAAAAAAATCAAAGATGTGCATTGGGTTGAGATACACCTTAAAATAAAATTTCAGAGCCACCCAATCGATTTGTGACGTGCCGATGATCAACGGCAGCGTCACACAGGGGCCAAATATTGGTTTTGATTTTTTCAAGAATACATGCTGATCACTACAGCCTCCAAAAAAATCAAAGATGTGCATTGGGTTGAGATACACCTTAAAATAAAATTTCAGAGCCACCCAATCGATTTGTGACGTGCCGATGATCAACGGCAGCGTCACACAGGGGCCAAATATTAGTTTTGAATTTTTCAAGAATACATGCTGATCACTACAGCCTCCAAAAAAATCAAAGATGTGCATTGGGGTGAGATACACCTTCAACCAATTTTTCGGAGCGAGCTGAGCGATTTCTGACGTGCCGGTGATCAACGGTAACGTCAGAAAGGGGCCAAATATTGGTTTTGATTTTTTCAAGAATACATGCTGATCACTACAGCCTCCAAAAAAATCAAAGATGTGCATTGGGTTGAGATACACCTTAAAATAAAATTTCAGAGCCACCCAATCGATTTGTGACGTGCCGATGATCAACGGCAGCGTCACACAGGGGCCAAATATTAGTTTTGAATTTTTCAAGAATACATGCTGATCACTACAGCCTCCAAAAAAATCAAAGATGTGCATTGGGGTGAGATACACCTTCAACCAATTTTTCGGAGCGAGCTGAGCGATTTCTGACATGCCGGTGATCAACGGTAACGTCAGAAAGGGGCCAAATATTGGTTTTGAATTTTTCAAGAATACATGCTGATCACTACAGCCTCCAAAAAAATCAAAGATGTGCATTGGGGTGAGATACACCTTCAAACAATTTTTCGGAGCGAGCTGAGCGATTTCTGACGTGCCGGTGATCAACGGTAACGTCAGAAAGGGGCCAAATATTGGTTTTGAATTTTTCAAGAATACATGCTGATCACTACAGCCTCCAAAAAAATCAAAGATGTGCATTGGGGTGAGATACACCTTCAACCAATTTTTCGGAGCGAGCTGAGCGATTTCTGACGTGCCGGTGATCAACGGTAACGTCAGAAAGGGGCCAAATATTGGTTTTGAATTTTTCAAGAATACATGCTGATCACTACAGCCTCCAAAAAAATCGAAGATGTGCATTGGGGTGAGATACACCTTCAAACAATTTTTCGGAGCCAGCTGAGCGATTTCTGACGTGCCGGTGATCAACGGTAACGTCAGAAAGGGGCCAAATATTGGTTTTGAATTTTTCAAGAATACATGCTGATCACTACAGCCTCCAAAAAAATCGAAGATGTGCATTGGGGTGAGATACACCTTAAAATAAAATTTCAGAGACACCCAATCGATTTGTGACGTGCCGATGATCAACGGCAGCGTCACACAGGGGCCAAATATTAGTTTTGAATTTTTCAAGAATACATGCTGATCACTACAGCCTCCAAAAAAATCAAAGATGTGCATTGGGGTGAGATACACCTTAAAATAAAATTTCAGAGCCACCCAATCGATTTGTGGCGTGCCGATGATCAACGGCAGCGTCACACAGGGGCCAAATATTGGTTTTGATTTTTTCAAGAATACATGCTGATCACTA
Source organism: Amphiduros pacificus (assembly GCA_949316495.1). Lineage (NCBI taxonomy): Eukaryota > Metazoa > Annelida > Polychaeta > Phyllodocida > Hesionidae > Amphiduros > Amphiduros pacificus. The sequence goes on from OX439002.1 coordinate 62,724,930, forward strand.
CAGCCTCCAAAAAAATCAAAGATGTGCATTGGGTTGAGAAACACCTTAAAATAAAATTTCAGAGCCACCCAATCGATTTGTGACGTGCCGATGATCAACGGCAGCGTCACACAGGGGCCAAATATTAGTTTTGAATTTTTCAAGAATACATGCTGATCACTACAGCCTCCAAAAAAATCAAAGATGTGCATTGGGGTGAGATACACCTTCAACCAATTTTTCGGAGCGAGCTGAGCGATTTCTGACGTGCCGGTGATCAACGGTAACGTCAGAAAGGGGCCAAATATTGGTTTTGAATTTTTCAAGAATACATGCTGATCACTACAGCCTCCAAAAAAATCAAAGATGTGCATTGGGGTGAGATACACCTTCAAACAATTTTTCGGAGCGAGCTGAGCGATTTCTGACGTGCCGGTGATCAACGGTAACGTCAGAAAGGGGCCAAATATTGGTTTTGAATTTTTCAAGAATACATGCTGATCACTACAGCCTCCAAAAAAATCAAAGATGTGCATTGGGTTGAGATACACCTTAAAATAAAATTTCAGAGCCACCCAATCGATTTGTGACGTGCCAATGATCAACGGCAGCGTCACACAGGGGCCAAATATTAGTTTTGAATTTTTCAAGAATACATGCTGATCACTACAGCCTCCAAAAAAATCAAAGATGTGCATTGGGGTGAGATACACCTTCAACCAATTTTTCGGAACGAGCTGAGCGATTTCTGACGTGCCGGTGATCAACGGTAACTAACGTCAGAAAGGGGCCAAATATTGGTTTTGAATTTTTCAAGAATACATGCTGATCACTACAGCCTCCAAAAAAATCAAAGATGTGCATTGGGGTGAGATACACCTTCAACCAATTTTTCGGAGCGAGCTGAGCGATTTCTGACGTGCCGGTGATCAACGGTAACGTCAGAAAGGGGCCAAATATTGGTTTTGAATTTTTCAAGAATACATGCTGATCACTACAGCCTCCAAAAAAATCAAAGATGTGCATTGGGGTGAGATACACCTTCAACCAATTTTTCGGAGCGAGCTGAGCGATTTCTGACGTGCCGGTGATCAACGGTAACTAACGTCAGAAAGGGGCCAAATATTGGTTTTGAATTTTTCAAGAATACATGCTGATCACTACAGCCTCCAAAAAAATCAAAGATGTGCATTGGGGTGAGATACACCTTCAAACAATTTTTCGGAGCGAGCTGAGCGATTTCTGACGTGCCGGTGATCAACGATAACGTCAGAAAGGGGCCAAATATTGGTTTTGAATTTTTCAAGAATACATGCTGATCACTACAGCCTCCAAAAAAATCAAAGATGTGCATTGGGTTGAGATACACCTTAAAATAAAATTTCAGAGCCACCCAATCGATTTGTGACGTGCCAATGATCAACGGCAGCGTCACACAGGGGCCAAATATTAGTTTTGAATTTTTCAAGAATACATGCTGATCACTACAGCCTCCAAAAAAATCAAAGATGTGCATTGGGGTGAGATACACCTTCAACCAATTTTTCGGAGCGAGCTGAGCGATTTCTGACGTGCCGGTGATCAACGGTAACTAACGTCAGAAAGGGGCCAAATATTGGTTTTGAATTTTTCAAGAATACATGCTGATCACTACAGCCTCCAAAAAAATCAAAGATGTGCATTGGGGTGAGATACACCTTCAACCAATTTTTCGGAGCGAGCTGAGCGATTTCTGACGTGCCGGTGATCAACGGTAACGTCAGAAAGGGGCCAAATATTGGTTTTGAATTTTTCAAGAATACATGCTGATCACTACAGCCTCCAAAAAAAATCGAAGATGTGCATTGGGGTGAGATACACCTTCAAACAATTTTTCGGAGCCAGCTGAGCGATTTCTGACGTGCCGGTGATCAACGGTAACGTCAGAAAGGGGCCAAATATTGGTTTTGAATTTTTCAAGAATACATGCTGATCACTACAGCCTCCAAAAAAATCGAAGATGTGCATTGGGGTGAGATACACCTTAAAATAAAATTTCAGAGACACCCAATCGATTTGTGACGTGCCGATGATCAACGGCAGCGTCACACAGGGGCCAAATATTAGTTTTGAATTTTTCAAGAATACATGCTGATCACTACAGCCTCCAAAAAAATCAAAGATGTGCATTGGGGTGAGATACACCTTAAAATAAAATTTCAGAGCCACCCAATCGATTTGTGGCGTGCCGATGATCAACGGCAGCGTCACACAGGGGCCAAATATTGGTTTTGATTTTTTCAAGAATACATGCTGATCACTACAGCCTCCAAAAAAATCAAAGATGTGCATTGGGTTGAGAAACACCTTAAAATAAAATTTCAGAGCCACCCAATCGATTTGTGACGTGCCGATGATCAACGGCAGCGTCACACAGGGGCCAAATATTAGTTTTGAATTTTTCAAGAATACATGCTGATCACTACAGCCTCCAAAAAAATCAAAGATGTGCATTGGGGTGAGATACACCTTCAACCAATTTTTCGGAGCGAGCTGAGCGATTTCTGACGTGCCGGTGATCAACGGTAACGTCAGAAAGGGGCCAAATATTGGTTTTGAATTTTTCAAGAATACATGCTGATCACTACAGCCTCCAAAAAAATCAAAGATGTGCATTGGGGTGAGATACACCTTCAACCAATTTTTCGGAGCGAGCTGAGCGATTTCTGACGTGCCGGTGATCAACGGTAACGTCAGAAAGGGGCCAAATATTGGTTTTGAATTTTTCAAGAATACATGCTGATCACTACAGCCTCCAAAAAAATCAAAGATGTGCATTGGGTTGAGATACACCTTAAAATAAAATTTCAGAGCCACCCAATCGATTTGTGACGTGCCGATGATCAACGGCAGCGTCACACAGGGGCCAAATATTAGTTTTGAATTTTTCAAGAATACATGCTGATCACTACAGCCTCCAAAAAAATCAAAGATGTGCATTGGGGTGAGATACACCTTCAAACAATTTTTCGGAGCGAGCTGAGCGATTTCTGACGTGCCGGTGATCAACGGTAACTAACGTCAGAAAGGGGCCAAATATTGGTTTTGAATTTTTCAAGAATACATGCTGATCACTACAGCCTCCAAAAAAATCAAAGATGTGCATTGGGGTGAGATACACCTTAAAATAAAATTTCAGAGACACCCAATCGATTTGTGGCGTGCCGATGATCAACGGCAGCGTCACACAGGGGCCAAATATTGGTTTTGATTTTTTCAAGAATACATGCTGATCACTACAGCCTCCAAAAAAATCAAAGATGTGCATTGGGGTGAGATACACCTTCAACCAATTTTTCGGAGCGAGCTGAGCGATTTGTGGCGTGCCGATGATCAACGGCAGCGTCACACAGGGGCCAAATATTGGTTTTGATTTTTTCAAGAATACATGCTGATCACTACAGCCTCCAAAAAAATCAAAGATGTGCATTGGGGTGAGATACACCATCAAACAATTTTTCGGAGCGAGCTGAGCGATTTCTGACGTGCCGGTGATCAACGGTAACGTCAGAAAGGGGCCAAATATTGGTTTTGAATTTTTCAAGAATACATGCTGATCACTACAGCCTCCAAAAAAATCAAAGATGTGCATTGGGTTGAGATACACCTTAAAATAAAATTTCAGAGCCACCCAATCGATTTGTGACGTGCCAATGATCAACGGCAGCGTCACACAGGGGCCAAATATTAGTTTTGAATTTTTCAAGAATACATGCTGATCACTACAGCCTCCAAAAAAATCAAAGATGTGCATTGGGGTGAGATACACCTTCAACCAATTTTTCGGAGCGAGCTGAGCGATTTCTGACGTGCCGGTGATCAACGGTAACTAACGTTAGAAAGGGGCCAAATATTGGTTTTGAATTTTTCAAGAATACATGCTGATCACTACAGCCTCCAAAAAAATCAAAGATGTGCATTGGGGTGAGATACACCTTCAACCAATTTTTCGGAGCGAGCTGAGCGATTTCTGACGTGCCGGTGATCAACGGTAACGTCAGAAAGGGGCCAAATATTGGTTTTGATTTTTTCAAGAATACATGCTGATCACTACAGCCTCCAAAAAAATCAAAGATGTGCATTGGGTTGAGATACACCTTAAAATAAAATTTCAGAGCCACCCAATCGATTTGTGACGTGCCGATGATCAACGGCAGCGTCACACAGGGGCCAAATATTAGTTTTGAATTTTTCAAGAATACATGCTGATCACTACAGCCTCCAAAAAAATCAAAGATGTGCATTGGGGTGAGATACACCTTCAACCAATTTTTCGGAGCGAGCTGAGCGATTTGTGGCGTGCCGGTGATCAACGGTAACGTCAGAAAGGGGCCAAATATTGGTTTTGAATTTTTCAAGAATACATGCTGATCACTACAGCCTCCAAAAAAATCAAAGATGTGCATTGGGGTGAGATACACCTTCAACCAATTTTTCGGAGCGAGCTGAGCGATTTCTGACGTGCCGGTGATCAACGGTAACGTCAGAAAGGGGCCAAATATTGGTTTTGAATTTTTCAAGAATACATGCTGATCACTACAGCCTCCAAAAAAATCAAAGATGTGCATTGGGGTGAGATACACCTTCAACCAATTTTTCGGAGCGAGCTGAGCGATTTCTGACGTGCCGGTGATCAACGGTAACGTCAGAAAGGGGCCAAATATTGGTTTTGAATTTTTCAAGAATACATGCTGATCACTACAGCCTCCAAAAAAATCAAAGATGTGCATTGGGTTGAGATACACCTTAAAATAAAATTTCAGAGCCACCCAATCGATTTGTGACGTGCCGATGATCAACGGCAGCGTCACACAGGGGCCAAATATTAGTTTTGAATTTTTCAAGAATACATGCTGATCACTACAGCCTCCAAAAAAATCAAAGATGTGCATTGGGGTGAGATACACCTTCAAACAATTTTTCGGAGCGAGCTGAGCGATTTCTGACGTGCCGGTGATCAACGGTAACTAACGTCAGAAAGGGGCCAAATATTGGTTTTGAATTTTTCAAGAATACATGCTGATCACTACAGCCTCCAAAAAAATCAAAGATGTGCATTGGGGTGAGATACACCTTAAAATAAAATTTCAGAGACACCCAATCGATTTGTGACGTGCCGATGATCAACGGCAGCGTAACACAGGGGACAAATATTAGTTTTGAATTTTTCAAGAATACATGCTGATCACTACAGCCTCCAAAAAAATCAAAGATGTGCATTGGGGTGAGATACACCTTAAAATAAAATTTCAGAGCCACCCAATCGATCTGTGGCGTGCCGATGATCAACGGCAGCGTCACACAGGGGCCAAATATTGGTTTTGATTTTTTCAAGAATACATGCTGATCACTACAGCCTCCAAAAAAATCAAAGATGTGCATTGGGTTGAGATACACCTTAAAATAAAATTTCAGAGCCACCCAATCGATTTGTGACGTGCCGATGATCAACGGCAGCGTCACACAGGGGCCAAATATTAGTTTTGAATTTTTCAAGAATACATGCTGATCACTACAGCCTCCAAAAAAATCAAAGATGTGCATTGGGGTGAGATACACCTTCAACCAATTTTTCGGAGCGAGCTGAGCGATTTCTGACGTGCCGGTGATCAACGGTAACGTCAGAAAGGGGCCAAATATTGGTTTTGATTTTTTCAAGAATACATGCTGATCACTACAGCCTCCAAAAAAATCAAAGATGTGCATTGGGTTGAGATACACCTTAAAATAAAATTTCAGAGCCACCCAATCGATTTGTGACGTGCCGATGATCAACGGCAGCGTCACACAGGGGCCAAATATTAGTTTTGAATTTTTCAAGAATACATGCTGATCACTACAGCCTCCAAAAAAATCAAAGATGTGCATTGGGGTGAGATACACCTTCAACCAATTTTTCGGAGCGAGCTGAGCGATTTCTGACATGCCGGTGATCAACGGTAACGTCAGAAAGGGGCCAAATATTGGTTTTGAATTTTTCAAGAATACATGCTGATCACTACAGCCTCCAAAAAAATCAAAGATGTGCATTGGGGTGAGATACACCTTCAAACAATTTTTCGGAGCGAGCTGAGCGATTTCTGACGTGCCGGTGATCAACGGTAACGTCAGAAAGGGGCCAAATATTGGTTTTGAATTTTTCAAGAATACATGCTGATCACTACAGCCTCCAAAAAAATCAAAGATGTGCATTGGGGTGAGATACACCTTCAACCAATTTTTCGGAGCGAGCTGAGCGATTTCTGACGTGCCGGTGATCAACGGTAACGTCAGAAAGGGGCCAAATATTGGTTTTGAATTTTTCAAGAATACATGCTGATCACTACAGCCTCCAAAAAAATCGAAGATGTGCATTGGGGTGAGATACACCTTCAAACAATTTTTAGGAGCCAGCTGAGCGATTTCTGACGTGCCGGTGATCAACGGTAACGTCAGAAAGGGGCCAAATATTGGTTTTGAATTTTTCAAGAATACATGCTGATCACTACAGCCTCCAAAAAAATCGAAGATGTGCATTGGGGTGAGATACACCTTAAAATAAAATTTCAGAGACACCCAATCGATTTGTGACGTGCCGATGATCAACGGCAGCGTCACACAGGGGCCAAATATTAGTTTTGAATTTTTCAAGAATACATGCTGATCACTACAGCCTCCAAAAAAATCAAAGATGTGCATTGGGGTGAGATACACCTTAAAATAAAATTTCAGAGCCACCCAATCGATTTGTGGCGTGCCGATGATCAACGGCAGCGTCACACAGGGGCCAAATATTGGTTTTGATTTTTTCAAGAATACATGCTGATCACTACAGCCTCCAAAAAAATCAAAGATGTGCATTGGGTTGAGAAACACCTTAAAATAAAATTTCAGAGCCACCCAATCGATTTGTGACGTGCCGATGATCAACGGCAGCGTCACACAGGGGCCAAATATTAGTTTTGAATTTTTCAAGAATACATGCTGATCACTACAGCCTCCAAAAAAATCAAAGATGTGCATTGGGGTGAGATACACCTTCAACCAATTTTTCGGAGCGAGCTGAGCGATTTCTGACGTGCCGGTGATCAACGGTAACGTCAGAAAGGGGCCAAATATTGGTTTTGAATTTTTCAAGAATACATGCTGATCACTACAGCCTCCAAAAAAATCAAAGATGTGCATTGGGGTGAGATACACCTTCAACCAATTTTTCGGAGCGAGCTGAGCGATTTCTGACGTGCCGGTGATCAACGGTAACGTCAGAAAGGGGCCAAATATTGGTTTTGAATTTTTCAAGAATACATGCTGATCACTACAGCCTCCAAAAAAATCAAAGATGTGCATTGGGTTGAGATACACCTTAAAATAAAATTTCAGAGCCACCCAATCGATTTGTGACGTGCCGATGATCAACGGCAGCGTCACACAGGGGCCAAATATTAGTTTTGAATTTTTCAAGAATACATGCTGATCACTACAGCCTCCAAAAAAATCAAAGATGTGCATTGGGGTGAGATACACCTTCAAACAATTTTTCGGAGCGAGCTGAGCGATTTCTGACGTGCCGGTGATCAACGGTAACTAACGTCAGAAAGGGGCCAAATATTGGTTTTGAATTTTTCAAGAATACATGCTGATCACTACAGCCTCCAAAAAAATCAAAGATGTGCATTGGGGTGAGATACACCTTAAAATAAAATTTCAGAGCCACCCAATCGATTTGTGACGTGCCAATGATCAACGGCAGCGTCACACAGGGGCCAAATATTAGTTTTGAATTTTTCAAGAATACATGCTGATCACTACAGCCTCCAAAAAAATCAAAGATGTGCATTGGGGTGAGATACACCTTCAACCAATTTTTCGGAGCGAGCTGAGCGATTTCTGACGTGCCGGTGATCAACGGTAACTAACGTCAGAAAGGGGCCAAATATTGGTTTTGAATTTTTCAAGAATACATGCTGATCACTACAGCCTCCAAAAAAATCAAAGATGTGCATTGGGGTGAGATACACCTTCAAACAATTTTTCGGAGCGAGCTGAGCGATTTCTGACGTGCCGGTGATCAACGGTAACGTCAGAAAGGGGCCAAATATTGGTTTTGAATTTTTCAAGAATACATGCTGATCACTACAGCCTCCAAAAAAATCAAAGATGTGCATTGGGTTGAGATACACCTTAAAATAAAATTTCAGAGCCACCCAATCGATTTGTGACGTGCCAATGATCAACGGCAGCGTCACACAGGGGCCAAATATTAGTTTTGAATTTTTCAAGAATACATGCTGATCACTACAGCCTCCAAAAAAATCAAAGATGTGCATTGGGGTGAGATACACCTTCAACCAATTTTTCGGAGCGAGCTGAGCGATTTCTGACGTGCCGGTGATCAACGGTAACTAACGTCAGAAAGGGGCCAAATATTGGTTTTGAATTTTTCAAGAATACATGCTGATCACTACAGCCTCCAAAAAAATCAAAGATGTGCATTGGGGTGAGATACACCTTCAACCAATTTTTCGGAGCGAGCTGAGCGATTTCTGACGTGCCGGTGATCAACGGTAACGTCAGAAAGGGGCCAAATATTGGTTTTGAATTTTTCAAGAATACATGCTGATCACTACAGCCTCCAAAAAAATCAAAGATGTGCATTGGGGTGAGATACACCTTCAACCAATTTTTCGGAGCGAGCTGAGCGATTTCTGACGTGCCGGTGATCAACGGTAACTAACGTCAGAAAGGGGCCAAATATTGGTTTTGAATTTTTCAAGAATACATGCTGATCACTACAGCCTCCAAAAAAATCAAAGATGTGCATTGGGGTGAGATACACCTTCAAACAATTTTTCGGAGCGAGCTGAGCGATTTCTGACGTGCCGGTGATCAACGGTAACGTCAGAAAGGGGCCAAATATTGGTTTTGAATTTTTCAAGAATACATGCTGATCACTACAGCCTCCAAAAAAATCAAAGATGTGCATTGGGTTGAGATACACCTTAAAATAAAATTTCAGAGCCACCCAATCGATTTGTGACGTGCCAATGATCAACGGCAGCGTCACACAGGGGCCAAATATTAGTTTTGAATTTTTCAAGAATACATGCTGATCACTACAGCCTCCAAAAAAATCAAAGATGTGCATTGGGGTGAGATACACCTTCAACCAATTTTTCGGAGCGAGCTGAGCGATTTCTGACGTGCCGGTGATCAACGGTAACTAACGTCAGAAAGGGGCCAAATATTGGTTTTGAATTTTTCAAGAATACATGCTGATCACTACAGCCTCCAAAAAAATCAAAGATGTGCATTGGGGTGAGATACACCTTCAACCAATTTTTCGGAGCGAGCTGAGCGATTTCTGACGTGCCGGTGATCAACGGTAACGTCAGAAAGGGGCCAAATATTGGTTTTGAATTTTTCAAGAATACATGCTGATCACTACAGCCTCCAAAAAAATCGAAGATGTGCATTGGGGTGAGATACACCTTCAAACAATTTTTCGGAGCGAGCTGAGCGATTTCTGACGTGCCGGTGATCAACGGTAACTAACGTCAGAAAGGGGCCAAATATTGGTTTTGAATTTTTCAAGAATACATGCTGATCACTACAGCCTCCAAAAAAATCAAAGATGTGCATTGGGGTGAGATACACCTTCAACCAATTTTTCGGAGCGAGCTGAGCGATTTCTGACGTGCCGGTGATCAACGGTAACGTCAGAAAGGGGCCAAATATTGGTTTTGAATTTTTCAAGAATACATGCTGATCACTACAGCCTCCAAAAAAAATCGAAGATGTGCATTGGGGTGAGATACACCTTCAAACAATTTTTCGGAGCCAGCTGAGCGATTTCTGACGTGCCGGTGATCAACGGTAACGTCAGAAAGGGGCCAAATATTGGTTTTGAATTTTTCAAGAATACATGCTGATCACTACAGCCTCCAAAAAAATCGAAGATGTGCATTGGGGTGAGATACACCTTAAAATAAAATTTCAGAGACACCCAATCGATTTGTGACGTGCCGATGATCAACGGCAGCGTCACACAGGGGCCAAATATTAGTTTTGAATTTTTCAAGAATACATGCTGATCACTACAGCCTCCAAAAAAATCAAAGATGTGCATTGGGGTGAGATACACCTTAAAATAAAATTTCAGAGCCACCCAATCGATTTGTGGCGTGCCGATGATCAACGGCAGCGTCACACAGGGGCCAAATATTGGTTTTGATTTTTTCAAGAATACATGCTGATCACTACAGCCTCCAAAAAAATCAAAGATGTGCATTGGGTTGAGAAACACCTTAAAATAAAATTTCAGAGCCACCCAATCGATTTGTGACGTGCCGATGATCAACGGCAGCGTCACACAGGGGCCAAATATTAGTTTTGAATTTTTCAAGAATACATGCTGATCACTACAGCCTCCAAAAAAATCAAAGATGTGCATTGGGGTGAGATACACCTTCAAACAATTTTTCGGAGCGAGCTGAGCGATTTCTGACGTGCCGGTGATCAACGGTAACTAACGTCAGAAAGGGGCCAAATATTGGTTTTGAATTTTTCAAGAATACATGCTGATCACTACAGCCTCCAAAAAAATCAAAGATGTGCATTGGGGTGAGATACATCTTAAAATAAAATTTCAGAGACACCCAATCGATTTGTGGCGTGCCGATGATCAACGGCAGCGTCACACAGGGGCCAAATATTGGTTTTGATTTTTTCAAGAATACATGCTGATCACTACAGCCTCCGAAAAAATCAAAGATGTGCATTGGGGTGAGATACACCTTCAACCAATTTTTCGGAGCGAGCTGAGCGATTTCTGACGTGCCGGTGATCAACGGTAACGTCAGAAAGGGGCCAAATATTGGTTTTGAATTTTTCAAGAATACATGCTGATCACTACAGCCTCCAAAAAAATCAAAGATGTGCATTGGGGTGAGATACACCTTCAAACAATTTTTCAGAGCGAGCTGAGCGATTTCTGACGTGCCGGTGATCAACGGTAACGTCAGAAAGGGGCCAAATATTGGTTTTGAATTTTTCAAGAATACATGCTGATCACTACAGCCTCCAAAAAAATCAAAGATGTGCATTGGGGTGAGATACACCTTCAAACAATTTTTCAGAGCGAGCTGAGCGATTTCTGACGTGCCGGTGATCAACGGTAACGTCAGAAAGAGGCCAAATATTGGTTTTGAATTTTTTTAAGAATACATGCTGATCACTACAGCCTCCAAAAAAATCAAAGATGTGTATTGGGGTGAGATAACCCTTAAAATAAAATTTCAGAGACACCCAATCGATTTGTGACGTGCCGATGATCAACGGCAGCGTCACACAGGGGCCAAATATTAGTTTTGAATTTTTCAAGAATACATGCTGATCACTACAGCCTCCAAAAAAATCAAAGATGTGCATTGGGGTGAGATACACCTTAAAATAAAATTTCAGAGACACCCAATCGATTTGTGGCGTGCCGATGATCAACGGCAGCGTCACACAGGGGCCAAATATTGGTTTTGATTTTTTCAAGAATACATGCTGATCACTACAGCCTCCAAAAAAATCAAAGATGTGCATTGGGGTGAGATACACCTTCAACCAATTTTTCGGAGCGAGCTGAGCGATTTCTGACGTGCCGATGATCAACGGTAACGTCAGAAAGGGGCCAAATATTGGTTTTGAATTTTTCAAGAATACATGCTGATCACTACAGCCTCCAAAAAAATCAAAGATGTGCATTGGGGTGAGATACACCTTCAAACAATTTTTCGGAGCGAGCTGAGCGATTTCTGACGTGCCGGTGATCAACGGTAACGTCAGAAAGGGGCCAAATATTGGTTTTGAATTTTTCAAGAATACATGCTGATCACTACAGCCTCCAAAAAAATCAAAGATGTGCATTGGGGTGAGATACACCTTCAACCAATTTTTCGGAGCGAGCTGAGCGATTTCTGACGTGCCGGTGATCAACGGTAACGTCAGAAAGGGGCCAAATATTGGTTTTGATTTTTTCAAGAATACATGCTGATCACTACAGCCTCCAAAAAAATCAAAGATGTGCATTGGGGTGAGATACACCTTCAACCAATTTTTCGGAGCGAGCTGAGCGATTTCTGACGTGCCGATGATCAACGGTAACGTCAGAAAGGGGCCAAATATTGGTTTTGAATTTTTCAAGAATACATGCTGATCACTACAGCCTCCAAAAAAATCAAAGATGTGCATTGGGGTGAGATACACCTTCAAACAATTTTTCGGAGCGAGCTGAGCGATTTCTGACGTGCCGGTGATCAACGGTAACGTCAGAAAGGGGCCAAATATTGGTTTTGAATTTTTCAAGAATACATGCTGATCACTACAGCCTCCAAAAAAATCAAAGATGTGCATTGGGGTGAGATACACCTTCAACCAATTTTTCGGAGCGAGCTGAGCGATTTCTGACGTGCCGGTGATCAACGGTAACGTCAGAAAGGGGCCAAATATTGGTTTTGAATTTTTCAAGAATACATGCTGATCACTACAGCCTCCAAAAAAATCGAAGATGTGCATTGGGGTGAGATACACCTTAAAATAAAATTTCAGAGCCACCCAATCGATCTGTGGCGTGCCGATGATCAACGGCAGCGTCACACAGGGGCCAAATATTGGTTTTGATTTTTTCAAGAATACATGCTGATCACTACAGCCTCCAAAAAAATCAAAGATGTGCATTGGGTTGAGATACACCTTAAAATAAAATTTCAGAGCCACCCAATCGATTTGTGACGTGCCGATGATCAACGGCAGCGTCACACAGGGGCCAAATATTAGTTTTGAATTTTTCAAGAATACATGCTGATCACTACAGCCTCCAAAAAAATCAAAGATGTGCATGGGGTGAGATACACCTTCAACCAATTTTTCGGAGCGAGCTGAGCGATTTCTGACATGCCGGTGATCAACGGTAACGTCAGAAAGGGGCCAAATATTGGTTTTGAATTTTTCAAGAATACATGCTGATCACTACAGCCTCCAAAAAAATCAAAGATGTGCATTGGGGTGAGATACACCTTCAACCAATTTTTCGGAGCGAGCTGAGCGATTTGTGGCGTGCCGGTGATCAACGGTAACGTCAGAAAGGGGCCAAATATTGGTTTTGAATTTTTCAAGAATACATGCTGATCACTACAGCCTCCAAAAAAATCAAAGATGTGCATTGGGGTGAGATACACCTTCAACCAATTTTTCGGAGCGAGCTGAGCGATTTCTGACGTGCCGGTGATCAACGGTAACGTCAGAAAGGGGCCAAATATTGGTTTTGAATTTTTCAAGAATACATGCTGATCACTACAGCCTCCAAAAAAATCGAAGATGTGCATTGGGGTGAGATACACCTTCAAACAATTTTTCGGAGCCAGCTGAGCGATTTCTGACGTGCCGGTGATCAACGGTAACGTCAGAAAGGGGCCAAATATTGGTTTTGAATTTTTCAAGAATACATGCTGATCACTACAGCCTCCAAAAAAATCGAAGATGTGCATTGGGGTGAGATACACCTTAAAATAAAATTTCAGAGACACCCAATCGATTTGTGACGTGCCGATGATCAACGGCAGCGTCACACAGGGGCCAAATATTAGTTTTGAATTTTTCAAGAATACATGCTGATCACTACAGCCTCCAAAAAAATCAAAGATGTGCATTGGGGTGAGATACACCTTAAAATAAAATTTCAGAGCCACCCAATCGATTTGTGGCGTGCCGATGATCAACGGTAACGTCAGAAAGGGGCCAAATATTGGTTTTGAATTTTTCAAGAATACATGCTGATCACTACAGCCTCCAAAAAAATCAAAGATGTGCATTGGGGTGAGATACACCTTCAACCAATTTTTCGGAGCGAGCTGAGCGATTTCTGACGTGCCGGTGATCAACGGTAACGTCAGAAAGGGGCCAAATATTGGTTTAGAATTTTTCAAGAATACATGCTGATCACTACAGCCTCCAAAAAAATCAAAGATGTGCATTGGGTTGAGATACACCTTAAAATAAAATTTCAGAGCCACCCAATCGATTTGTGACGTGCCAATGATCAACGGCAGCGTCACACAGGGGCCAAATATTAGTTTTGAATTTTTCAAGAATACATGCTGATCACTACAGCCTCCAAAAAAATCAAAGATGTGCATTGGGGTGAGATACACCTTCAACCAATTTTTCGGAGCGAGCTGAGCGATTTCTGACGTGCCGGTGATCAACGGTAACTAACGTCAGAAAGGGGCCAAATATTGGTTTTGAATTTTTCAAGAATACATGCTGATCACTACAGCCTCCAAAAAAATCAAAGATGTGCATTGGGGTGAGATACACCTTCAAACAATTTTTCGGAGCGAGCTGAGCGATTTCTGACGTGCCGGTGATCAACGGTAACGTCAGAAAGGGGCCAAATATTGGTTTTGAATTTTTCAAGAATACATGCTGATCACTACAGCCTCCAAAAAAATCAAAGATGTGCATTGGGTTGAGATACACCTTAAAATAAAATTTCAGAGCCACCCAATCGATTTGTGACGTGCCAATGATCAACGGCAGCGTCACACAGGGGCCAAATATTAGTTTTGAATTTTTCAAGAATACATGCTGATCACTACAGCCTCCAAAAAAATCAAAGATGTGCATTGGGGTGAGATACACCTTCAACCAATTTTTCGGAGCGAGCTGAGCGATTTCTGACGTGCCGGTGATCAACGGTAACTAACGTCAGAAAGGGGCCAAATATTGGTTTTGAATTTTTCAAGAATACATGCTGATCACTACAGCCTCCAAAAAAATCAAAGATGTGCATTGGGGTGAGATACACCTTCAAACAATTTTTCGGAGCGAGCTGAGCGATTTCTGACGTGCCGGTGATCAACGGTAACGTCAGAAAGGGGCCAAATATTGGTTTTGAATTTTTCAAGAATACATGCTGATCACTACAGCCTCCAAAAAAATCAAAGATGTGCATTGGGGTGAGATACACCTTCAACCAATTTTTCGGAGCGAGCTGAGCGATTTCTGACGTGCCGGTGATCAACGGTAACGTCAGAAAGGGGCCAAATATTGGTTTTGAATTTTTCAAGAATACATGCTGATCACTACAGCCTCCAAAAAAATCGAAGATGTGCATTGGGGTGAGATACACCTTCAAACAATTTTTCGGAGCGAGCTGAGCGATTTCTGACGTGCCGGTGATCAACGGTAACTAACGTCAGAAAGGGGCCAAATATTGGTTTTGAATTTTTCAAGAATACATGCTGATCACTACAGCCTCCAAAAAAATCAAAGATGTGCATTGGGGTGAGATACATCTTAAAATAAAATTTCAGAGACACCCAATCGATTTGTGGCGTGCCGATGATCAACGGCAGCGTCACACAGGGGCCAAATATTGGTTTTGATTTTTTCAAGAATACATGCTGATCACTACAGCCTCCGAAAAAATCAAAGATGTGCATTGGGGTGAGATACACCTTCAACCAATTTTTCGGAGCGAGCTGAGCGATTTCTGACGTGCCGGTGATCAACGGTAACGTCAGAAAGGGGCCAAATATTGGTTTTGAATTTTTCAAGAATACATGCTGATCACTACAGCCTCCAAAAAAATCAAAGATGTGCATTGGGGTGAGATACACCTTCAAACAATTTTTCAGAGCGAGCTGAGCGATTTCTGACGTGCCGGTGATCAACGGTAACGTCAGAAAGGGGCCAAATATTGGTTTTGAATTTTTCAAGAATACATGCTGATCACTACAGCCTCCAAAAAAATCAAAGATGTGCATTGGGGTGAGATACACCTTCAAACAATTTTTCAGAGCGAGCTGAGCGATTTCTGACGTGCCGGTGATCAACGGTAACGTCAGAAAGAGGCCAAATATTGGTTTTGAATTTTTTTAAGAATACATGCTGATCACTACAGCCTCCAAAAAAATCAAAGATGTGTATTGGGGTGAGATAACCCTTAAAATAAAATTTCAGAGACACCCAATCGATTTGTGACGTGCCGATGATCAACGGCAGCGTCACACAGGGGCCAAATATTAGTTTTGAATTTTTCAAGAATACATGCTGATCACTACAGCCTCCAAAAAAATCAAAGATGTGCATTGGGGTGAGATACACCTTAAAATAAAATTTCAGAGACACCCAATCGATTTGTGGCGTGCCGATGATCAACGGCAGCGTCACACAGGGGCCAAATATTGGTTTTGATTTTTTCAAGAATACATGCTGATCACTACAGCCTCCAAAAAAATCAAAGATGTGCATTGGGGTGAGATACACCTTCAACCAATTTTTCGGAGCGAGCTGAGCGATTTCTGACGTGCCGATGATCAACGGTAACGTCAGAAAGGGGCCAAATATTGGTTTTGAATTTTTCAAGAATACATGCTGATCACTACAGCCTCCAAAAAAATCAAAGATGTGCATTGGGGTGAGATACACCTTCAAACAATTTTTCGGAGCGAGCTGAGCGATTTCTGACGTGCCGGTGATCAACGGTAACGTCAGAAAGGGGCCAAATATTGGTTTTGAATTTTTCAAGAATACATGCTGATCACTACAGCCTCCAAAAAAATCGAAGATGTGCATTGGGGTGAGATACACCTTAAAATAAAATTTCAGAGCCACCCAATCGATCTGTGGCGTGCCGATGATCAACGGCAGCGTCACACAGGGGCCAAATATTGGTTTTGATTTTTTCAAGAATACATGCTGATCACTACAGCCTCCAAAAAAATCAAAGATGTGCATTGGGTTGAGATACACCTTAAAATAAAATTTCAGAGCCACCCAATCGATTTGTGACGTGCCGATGATCAACGGCAGCGTCACACAGGGGCCAAATATTAGTTTTGAATTTTTCAAGAATACATGCTGATCACTACAGCCTCCAAAAAAATCAAAGATGTGCATTGGGGTGAGATACACCTTCAACCAATTTTTCGGAGCGAGCTGAGCGATTTCTGACATGCCGGTGATCAACGGTAACGTCAGAAAGGGGCCAAATATTGGTTTTGAATTTTTCAAGAATACATGCTGATCACTACAGCCTCCAAAAAAATCAAAGATGTGCATTGGGGTGAGATACACCTTCAACCAATTTTTCGGAGCGAGCTGAGCGATTTGTGGCGTGCCGGTGATCAACGGTAACGTCAGAAAGGGGCCAAATATTGGTTTTGAATTTTTCAAGAATACATGCTGATCACTACAGCCTCCAAAAAAATCAAAGATGTGCATTGGGGTGAGATACACCTTCAACCAATTTTTCGGAGCGAGCTGAGCGATTTCTGACGTGCCGGTGATCAACGGTAACGTCAGAAAGGGGCCAAATATTGGTTTTGAATTTTTCAAGAATACATGCTGATCACTACAGCCTCCAAAAAAATCGAAGATGTGCATTGGGGTGAGATACACCTTCAAACAATTTTTCGGAGCCAGCTGAGCGATTTCTGACGTGCCGGTGATCAACGGTAACGTCAGAAAGGGGCCAAATATTGGTTTTGAATTTTTCAAGAATACATGCTGATCACTACAGCCTCCAAAAAAATCGAAGATGTGCATTGGGGTGAGATACACCTTAAAATAAAATTTCAGAGACACCCAATCGATTTGTGACGTGCCGATGATCAACGGCAGCGTCACACAGGGGCCAAATATTAGTTTTGAATTTTTCAAGAATACATGCTGATCACTACAGCCTCCAAAAAAAATCAAAGATGTGCATTGGGGTGAGATACACCTTAAAATAAAATTTCAGAGCCACCCAATCGATTTGTGGCGTGCCGATGATCAACGGCAGCGTCACACAGGGGCCAAATATTGGTTTTGATTTTTTCAAGAATACATGCTGATCACTACAGCCTCCAAAAAAATCAAAGATGTGCATTGGGTTGAGAAACACCTTAAAATAAAATTTCAGAGCCACCCAATCGATTTGTGACGTGCCGATGATCAACGGCAGCGTCACACAGGGGCCAAATATTAGTTTTGAATTTTTCAAGAATACATGCTGATCACTACAGCCTCCAAAAAAATCAAAGATGTGCATTGGGGTGAGATACACCTTCAACCAATTTTTCGGAGCGAGCTGAGCGATTTCTGACGTGCCGGTGATCAACGGTAACGTCAGAAAGGGGCCAAATATTGGTTTTGAATTTTTCAAGAATACATGCTGATCACTACAGCCTCCAAAAAAATCAAAGATGTGCATTGGGGTGAGATACACCTTCAACCAATTTTTCGGAGCGAGCTGAGCGATTTCTGACGTGCCGGTGATCAACGGTAACGTCAGAAAGGGGCCAAATATTGGTTTTGAATTTTTCAAGAATACATGCTGATCACTACAGCCTCCAAAAAAATCAAAGATGTGCATTGGGTTGAGATACACCTTAAAATAAAATTTCAGAGCCACCCAATCGATTTGTGACGTGCCGATGATCAACGGCAGCGTCACACAGGGGCCAAATATTAGTTTTGAATTTTTCAAGAATACATGCTGATCACTACAGCCTCCAAAAAAATCAAAGATGTGCATTGGGGTGAGATACACCTTCAAACAATTTTTCGGAGCGAGCTGAGCGATTTCTGACGTGCCGGTGATCAACGGTAACTAACGTCAGAAAGGGGCCAAATATTGGTTTTGAATTTTTCAAGAATACATGCTGATCACTACAGCCTCCAAAAAAATCAAAGATGTGCATTGGGGTGAGATACACCTTAAAATAAAATTTCAGAGACACCCAATCGATTTGTGGCGTGCCGATGATCAACGGCAGCGTCACACAGGGGCCAAATATTGGTTTTGATTTTTTCAAGAATACATGCTGATCACTACAGCCTCCAAAAAAATCAAAGATGTGCATTGGGGTGAGATACACCTTCAACCAATTTTTCGGAGCGAGCTGAGCGATTTGTGGCGTGCCGATGATCAACGGCAGCGTCACACAGGGGCCAAATATTGGTTTTGATTTTTTCAAGAATACATGCTGATCACTACAGCCTCCAAAAAAATCAAAGATGTGCATTGGGGTGAGATACACCTTCAAACAATTTTTCGGAGCGAGCTGAGCGATTTCTGACGTGCCGGTGATCAACGGTAACGTCAGAAAGGGGCCAAATATTGGTTTTGAATTTTTCAAGAATACATGCTGATCACTACAGCCTCCAAAAAAATCAAAGATGTGCATTGGGTTGAGATACACCTTAAAATAAAATTTCAGAGCCACCCAATCGATTTGTGACGTGCCAATGATCAACGGCAGCGTCACACAGGGGCCAAATATTAGTTTTGAATTTTTCAAGAATACATGCTGATCACTACAGCCTCCAAAAAAATCAAAGATGTGCATTGGGGTGAGATACACCTTCAACCAATTTTTCGGAGCGAGCTGAGCGATTTCTGACGTGCCGGTGATCAACGGTAACTAACGTCAGAAAGGGGCCAAATATTGGTTTTGAATTTTTCAAGAATACATGCTGATCACTACAGCCTCCAAAAAAATCAAAGATGTGCATTGGGGTGAGATACACCTTCAAACAATTTTTCGGAGCGAGCTGAGCGATTTCTGACGTGCCGGTGATCAACGGTAACGTCAGAAAGGGGCCAAATATTGGTTTTGAATTTTTCAAGAATACATGCTGATCACTACAGCCTCCAAAAAAATCAAAGATGTGCATTGGGTTGAGATACACCTTAAAATAAAATTTCAGAGCCACCCAATCGATTTGTGACGTGCCAATGATCAACGGCAGCGTCACACAGGGGCCAAATATTAGTTTTGAATTTTTCAAGAATACATGCTGATCACTACAGCCTCCAAAAAAATCAAAGATGTGCATTGGGGTGAGATACACCTTCAACCAATTTTTCGGAGCGAGCTGAGCGATTTCTGACGTGCCGGTGATCAACGGTAACTAACGTCAGAAAGGGGCCAAATATTGGTTTTGAATTTTTCAAGAATACATGCTGATCACTACAGCCTCCAAAAAAATCAAAGATGTGCATTGGGGTGAGATACACCTTCAAACAATTTTTCGGAGCGAGCTGAGCGATTTCTGACGTGCCGGTGATCAACGGTAACGTCAGAAAGGGGCCAAATATTGGTTTTGAATTTTTCAAGAATACATGCTGATCACTACAGCCTCCAAAAAAATCAAAGATGTGCATTGGGGTGAGATACACCTTCAACCAATTTTTCGGAGCGAGCTGAGCGATTTCTGACGTGCCGGTGATCAACGGTAACGTCAGAAAGGGGCCAAATATTGGTTTTGAATTTTTCAAGAATACATGCTGATCACTACAGCCTCCAAAAAAATCGAAGATGTGCATTGGGGTGAGATACACCTTCAAACAATTTTTCGGAGCGAGCTGAGCGATTTCTGACGTGCCGGTGATCAACGGTAACTAACGTCAGAAAGGGGCCAAATATTGGTTTTGAATTTTTCAAGAATACATGCTGATCACTACAGCCTCCAAAAAAATCAAAGATGTGCATTGGGGTGAGATACATCTTAAAATAAAATTTCAGAGACACCCAATCGATTTGTGGCGTGCCGATGATCAACGGCAGCGTCACACAGGGGCCAAATATTGGTTTTGATTTTTTCAAGAATACATGCTGATCACTACAGCCTCCGAAAAAATCAAAGATGTGCATTGGGGTGAGATACACCTTCAACCAATTTTTCGGAGCGAGCTGAGCGATTTCTGACGTGCCGGTGATCAACGGTAACGTCAGAAAGGGGCCAAATATTGGTTTTGAATTTTTCAAGAATACATGCTGATCACTACAGCCTCCAAAAAAATCAAAGATGTGCATTGGGGTGAGATACACCTTCAAACAATTTTTCAGAGCGAGCTGAGCGATTTCTGACGTGCCGGTGATCAACGGTAACGTCAGAAAGGGGCCAAATATTGGTTTTGAATTTTTCAAGAATACATGCTGATCACTACAGCCTCCAAAAAAATCAAAGATGTGCATTGGGGTGAGATACACCTTCAAACAATTTTTCAGAGCGAGCTGAGCGATTTCTGACGTGCCGGTGATCAACGGTAACGTCAGAAAGAGGCCAAATATTGGTTTTGAATTTTTTTAAGAATACATGCTGATCACTACAGCCTCCAAAAAAATCAAAGATGTGTATTGGGGTGAGATAACCCTTAAAATAAAATTTCAGAGACACCCAATCGATTTGTGACGTGCCGATGATCAACGGCAGCGTCACACAGGGGCCAAATATTAGTTTTGAATTTTTCAAGAATACATGCTGATCACTACAGCCTCCAAAAAAATCAAAGATGTGCATTGGGGTGAGATACACCTTCAACCAATTTTTCGGAGCGAGCTGAGCGATTTCTGACGTGCCGGTGATCAACGGTAACGTCAGAAAGGGGCCAAATATTGGTTTTGAATTTTTCAAGAATACATGCTGATCACTACAGCCTCCAAAAAAATCAAAGATGTGCATTGGGGTGAGATACACCTTCAAACAATTTTTCGGAGCGAGCTGAGCGATTTCTGACGTGCCGGTGATCAACGGTAACGTCAGAAAGGGGCCAAATATTGGTTTTGAATTTTTCAAGAATACATGCTGATCACTACAGCCTCCAAAAAAATCAAAGATGTGCATTGGGTTGAGATACACCTTAAAATAAAATTTCAGAGCCACCCAATCGATTTGTGACGTGCCGATGATCAACGGCAGCGTCACACAGGGGCCAAATATTAGTTTTGAATTTTTCAAGAATACATGCTGATCACTACAGCCTCCAAAAAAATCAAAGATGTGCATTGGGGTGAGATACACCTTAAAATAAAATTTCAGAGACACCCAATCGATTTGTGGCGTGCCGATGATCAACGGCAGCGTCACACAGGGGCCAAATATTGGTTTTGATTTTTTCAAGAATACATGCTGATCACTACAGCCTCCAAAAAAATCAAAGATGTGCATTGGGGTGAGATACACCTTCAACCAATTTTTCGGAGCGAGCTGAGCGATTTCTGACGTGCCGGTGATCAACGGTAACGTCAGAAAGGGGCCAAATATTGGTTTTGAATTTTTCAAGAATACATGCTGATCACTACAGCCTCCAAAAAAATCAAAGATGTGCATTGGGGTGAGATACACCTTAAAATAAAATTTCAGAGACACCCAATCGATTTGTGGCGTGCCGATGATCAACGGCAGCGTCACACAGGGGCCAAATATTGGTTTTGATTTTTTCAAGAATACATGCTGATCACTACAGCCTCCAAAAAAATCAAAGATGTGCATTGGGGTGAGATACACCTTCAAACAATTTTTCGGAGCGAGCTGAGCGATTTCTGACGTGCCGGTGATCAACGGTAACGTCAGAAAGAGGCCAAATATTGGTTTTGAATTTTTTTAAGAATACATGCTGATCACTACAGCCTCCAAAAAAATCAAAGATGTGTATTGGGGTGAGATAACCCTTAAAATAAAATTTCAGAGACACCCAATCGATTTGTGACGTGCCGATGATCAACGGCAGCGTCACACAGGGGCCAAATATTAGTTTTGATTTTTTTAAAGAATACATGCTGATCACTACAGCCTCCAAAAAAATCAAAGATGTGCATTGGGGTGAGATACACCTTCAACCAATTTTTCGGAGCGAGCTGAGCGATTTCTGACGTGCCGGTGATCAACGGTAACGTCAGAAAGGGGCCAAATATTGGTTTTGAATTTTTCAAGAATACATGCTGATCACTACAGCCTCCAAAAAAATCAAAGATGTGCATTGGGGTGAGATACACCTTCAAACAATTTTTCGGAGCGAGCTGAGCGATTTCTGACGTGCCGGTGATCAACGGTAACGTCAGAAAGGGGCCAAATATTGGTTTTGAATTTTTCAAGAATACATGCTGATCACTACAGCCTCCAAAAAAATCAAAGATGTGCATTGGGGTGAGATACACCTTCAACCAATTTTTCGGAGCGAGCTGAGCGATTTCTGACGTGCCGGTGATCAACGGTAACGTCAGAAAGGGGCCAAATATTGGTTTTGAATTTTTCAAGAATACATGCTGATCACTACAGCCTCCAAAAAAATCAAAGATGTGCATTGGGTTGAGATACACCTTAAAATAAAATTTCAGAGCCACCCAATCGATTTGTGACGTGCCGATGATCAACGGCAGCGTCACACAGGGGCCAAATATTAGTTTTGAATTTTTCAAGAATACATGCTGATCACTACAGCCTCCAAAAAAATCAAAGATGTGCATTGGGGTGAGATACACCTTCAAACAATTTTTCGGAGCGAGCTGAGCGATTTCTGACGTGCCGGTGATCAACGGTAACTAACGTCAGAAAGGGGCCAAATATTGGTTTTGAATTTTTCAAGAATACATGCTGATCACTACAGCCTCCAAAAAAATCAAAGATGTGCATTGGGGTGAGATACACCTTAAAATAAAATTTCAGAGCCACCCAATCGATTTGTGGCGTGCCGATGATCAACGGCAGCGTCACACAGGGGCCAAATATTGGTTTTGATTTTTTCAAGAATACATGCTGATCACTACAGCCTCCAAAAAAATCAAAGATGTGCATTGGGTTGAGAAACACCTTAAAATAAAATTTCAGAGCCACCCAATCGATTTGTGACGTGCCGATGATCAACGGCAGCGTCACACAGGGGCCAAATATTAGTTTTGAATTTTTCAAGAATACATGCTGATCACTACAGCCTCCAAAAAAATCAAAGATGTGCATTGGGGTGAGATACACCTTCAAACAATTTTTCGGAGCGAGCTGAGCGATTTCTGACATGCCGGTGATCAACGGTAACGTCAGAAAGGGGCCAAATATTGGTTTTGAATTTTTCAAGAATACATGCTGATCACTACAGCCTCCAAAAAAATCAAAGATGTGCATTGGGTTGAGATACACCTTAAAATAAAATTTCAGAGCCACCCAATCGATTTGTGACGTGCCGATGATCAACGGCAGCGTCACACAGGGGCCAAATATTAGTTTTGAATTTTTCAAGAATACATGCTGATCACTACAGCCTCCAAAATAATCAAAGATGTGCATTGGGGTGAGATACACCTTCAAACAATTTTTCGGAGCGAGCTGAGCGATTTCTGACGTGCCGGTGATCAACGGTAACGTCAGAAAGGGGCCAAATATTGGTTTTGATTTTTTCAAGAATACATGCTGATCACTACAGCCTCCAAAAAAATCAAAGATGTGCATTGGGGTGAGATACACCTTCAAACAATTTTTCGGAGCGAGCTGAGCGATTTCTGACGTGCCGGTGATCAACGGTAACGTCAGAAAGGGGCCAAATATTGGTTTTGAATTTTTCAAGAATACATGCTGATCACTACAGCCTCCAAAAAAATCGAAGATGTGCATTGGGGTGAGATACACCTTCAAACAATTTTTCGGAGCCAGCTGAGCGATTTCTGACGTGCCGGTGATCAACGGTAACGTCAGAAAGGGGCCAAATATTGGTTTTGAATTTTTCAAGAATACATGCTGATCACTACAGCCTCCAAAAAAATCAAAGATGTGCATTGGGGTGAGATACACCTTAAAATAAAATTTCAGAGACACCCAATCGATTTGTGGCGTGCCGATGATCAACGGCAGCGTCACACAGGGGCCAAATATTGGTTTTGATTTTTTCAAGAATACATGCTGATCACTACAGCCTCCAAAAAAATCAAAGATGTGCATTGGGGTGAGATACACCTTAAAATAAAATTTCAGAGACACCCAATCGATTTGTGGAGTGCCGATGATCAACGGCAGCGTCACACAGGGGCCAAATATTGGTTTTGATTTTTTCAAGAATACATGCTGATCACTACAGCCTCCAAAAAAATCAAAGATGTGCATTGGGGTGAGATACACCTTCAACCAATTTTTCGGAGCGAGCTGAGCGATTTCTGACGTGCCGGTGATCAACGGTAACGTCAGAAAGGGGCCAAATATTGGTTTTGAATTTTTCAAGAATACATGCTGATCACTACAGCCTCCAAAAAAATCAAAGATGTGCATTGGGGTGAGATACACCTTCAAACAATTTTTCGGAGCGAGCTGAGCGATTTCTGACGTGCCGGTGATCAACGGTAACGTCAGAAAGGGGCCAAATATTGGTTTTGAATTTTTCAAGAATACATGCTGATCACTACAGCCTCCAAAAAAATCAAAGATGTGCATTGGGGTGAGATACACCTTCAACCAATTTTTCGGAGCGAGCTGAGCGATTTCTGACGTGCCGGTGATCAACGGTAACGTCAGAAAGGGGCCAAATATTGGTTTTGAATTTTTCAATAATACATGCTGATCACTACAGCCTCCAAAAAAATCGAAGATGTGCATTGGGGTGAGATACACCTTAAAATAAAATTTCAGAGACACCCAATCGATTTGTGGCGTGCCGATGATCAACGGCAGCGTCACACAGGGGCCAAATATTGGTTTTGATTTTTTCAAGAATACATGCTGATCACTACAGCCTCCAAAAAAATCAAAGATGTGCATTGGGGTGAGATACACCTTCAAACAATTTTTCAGAGCGAGCTGAGCGATTTCTGACGTGCCGGTGATCAACGGTAACGTCAGAAAGGGGCCAAATATTGGTTTTGAATTTTTCAAGAATACATGCTGATCACTACAGCCTCCAAAAAAATCAAAGATGTGCATTGGGTTGAGATACACCTTAAAATAAAATTTCAGAGCCACCCAATCGATTTGTGACGTGCCGATGATCAACGGCAGCGTCACACAGGGGCCAAATATTAGTTTTGAATTTTTCAAGAATACATGCTGATCACTACAGCCTCCAAAAAAATCAAAGATGTGCATTGGGGTGAGATACACCTTAAAATAAAATTTCAGAGACACCCAATCGATTTGTGGCGTGCCGATGATCAACGGCAGCGTCACACAGGGGCCAAATATTGGTTTTGATTTTTTCAAGAATACATGCTGATCACTACAGCCTCCAAAAAAATCAAAGATGTGCATTGGGGTGAGATACACCTTCAACCAATTTTTCGGAGCGAGCTGAGCGATTTCTGACGTGCCGGTGATCAACGGTAACGTCAGAAAGGGGCCAAATATTGGTTTTGAATTTTTCAAGAATACATGCTGATCACTACAGCCTCCAAAAAAATCAAAGATGTGCATTGGGGTGAGATACACCTTCAACCAATTTTTCGGAGCGAGCTGAGCGATTTCTGACGTGCCGGTGATCAACGGTAACGTCAGAAAGGGGCCAAATATTGGTTTTGAATTTTTCAAGAATACATGCTGATCACTACAGCCTCCAAAAAAATCAAAGATGTGCATTGGGGTGAGATACACCTTAAAATAAAATTTCAGAGACACCCAATCGATTTGTGGCGTGCCGATGATCAACGGCAGCGTCACACAGGGGCCAAATATTGGTTTTGATTTTTTCAAGAATACATGCTGATCACTACAGCCTCCAAAAAAATCAAAGATGTGCATTGGGGTGAGATACACCTTCAAACAATTTTTCGGAGCGAGCTGAGCGATTTCTGACGTGCCGGTGATCAACGGTAACGTCAGAAAGAGGCCAAATATTGGTTTTGAATTTTTTTAAGAATACATGCTGATCACTACAGCCTCCAAAAAAATCAAAGATGTGTATTGGGGTGAGATAACCCTTAAAATAAAATTTCAGAGACACCCAATCGATTTGTGACGTGCCGATGATCAACGGCAGCGTCACACAGGGGCCAAATATTAGTTTTGATTTTTTTAAAGAATACATGCTGATCACTACAGCCTCCAAAAAAATCAAAGATGTGCATTGGGGTGAGATACACCTTCAACCAATTTTTCGGAGCGAGCTGAGCGATTTCTGACGTGCCGGTGATCAACGGTAACGTCAGAAAGGGGCCAAATATTGGTTTTGAATTTTTCAAGAATACATGCTGATCACTACAGCCTCCAAAAAAATCAAAGATGTGCATTGGGGTGAGATACACCTTCAAACAATTTTTCGGAGCGAGCTGAGCGATTTCTGACGTGCCGGTGATCAACGGTAACGTCAGAAAGGGGCCAAATATTGGTTTTGAATTTTTCAAGAATACATGCTGATCACTACAGCCTCCAAAAAAATCAAAGATGTGCATTGGGGTGAGATACACCTTCAACCAATTTTTCGGAGCGAGCTGAGCGATTTCTGACGTGCCGGTGATCAACGGTAACGTCAGAAAGGGGCCAAATATTGGTTTTGAATTTTTCAAGAATACATGCTGATCACTACAGCCTCCAAAAAAATCGAAGATGTGCATTGGGGTGAGATACACCTTAAAATAAAATTTCAGAGACACCCAATCGATTTGTGACGTGCCGATGATCAACGGCAGCGTAACACAGGGGCCAAATATTAGTTTTGAATTTTTCAAGAATACATGCTGATCACTACAGCCTCCAAAAAAATCAAAGATGTGCATTGGGGTGAGATACACCTTCAACCAATTTTTCGGAGCGAGCTGAGCGATTTCTGACGTGCCGGTGATCAACGGTAACGTCAGAAAGGGGCCAAATATTGGTTTTGAATTTTTCAAGAATACATGCTGATCACTACAGCCTCCAAAAAAATCAAAGATGTGCATTGGGGTGAGATACACCTTCAACCAATTTTTCGGAGCGAGCTGAGCGATTTCTGACGTGCCGGTGATCAACGGTAACGTCAGAAAGGGGCCAAATATTGGTTTTGAATTTTTCAAGAATACATGCTGATCACTACAGCCTCCAAAAAAATCAAAGATGTGCATTGGGGTGAGATACACCTTAAAATAAAATTTCAGAGACACCCAATCGATTTGTGGCGTGCCGATGATCAACGGCAGCGTCACACAGGGGCCAAATATTGGTTTTGATTTTTTCAAGAATACATGCTGATCACTACAGCCTCCAAAAAAATCAAAGATGTGCATTGGGGTGAGATACACCTTCAAACAATTTTTCGGAGCGAGCTGAGCGATTTCTGACGTGCCGGTGATCAACGGTAACGTCAGAAAGAGGCCAAATATTGGTTTTGAATTTTTTTAAGAATACATGCTGATCACTACAGCCTCCAAAAAAATCAAAGATGTGCATTGGGTTGAGATACACCTTAAAATAAAATTTCAGAGCCACCCAATCGATTTGTGACGTGCCGATGATCAACGGCAGCGTCACACAGGGGCCAAATATTAGTTTTGAATTTTTCAAGAATACATGCTGATCACTACAGCCTCCAAAAAAATCAAAGATGTGCATTGGGGTGAGATACACCTTCAACCAATTTTTCTGAGCGAGCTGAGCGATTTCTGACATGCCGGTGATCAACGGTAACGTCAGAAAGGGGCCAAATATTGGTTTTGAATTTTTCAAGAATACATGCTGATCACTACAGCCTCCAAAAAAATCAAAGATGTGCATTGGGGTGAGATACACCTTCAAACAATTTTTCGGAGCGAGCTGAGCGATTTCTGACGTGCCGGTGATCAACGGTAACGTCAGAAAGGGGCCAAATATTGGTTTTGAATTTTTCAAGAATACATGCTGATCACTACAGCCTCCAAAAAAATCAAAGATGTGCATTGGGGTGAGATACACCTTCAACCAATTTTTCGGAGCGAGCTGAGCGATTTCTGACGTGCCGGTGATCAACGGTAACGTCAGAAAGGGGCCAAATATTGGTTTTGAATTTTTCAAGAATACATGCTGATCACTACAGCCTCCAAAAAAATCGAAGATGTGCATTGGGGTGAGATACACCTTCAAACAATTTTTCGGAGCCAGCTGAGCGATTTCTGACGTGCCGGTGATCAACGGTAACGTCAGAAAGGGGCCAAATATTGGTTTTGAATTTTTCAAGAATACATGCTGATCACTACAGCCTCCAAAAAAATCGAAGATGTGCATTGGGGTGAGATACACCTTAAAATAAAATTTCAGAGACACCCAATCGATTTGTGACGTGCCGATGATCAACGGCAGCGTCACACAGGGGCCAAATATTAGTTTTTAATTTTTCAAGAATACATGCTGATCACTACAGCCTCCAAAAAAATCAAAGATGTGCATTGGGGTGAGATACACCTTAAAATAAAATTTCAGAGCCACCCAATCGATTTGTGGCGTGCCGATGATCAACGGCAGCGTCACACAGGGGCCAAATATTGGTTTTGATTTTTTCAAGAATACATGCTGATCACTACAGCCTCCAAAAAAATCAAAGATGTGCATTGGGTTGAGAAACACCTTAAAATAAAATTTCAGAGCCACCCAATCGATTTGTGACGTGCCGATGATCAACGGCAGCGTCACACAGGGGCCAAATATTAGTTTTGAATTTTTCAAGAATACATGCTGATCACTACAGCCTCCAAAAAAATCAAAGATGTGCATTGGGGTGAGATACACCTTCAACCAATTTTTCGGAGCGAGCTGAGCGATTTCTGACGTGCCGGTGATCAACGGTAACGTCAGAAAGGGGCCAAATATTGGTTTTGAATTTTTCAAGAATACATGCTGATCACTACAGCCTCCAAAAAAATCAAAGATGTGCATTGGGGTGAGATACACCTTCAACCAATTTTTCGGAGCGAGCTGAGCGATTTCTGACGTGCCGGTGATCAACGGTAACGTCAGAAAGGGGCCAAATATTGGTTTTGAATTTTTCAAGAATACATGCTGATCACTACAGCCTCCAAAAAAATCAAAGATGTGCATTGGGTTGAGATACACCTTAAAATAAAATTTCAGAGCCACCCAATCGATTTGTGACGTGCCGATGATCAACGGCAGCGTCACACAGGGGCCAAATATTAGTTTTGAATTTTTCAAGAATACATGCTGATCACTACAGCCTCCAAAAAAATCAAAGATGTGCATTGGGGTGAGATACACCTTCAAACAATTTTTCGGAGCGAGCTGAGCGATTTCTGACGTGCCGGTGATCAACGGTAACTAACGTCAGAAAGGGGCCAAATATTGGTTTTGAATTTTTCAAGAATACATGCTGATCACTACAGCCTCCAAAAAAATCAAAGATGTGCATTGGGGTGAGATACACCTTAAAATAAAATTTCAGAGCCACCCAATCGATTTGTGGCGTGCCGATGATCAACGGCAGCGTCACACAGGGGCCAAATATTGGTTTTGATTTTTTCAAGAATACATGCTGATCACTACAGCCTCCAAAAAAATCAAAGATGTGCATTGGGTTGAGAAACACCTTAAAATAAAATTTCAGAGCCACCCAATCGATTTGTGACGTGCCGATGATCAACGGCAGCGTCACACAGGGGCCAAATATTAGTTTTGAATTTTTCAAGAATACATGCTGATCACTACAGCCTCCAAAAAAATCAAAGATGTGCATTGGGGTGAGATACACCTTCAAACAATTTTTCGGAGCGAGCTGAGCGATTTCTGACGTGCCGGTGATCAACGGTAACGTCAGAAAGGGGCCAAATATTGGTTTTGAATTTTTCAAGAATACATGCTGATCACTACAGCCTCCAAAAAAATCAAAGATGTGCATTGGGGTGAGATACACCTTCAACCAATTTTTCGGAGCGAGCTGAGCGATTTCTGACGTGCCGGTGATCAACGGTAACGTCAGAAAGGGGCCAAATATTGGTTTTGAATTTTTCAAGAATACATGCTGATCACTACAGCCTCCAAAAAAATCAAAGATGTGCATTGGGGTGAGATACACCTTAAAATAAAATTTCAGAGACACCCAATCGATTTGTGGCGTGCCGATGATCAACGGCAGCGTCACACAGGGGCCAAATATTGGTTTTGATTTTTTCAAGAATACATGCTGATCACTACAGCCTCCAAAAAAATCAAAGATGTGCATTGGGGTGAGATACACCTTCAACCAATTTTTCGGAGCGAGCTTAGCGATTTCTGACGTGCCGGTGATCAACGGTAACGTCAGAAAGGGGCCAAATATTGGTTTTGAATTTTTCAAGAATACATGCTGATCACTACAGCCTCCAAAAAAATCAAAGATGTGCATTGGGGTGAGATACACCTTCAACCAATTTTTCGGAGCGAGCTGAGCGATTTCTGACGTGCCGGTGATCAACGGTAACGTCAGAAAGGGGCCAAATATTGGTTTTGAATTTTTCAAGAATACATGCTGATCACTACAGCCTCCAAAAAAATCAAAGATGTGCATTGGGGTGAGATACACCTTAAAATAAAATTTCAGAGACACCCAATCGATTTGTGGCGTGCCGATGATCAACGGCAGCGTCACACAGGGGCCAAATATTGGTTTTGAATTTTTCAAGAATACATGCTGATCACTACAGCCTCCAAAAAAATCAAAGATGTGCATTGGGGTGAGATACACCTTCAAACAATTTTTCGGAGCGAGCTGAGCGATTTCTGACGTGCCGGTGATCAACGGTAACGTCAGAAAGAGGCCAAATATTGGTTTTGAATTTTTTTAAGAATACATGCTGATCACTACAGCCTCCAAAAAAATCAAAGATGTGTATTGGGGTGAGATAACCCTTAAAATAAAATTTCAGAGACACCCAATCGATTTGTGACGTGCCGATGATCAACGGCAGCGTCACACAGGGGCCAAATATTAGTTTTGATTTTTTTAAAGAATACATGCTGATCACTACAGCCTCCAAAAAAATCAAAGATGTGCATTGGGGTGAGATACACCTTCAACCAATTTTTCGGAGCGAGCTGAGCGATTTCTGACGTGCCGGTGATCAACGGTAACGTCAGAAAGGGGCCAAATATTGGTTTTGAATTTTTCAAGAATACATGCTGATCACTACAGCCTCCAAAAAAATCAAAGATGTGCATTGGGGTGAGATACACCTTCAACCAATTTTTCGGAGCGAGCTGAGCGATTTCTGACGTGCCGGTGATCAACGGTAACGTCAGAAAGGGGCCAAATATTGGTTTTGAATTTTTCAAGAATACATGCTGATCACTACAGCCTCCAAAAAAATCGAAGATGTGCATTGGGGTGAGATACACCTTAAAATAAAATTTCAGAGACACCCAATCGATTTGTGACGTGCCGATGATCAACGGCAGCGTAACACAGGGGCCAAATATTAGTTTTGAATTTTTCAAGAATACATGCTGATCACTACAGCCTCCAAAAAAATCAAAGATGTGCATTGGGGTGAGATACACCTTCAACCAATTTTTCGGAGCGAGCTGAGCGATTTCTGACGTGCCGGTGATCAACGGTAACGTCAGAAAGGGGCCAAATATTGGTTTTGAATTTTTCAAGAATACATGCTGATCACTACAGCCTCCAAAAAAATCAAAGATGTGCATTGGGGTGAGATACACCTTCAACCAATTTTTCGGAGCGAGCTGAGCGATTTCTGACGTGCCGGTGATCAACGGTAACGTCAGAAAGGGGCCAAATATTGGTTTTGAATTTTTCAAGAATACATGCTGATCACTACAGCCTCCAAAAAAATCAAAGATGTGCATTGGGGTGAGATACACCTTAAAATAAAATTTCAGAGACACCCAATCGATTTGTGGCGTGCCGATGATCAACGGCAGCGTCACACAGGGGCCAAATATTGGTTTTGATTTTTTCAAGAATACATGCTGATCACTACAGCCTCCAAAAAAATCAAAGATGTGCATTGGGGTGAGATACACCTTCAAACAATTTTTCGGAGCGAGCTGAGCGATTTCTGACGTGCCGGTGATCAACGGTAACGTCAGAAAGAGGCCAAATATTGGTTTTGAATTTTTTTAAGAATACATGCTGATCACTACAGCCTCCAAAAAAATCAAAGATGTGCATTGGGTTGAGATACACCTTAAAATAAAATTTCAGAGCCACCCAATCGATTTGTGACGTGCCGATGATCAACGGCAGCGTCACACAGGGGCCAAATATTAGTTTTGAATTTTTCAAGAATACATGCTGATCACTACAGCCTCCAAAAAAATCAAAGATGTGCATTGGGGTGAGATACACCTTCAACCAATTTTTCGGAGCGAGCTGAGCGATTTCTGACATGCCGGTGATCAACGGTAACGTCAGAAAGGGGCCAAATATTGGTTTTGAATTTTTCAAGAATACATGCTGATCACTACAGCCTCCAAAAAAATCAAAGATGTGCATTGGGGTGAGATACACCTTCAAATAAAATTTCAGAGACACCCAATCGATTTGTGACGTGCCGATGATCAACGGCAGCGTAACACAGGGGCCAAATATTAGTTTTGAATTTTTCAAGAATACATGCTGATCACTACAGCCTCCAAAAAAATCAAAGATGTGCATTGGGGTGAGATACACCTTCAACCAATTTTTCGGAGCGAGCTGAGCGATTTCTGACGTGCCGGTGATCAACGGTAACGTCAGAAAGGGGCCAAATATTGGTTTTGAATTTTTCAAGAATACATGCTGATCACTACAGCCTCCAAAAAAATCGAAGATGTGCATTGGGGTGAGATACACCTTAAAATAAAATTTCAGAGACACCCAATCGATTTGTGACGTGCCGATGATCAACGGCAGCGTAACACAGGGGCCAAATATTAGTTTTGAATTTTTCAAGAATACATGCTGATCACTACAGCCTCCAAAAAAATCAAAGATGTGCATTGGGGTGAGATACACCTTCAACCAATTTTTCGGAGCGAGCTGAGCGATTTCTGACGTGCCGGTGATCAACGGTAACGTCAGAAAGGGGCCAAATATTGGTTTTGAATTTTTCAAGAATACATGCTGATCACTACAGCCTCCAAAAAAATCAAAGATGTGCATTGGGGTGAGATACACCTTCAACCAATTTTTCGGAGCGAGCTGAGCGATTTCTGACGTGCCGGTGATCAACGGTAACGTCAGAAAGGGGCCAAATATTGGTTTTGAATTTTTCAAGAATACATGCTGATCACTACAGCCTCCAAAAAAATCGAAGATGTGCATTGGGGTGAGATACACCTTAAAATAAAATTTCAGAGACACCCAATCGATTTGTGGCGTGCCGATGATCAACGGCAGCGTCACACAGGGGCCAAATATTGGTTTTGATTTTTTCAAGAATACATGCTGATCACTACAGCCTCCAAAAAAATCAAAGATGTGCATTGGGGTGAGATACACCTTCAAACAATTTTTCGGAGCGAGCTGAGCGATTTCTGACGTGCCGGTGATCAACGGTAACGTCAGAAAGAGGCCAAATATTGGTTTTGAATTTTTTTAAGAATACATGCTGATCACTACAGCCTCCAAAAAAATCAAAGATGTGCATTGGGTTGAGATACACCTTAAAATAAAATTTCAGAGCCACCCAATCGATTTGTGACGTGCCGATGATCAACGGCAGCGTCACACAGGGGCCAAATATTAGTTTTGAATTTTTCAAGAATACATGCTGATCACTACAGCCTCCAAAAAAATCAAAGATGTGCATTGGGGTGAGATACACCTTCAACCAATTTTTCGGAGCGAGCTGAGCGATTTCTGACATGCCGGTGATCAACGGTAACGTCAGAAAGGGGCCAAATATTGGTTTTGAATTTTTCAAGAATACATGCTGATCACTACAGCCTCCAAAAAAATCAAAGATGTGCATTGGGGTGAGATACACCTTCAAACAATTTTTCGGAGCGAGCTGAGCGATTTCTGACGTGCCGGTGATCAACGGTAACGTCAGAAAGGGGCCAAATATTGGTTTTGAATTTTTCAAGAATACATGCTGATCACTACAGCCTCCAAAAAAATCAAAGATGTGCATTGGGGTGAGATACACCTTCAACCAATTTTTCGGAGCGAGCTGAGCGATTTCTGACGTGCCGGTGATCAACGGTAACGTCAGAAAGGGGCCAAATATTGGTTTTGAATTTTTCAAGAATACATGCTGATCACTACAGCCTCCAAAAAAATCGAAGATGTGCATTGGGGTGAGATACACCTTCAAACAATTTTTCGGAGCCAGCTGAGCGATTTCTGACGTGCCGGTGATCAACGGTAACGTCAGAAAGGGGCCAAATATTGGTTTTGAATTTTTCAAGAATACATGCTGATCACTACAGCCTCCAAAAAAATCGAAGATGTGCATTGGGGTGAGATACACCTTAAAATAAAATTTCAGAGACACCCAATCGATTTGTGACGTGCCGATGATCAACGGCAGCGTCACACAGGGGCCAAATATTAGTTTTTAATTTTTCAAGAATACATGCTGATCACTACAGCCTCCAAAAAAATCAAAGATGTGCATTGGGGTGAGATACACCTTAAAATAAAATTTCAGAGCCACCCAATCGATTTGTGGCGTGCCGATGATCAACGGCAGCGTCACACAGGGGCCAAATATTAGTTTTGAATTTTTCAAGAATACATGCTGATCACTACAGCCTCCAAAAAAATCAAAGATGTGCATTGGGGTGAGATACACCTTCAACCAATTTTTCGGAGCGAGCTGAGCGATTTCTGACGTGCCGGTGATCAACGGTAACGTCAGAAAGGGGCCAAATATTGGTTTTGAATTTTTCAAGAATACATGCTGATCACTACAGCCTCCAAAAAAATCAAAGATGTGCATTGGGGTGAGATACACCTTCAACCAATTTTTCGGAGCGAGCTGAGCGATTTCTGACGTGCCGGTGATCAACGGTAACGTCAGAAAGGGGCCAAATATTGGTTTTGAATTTTTCAAGAATACATGCTGATCACTACAGCCTCCAAAAAAATCAAAGATGTGCATTGGGTTGAGATACACCTTAAAATAAAATTTCAGAGCCACCCAATCGATTTGTGACGTGCCGATGATCAACGGCAGCGTCACACAGGGGCCAAATATTAGTTTTGAATTTTTCAAGAATACATGCTGATCACTACAGCCTCCAAAAAAATCAAAGATGTGCATTGGGGTGAGATACACCTTCAAACAATTTTTCGGAGCGAGCTGAGCGATTTCTGACGTGCCGGTGATCAACGGTAACTAACGTCAGAAAGGGGCCAAATATTGGTTTTGAATTTTTCAAGAATACATGCTGATCACTACAGCCTCCAAAAAAATCAAAGATGTGCATTGGGGTGAGATACACCTTAAAATAAAATTTCAGAGCCACCCAATCGATTTGTGGCGTGCCGATGATCAACGGCAGCGTCACACAGGGGCCAAATATTGGTTTTGATTTTTTCAAGAATACATGCTGATCACTACAGCCTCCAAAAAAATCAAAGATGTGCATTGGGTTGAGAAACACCTTAAAATAAAATTTCAGAGCCACCCAATCGATTTGTGACGTGCCGATGATCAACGGCAGCGTCACACAGGGGCCAAATATTAGTTTTGAATTTTTCAAGAATACATGCTGATCACTACAGCCTCCAAAAAAATCAAAGATGTGCATTGGGGTGAGATACACCTTCAAACAATTTTTCGGAGCGAGCTGAGCGATTTCTGACATGCCGGTGATCAACGGTAACGTCAGAAAGGGGCCAAATATTGGTTTTGAATTTTTCAAGAATACATGCTGATCACTACAGCCTCCAAAAAAATCAAAGATGTGCATTGGGTTGAGATACACCTTAAAATAAAATTTCAGAGCCACCCAATCGATTTGTGACGTGCCGATGATCAACGGCAGCGTCACACAGGGGCCAAATATTAGTTTTGAATTTTTCAAGAATACATGCTGATCACTACAGCCTCCAAAAAAATCAAAGATGTGCATTGGGGTGAGATACACCTTCAACCAATTTTTCGGAGCGAGCTGAGCGATTTCTGACGTGCCGGTGATCAACGGTAACTAACGTCAGAAAGGGGCCAAATATTGGTTTTGAATTTTTCAAGAATACATGCTGATCACTACAGCCTCCAAAAAAATCAAAGATGTGCATTGGGGTGAGATACACCTTCAAACAATTTTTCGGAGCGAGCTGAGCGATTTCTGACGTGCCGGTGATCAACGGTAACGTCAGAAAGGGGCCAAATATTGGTTTTGATTTTTTCAAGAATACATGCTGATCACTACAGCCTCCAAAAAAATCAAAGATGTGCATTGGGGTGAGATACACCTTCAAACAATTTTTCGGAGCGAGCTGAGCGATTTCTGACGTGCCGGTGATCAACGGTAACGTCAGAAAGGGGCCAAATATTGGTTTTGAATTTTTCAAGAATACATGCTGATCACTACAGCCTCCAAAAAAATCGAAGATGTGCATTGGGGTGAGATACACCTTCAAACAATTTTTCGGAGCCAGCTGAGCGATTTCTGACGTGCCGGTGATCAACGGTAACGTCAGAAAGGGGCCAAATATTGGTTTTGAATTTTTCAAGAATACATGCTGATCACTACAGCCTCCAAAAAAATCAAAGATGTGCATTGGGGTGAGATACACCTTAAAATAAAATTTCAGAGACACCCAATCGATTTGTGGCGTGCCGATGATCAACGGCAGCGTCACACAGGGGCCAAATATTGGTTTTGATTTTTTCAAGAATACATGCTGATCACTACAGCCTCCAAAAAAATCAAAGATGTGCATTGGGGTGAGATACACCTTAAAATAAAATTTCAGAGACACCCAATCGATTTGTGGAGTGCCGATGATCAACGGCAGCGTCACACAGGGGCCAAATATTGGTTTTGATTTTTTCAAGAATACATGCTGATCACTACAGCCTCCAAAAAAATCAAAGATGTGCATTGGGGTGAGATACACCTTCAACCAATTTTTCGGAGCGAGCTGAGCGATTTCTGACGTGCCGGTGATCAACGGTAACGTCAGAAAGGGGCCAAATATTGGTTTTGAATTTTTCAAGAATACATGCTGATCACTACAGCCTCCAAAAAAATCAAAGATGTGCATTGGGGTGAGATACACCTTCAAATAATTTTTCGGAGCGAGCTGAGCGATTTCTGACGTGCCGGTGATCAACGGTAACGTCAGAAAGGGGCCAAATATTGGTTTTGAATTTTTCAAGAATACATGCTGATCACTACAGCCTCCAAAAAAATCAAAGATGTGCATTGGGGTGAGATACACCTTCAACCAATTTTTCGGAGCGAGCTGAGCGATTTCTGACGTGCCGGTGATCAACGGTAACGTCAGAAAGGGGCCAAATATTGGTTTTGAATTTTTCAATAATACATGCTGATCACTACAGCCTCCAAAAAAATCGAAGATGTGCATTGGGGTGAGATACACCTTAAAATAAAATTTCAGAGACACCCAATCGATTTGTGGCGTGCCGATGATCAACGGCAGCGTCACACAGGGGCCAAATATTGGTTTTGATTTTTTCAAGAATACATGCTGATCACTACAGCCTCCAAAAAAATCAAAGATGTGCATTGGGGTGAGATACACCTTCAACCAATTTTTCGGAGCGAGCTGAGCGATTTCTGACGTGCCGGTGATCAACGGTAACGTCAGAAAGGGGCCAAATATTGGTTTTGAATTTTTCAAGAATACATGCTGATCACTACAGCCTCCAAAAAAATCAAAGATGTGCATTGGGGTGAGATACACCTTCAAACAATTTTTCGGAGCGAGCTGAGCGATTTCTGACGTGCCGGTGATCAACGGTAACGTCAGAAAGGGGCCAAATATTGGTTTTGAATTTTTCAAGAATACATGCTGATCACTACAGCCTCCAAAAAAATCAAAGATGTGCATTGGGGTGAGATACACCTTCAACCAATTTTTCGGAGCGAGCTGAGCGATTTCTGACGTGCCGGTGATCAACGGTAACGTCAGAAAGGGGCCAAATATTGGTTTTGAATTTTTCAATAATACATGCTGATCACTACAGCCTCCAAAAAAATCGAAGATGTGCATTGGGGTGAGATACACCTTCAAACAATTTTTCGGAGCCAGCTGAGCGATTTCTGACGTGCCGGTGATCAACGGTAACGTCAGAAAGGGGCCAAATATTGGTTTTGAATTTTTCAAGAATACATGCTGATCACTACAGCCTCCAAAAAAATCGAAGATGTGCATTGGGGTGAGATACACCTTAAAATAAAATTTCAGAGACACCCAATCAATTTGTGACGTGCCGATGATCAACGGCAGCGTCACACAGGGGCCAAATATTAGTTTTGAATTTTTCAAGAATACATGCTGATCACTACAGCCTCCAAAAAAATCAAAGATGTGCATTGGGGTGAGATACACCTTAAAATAAAATTTCAGAGCCACCCAATCGATTTGTGGCGTGCCGATGATCAACGGCAGCGTCACACAGGGGCCAAATATTGGTTTTGATTTTTTCAAGAATACATGCTGATCACTACAGCCTCCAAAAAAATCAAAGATGTGCATTGGGTTGAGATACACCTTAAAATAAAATTTCAGAGCCACCCAATCGATTTGTGACGTGCCGATGATCAACGGCAGCGTCACACAGGGGCCAAATATTGGTTTTGATTTTTTCAAGAATACATGCTGATCACTACAGCCTCCAAAAAAATCAAAGATGTGCATTGGGTTGAGATACACCTTAAAATAAAATTTCAGAGCCACCCAATCGATTTGTGACGTGCCGATGATCAACGGCAGCGTCACACAGGGGCCAAATATTAGTTTTGAATTTTTCAAGAATACATGCTGATCACTACAGCCTCCAAAAAAATCAAAGATGTGCATTGGGGTGAGATACACCTTCAAACAATTTTTCGGAGCGAGCTGAGCGATTTCTGACGTGCCGGTGATCAACGGTAACTAACGTCAGAAAGGGGCCAAATATTGGTTTTGAATTTTTCAAGAATACATGCTGATCACTACAGCCTCCAAAAAAATCAAAGATGTGCATTGGGGTGAGATACACCTTAAAATAAAATTTCAGAGACACCCAATCGATTTGTGGCGTGCCGATGATCAACGGCAGCGTCACACAGGGGCCAAATATTAGTTTTGAATTTTTCAAGAATACATGCTGATCACTACAGCCTCCAAAAAAATCAAAGATGTGCATTGGGGTGAGATACACCTTCAAACAATTTTTCGGAGCGAGCTGAGCGATTTCTGACATGCCGGTGATCAACGGTAACGTCAGAAAGGGGCCAAATATTGGTTTTGAATTTTTCAAGAATACATGCTGATCACTACAGCCTCCAAAAAAATCAAAGATGTGCATTGGGTTGAGATACACCTTAAAATAAAATTTCAGAGCCACCCAATCGATTTGTGACGTGCCGATGATCAACGGCAGCGTCACACAGGGGCCAAATATTAGTTTTGAATTTTTCAAGAATACATGCTGATCACTACAGCCTCCAAAAAAATCAAAGATGTGCATTGGGGTGAGATACACCTTCAACCAATTTTTCGGAGCGAGCTGAGCGATTTCTGACGTGCCGGTGATCAACGGTAACTAACGTCAGAAAGGGGCCAAATATTGGTTTTGAATTTTTCAAGAATACATGCTGATCACTACAGCCTCCAAAAAAATCAAAGATGTGCATTGGGGTGAGATACACCTTCAACCAATTTTTCGGAGCGAGCTGAGCGATTTCTGACGTGCCGGTGATCAACGGTAACGTCAGAAAGGGGCCAAATATTGGTTTTGAATTTTTCAAGAATACATGCTGATCACTACAGCCTCCAAAAAAATCAAAGATGTGCATTGGGGTGAGATACACCTTCAAACAATTTTTCGGAGCGAGCTGAGCGATTTCTGACGTGCCGGTGATCAACGGTAACGTCAGAAAGGGGCCAAATATTGGTTTTGAATTTTTCAAGAATACATGCTGATCACTACAGCCTCCAAAAAAATCAAAGATGTGCATTGGGTTGAGATACAACTTAAAATAAAATTTCAGAGCCACCCAATCGATTTGTGACGTGCCAATGATCAACGGCAGCGTCACACAGGGGCCAAATATTAGTTTTGAATTTTTCAAGAATACATGCTGATCACTACAGCCTCCAAAAAAATCAAAGATGTGCATTGGGGTGAGATACACCTTAAAATAAAATTTCAGAGCCACCCAATCGATTTGTGACGTGCCAATGATCAACGGCAGCGTCACACAGGGGCCAAATATTAGTTTTGAATTTTTCAAGAATACATGCTGATCACTACAGCCTCCAAAAAAATCAAAGATGTGCATTGGGGTGAGATACACCTTCAACCAATTTTTCGGAGCGAGCTGAGCGATTTCTGACGTGCCGGTGATCAACGGTAACGTCAGAAAGGGGCCAAATATTGGTTTTGAATTTTTCAAGAATACATGCTGATCACTACAGCCTCCAAAAAAATCAAAGATGTGCATTGGGGTGAGATACACCTTCAACCAATTTTTCGGAGCGAGCTGAGCGATTTCTGACGTGCCGGTGATCAACGGTAACGTCAGAAAGGGGCCAAATATTGGTTTTGAATTTTTCAAGAATACATGCTGATCACTACAGCCTCCAAAAAAATCAAAGATGTGCATTGGGTTGAGATACACCTTAAAATAAAATTTCAGAGCCACCCAATCGATTTGTGACGTGCCGATGATCAACGGCAGCGTCACACAGGGGCCAAATATTAGTTTTGAATTTTTCAAGAATACATGCTGATCACTACAGCCTCCAAAAAAATCAAAGATGTGCATTGGGGTGAGATACACCTTCAAACAATTTTTCGGAGCGAGCTGAGCGATTTCTGACGTGCCGGTGATCAACGGTAACTAACGTCAGAAAGGGGCCAAATATTGGTTTTGAATTTTTCAAGAATACATGCTGATCACTACAGCCTCCAAAAAAATCAAAGATGTGCATTGGGGTGAGATACACCTTAAAATAAAATTTCAGAGCCACCCAATCGATTTGTGGCGTGCCGATGATCAACGGCAGCGTCACACAGGGGCCAAATATTGGTTTTGATTTTTTCAAGAATACATGCTGATCACTACAGCCTCCAAAAAAATCAAAGATGTGCATTGGGTTGAGAAACACCTTAAAATAAAATTTCAGAGCCACCCAATCGATTTGTGACGTGCCGATGATCAACGGCAGCGTCACACAGGGGCCAAATATTAGTTTTGAATTTTTCAAGAATACATGCTGATCACTACAGCCTCCAAAAAAATCAAAGATGTGCATTGGGGTGAGATACACCTTCAAACAATTTTTCGGAGCGAGCTGAGCGATTTCTGACGTGCCGGTGATCAACGGTAACGTCAGAAAGGGGCCAAATATTGGTTTTGAATTTTTCAAGAATACATGCTGATCACTACAGCCTCCAAAAAAATCAAAGATGTGCATTGGGGTGAGATACACCTTCAACCAATTTTTCGGAGCGAGCTGAGCGATTTCTGACGTGCCGGTGATCAACGGTAACGTCAGAAAGGGGCCAAATATTGGTTTTGAATTTTTCAAGAATACATGCTGATCACTACAGCCTCCAAAAAAATCAAAGATGTGCATTGGGGTGAGATACACCTTAAAATAAAATTTCAGAGACACCCAATCGATTTGTGGCGTGCCGATGATCAACGGCAGCGTCACACAGGGGCCAAATATTGGTTTTGATTTTTTCAAGAATACATGCTGATCACTACAGCCTCCAAAAAAATCAAAGATGTGCATTGGGGTGAGATACACCTTCAACCAATTTTTCGGAGCGAGCTGAGCGATTTCTGACGTGCCGGTGATCAACGGTAACGTCAGAAAGGGGCCAAATATTGGTTTTGAATTTTTCAAGAATACATGCTGATCACTACAGCCTCCAAAAAAATCAAAGATGTGCATTGGGGTGAGATACACCTTCAACCAATTTTTCGGAGCGAGCTGAGCGATTTCTGACGTGCCGGTGATCAACGGTAACGTCAGAAAGGGGCCAAATATTGGTTTTGAATTTTTCAAGAATACATGCTGATCACTACAGCCTCCAAAAAAATCAAAGATGTGCATTGGGGTGAGATACACCTTAAAATAAAATTTCAGAGACACCCAATCGATTTGTGGCGTGCCGATG
Source organism: Amphiduros pacificus (assembly GCA_949316495.1). Taxonomy (NCBI): domain Eukaryota; kingdom Metazoa; phylum Annelida; class Polychaeta; order Phyllodocida; family Hesionidae; genus Amphiduros; species Amphiduros pacificus. The sequence continues at coordinate 62,767,913 of OX439002.1, forward strand.
ATCAACGGCAGCGTCACACAGGGGCCAAATATTGGTTTTGATTTTTTCAAGAATACATGCTGATCACTACAGCCTCCAAAAAAATCAAAGATGTGCATTGGGGTGAGATACACCTTCAAACAATTTTTCGGAGCGAGCTGAGCGATTTCTGACGTGCCGGTGATCAACGGTAACGTCAGAAAGAGGCCAAATATTGGTTTTGAATTTTTTTAAGAATACATGCTGATCACTACAGCCTCCAAAAAAATCAAAGATGTGTATTGGGGTGAGATAACCCTTAAAATAAAATTTCAGAGACACCCAATCGATTTGTGACGTGCCGATGATCAACGGCAGCGTCACACAGGGGCCAAATATTAGTTTTGATTTTTTTAAAGAATACATGCTGATCACTACAGCCTCCAAAAAAATCAAAGATGTGCATTGGGGTGAGATACACCTTCAACCAATTTTTCGGAGCGAGCTGAGCGATTTCTGACGTGCCGGTGATCAACGGTAACGTCAGAAAGGGGCCAAATATTGGTTTTGAATTTTTCAAGAATACATGCTGATCACTACAGCCTCCAAAAAAATCAAAGATGTGCATTGGGGTGAGATACACCTTCAAACAATTTTTCGGAGCGAGCTGAGCGATTTCTGACGTGCTGGTGATCAACGGTAACGTCAGAAAGGGGCCAAATATTGGTTTTGAATTTTTCAAGAATACATGCTGATCACTACAGCCTCCAAAAAAATCAAAGATGTGCATTGGGGTGAGATACACCTTCAACCAATTTTTCGGAGCGAGCTGAGCGATTTCTGACGTGCCGGTGATCAACGGTAACGTCAGAAAGGGGCCAAATATTGGTTTTGAATTTTTCAAGAATACATGCTGATCACTACAGCCTCCAAAAAAATCGAAGATGTGCATTGGGGTGAGATACACCTTAAAATAAAATTTCAGAGACACCCAATCGATTTGTGACGTGCCGATGATCAACGGCAGCGTAACACAGGGGCCAAATATTAGTTTTGAATTTTTCAAGAATACATGCTGATCACTACAGCCTCCAAAAAAATCAAAGATGTGCATTGGGGTGAGATACACCTTCAACCAATTTTTCGGAGCGAGCTGAGCGATTTCTGACGTGCCGGTGATCAACGGTAACGTCAGAAAGGGGCCAAATATTGGTTTTGAATTTTTCAAGAATACATGCTGATCACTACAGCCTCCAAAAAAATCAAAGATGTGCATTGGGGTGAGATACACCTTCAACCAATTTTTCGGAGCGAGCTGAGCGATTTCTGACGTGCCGGTGATCAACGGTAACGTCAGAAAGGGGCCAAATATTGGTTTTGAATTTTTCAAGAATACATGCTGATCACTACAGCCTCCAAAAAAATCAAAGATGTGCATTGGGGTGAGATACACCTTAAAATAAAATTTCAGAGACACCCAATCGATTTGTGGCGTGCCGATGATCAACGGCAGCGTCACACAGGGGCCAAATATTGGTTTTGATTTTTTCAAGAATACATGCTGATCACTACAGCCTCCAAAAAAATCAAAGATGTGCATTGGGGTGAGATACACCTTCAACCAATTTTTCGGAGCGAGCTGAGCGATTTCTGACATGCCGGTGATCAACGGTAACGTCAGAAAGGGGCCAAATATTGGTTTTGAATTTTTCAAGAATACATGCTGATCACTACAGCCTCCAAAAAAATCAAAGATGTGCATTGGGGTGAGATACACCTTCAAACAATTTTTCGGAGCGAGCTGAGCGATTTCTGACGTGCCGGTGATCAACGGTAACGTCAGAAAGGGGCCAAATATTGGTTTTGAATTTTTCAAGAATACATGCTGATCACTACAGCCTCCAAAAAAATCAAAGATGTGCATTGGGGTGAGATACACCTTCAACCAATTTTTCGGAGCGAGCTGAGCGATTTCTGACGTGCCGGTGATCAACGGTAACGTCAGAAAGGGGCCAAATATTGGTTTTGAATTTTTCAAGAATACATGCTGATCACTACAGCCTCCAAAAAAATCGAAGATGTGCATTGGGGTGAGATACACCTTCAAACAATTTTTCGGAGCCAGCTGAGCGATTTCTGACGTGCCGGTGATCAACGGTAACGTCAGAAAGGGGCCAAATATTGGTTTTGAATTTTTCAAGAATACATGCTGATCACTACAGCCTCCAAAAAAATCGAAGATGTGCATTGGGGTGAGATACACCTTAAAATAAAATTTCAGAGACACCCAATCGATTTGTGACGTGCCGATGATCAACGGCAGCGTCACACAGGGGCCAAATATTAGTTTTTAATTTTTCAAGAATACATGCTGATCACTACAGCCTCCAAAAAAATCAAAGATGTGCATTGGGGTGAGATACACCTTAAAATAAAATTTCAGAGCCACCCAATCGATTTGTGGCGTGCCGATGATCAACGGCAGCGTCACACAGGGGCCAAATATTGGTTTTGATTTTTTCAAGAATACATGCTGATCACTACAGCCTCCAAAAAAATCAAAGATGTGCATTGGGTTGAGAAACACCTTAAAATAAAATTTCAGAGCCACCCAATCGATTTGTGACGTGCCGATGATCAACTGCAGCGTCACACAGGGGCCAAATATTAGTTTTGAATTTTTCAAGAATACATGCTGATCACTACAGCCTCCAAAAAAATCAAAGATGTGCATTGGGGTGAGATACACCTTCAACCAATTTTTCGGAGCGAGCTGAGCGATTTCTGACGTGCCGGTGATCAACGGTAACGTCAGAAAGGGGCCAAATATTGGTTTTGAATTTTTCAAGAATACATGCTGATCACTACAGCCTCCAAAAAAATCAAAGATGTGCATTGGGGTGAGATACACCTTCAACCAATTTTTCGGAGCGAGCTGAGCGATTTCTGACGTGCCGGTGATCAACGGTAACGTCAGAAAGGGGCCAAATATTGGTTTTGAATTTTTCAAGAATACATGCTGATCACTACAGCCTCCAAAAAAATCAAAGATGTGCATTGGGTTGAGATACACCTTAAAATAAAATTTCAGAGCCACCCAATCGATTTGTGACGTGCCGATGATCAACGGCAGCGTCACACAGGGGCCAAATATTAGTTTTGAATTTTTCAAGAATACATGCTGATCACTACAGCCTCCAAAAAAATCAAAGATGTGCATTGGGGTGAGATACACCTTCAACCAATTTTTCGGAGCGAGCTGAGCGATTTCTGACGTGCCGGTGATCAACGGTAACGTCAGAAAGGGGCCAAATATTGGTTTTGAATTTTTCAAGAATACATGCTGATCACTACAGCCTCCAAAAAAATCAAAGATGTGCATTGGGGTGAGATACACCTTAAAATAAAATTTCAGAGACACCCAATCGATTTGTGGCGTGCCGATGATCAACGGCAGCGTCACACAGGGGCCAAATATTGGTTTTGATTTTTTCAAGAATACATGCTGATCACTACAGCCTCCAAAAAAATCAAAGATGTGCATTGGGGTGAGATACACCTTCAACCAATTTTTCGGAGCGAGCTGAGCGATTTCTGACATGCCGGTGATCAACGGTAACGTCAGAAAGGGGCCAAATATTGGTTTTGAATTTTTCAAGAATACATGCTGATCACTACAGCCTCCAAAAAAATCAAAGATGTGCATTGGGGTGAGATACACCTTCAAACAATTTTTCGGAGCGAGCTGAGCGATTTCTGACGTGCCGGTGATCAACGGTAACGTCAGAAAGGGGCCAAATATTGGTTTTGAATTTTTCAAGAATACATGCTGATCACTACAGCCTCCAAAAAAATCAAAGATGTGCATTGGGGTGAGATACACCTTCAACCAATTTTTCGGAGCGAGCTGAGCGATTTCTGACGTGCCGGTGATCAACGGTAACGTCAGAAAGGGGCCAAATATTGGTTTTGAATTTTTCAAGAATACATGCTGATCACTACAGCCTCCAAAAAAATCAAAGATGTGCATTGGGGTGAGATACACCTTAAAATAAAATTTCAGAGACACCCAATCGATTTGTGGCGTGCCGATGATCAACGGCAGCGTCACACAGGGGCCAAATATTGGTTTTGATTTTTTCAAGAATACATGCTGATCACTACAGCCTCCAAAAAAATCAAAGATGTGCATTGGGGTGAGATACACCTTCAACCAATTTTTCGGAGCGAGCTGAGCGATTTCTGACATGCCGGTGATCAACGGTAACGTCAGAAAGGGGCCAAATATTGGTTTTGAATTTTTCAAGAATACATGCTGATCACTACAGCCTCCAAAAAAATCAAAGATGTGCATTGGGGTGAGATACACCTTCAAACAATTTTTCGGAGCGAGCTGAGCGATTTCTGACGTGCCGGTGATCAACGGTAACGTCAGAAAGGGGCCAAATATTGGTTTTGAATTTTTCAAGAATACATGCTGATCACTACAGCCTCCAAAAAAATCAAAGATGTGCATTGGGGTGAGATACACCTTCAACCAATTTTTCGGAGCGAGCTGAGCGATTTCTGACGTGCCGGTGATCAACGGTAACGTCAGAAAGGGGCCAAATATTGGTTTTGAATTTTTCAAGAATACATGCTGATCACTACAGCCTCCAAAAAAATCGAAGATGTGCATTGGGGTGAGATACACCTTCAAACAATTTTTCGGAGCCAGCTGAGCGATTTCTGACGTGCCGGTGATCAACGGTAACGTCAGAAAGGGGCCAAATATTGGTTTTGAATTTTTCAAGAATACATGCTGATCACTACAGCCTCCAAAAAAATCGAAGATGTGCATTGGGGTGAGATACACCTTAAAATAAAATTTCAGAGACACCCAATCGATTTGTGACGTGCCGATGATCAACGGCAGCGTCACACAGGGGCCAAATATTAGTTTTTAATTTTTCAAGAATACATGCTGATCACTACAGCCTCCAAAAAAATCAAAGATGTGCATTGGGGTGAGATACACCTTAAAATAAAATTTCAGAGCCACCCAATCGATTTGTGGCGTGCCGATGATCAACGGCAGCGTCACACAGGGGCCAAATATTGGTTTTGATTTTTTCAAGAATACATGCTGATCACTACAGCCTCCAAAAAAATCAAAGATGTGCATTGGGTTGAGAAACACCTTAAAATAAAATTTCAGAGCCACCCAATCGATTTGTGACGTGCCGATGATCAACTGCAGCGTCACACAGGGGCCAAATATTAGTTTTGAATTTTTCAAGAATACATGCTGATCACTACAGCCTCCAAAAAAATCAAAGATGTGCATTGGGGTGAGATACACCTTCAACCAATTTTTCGGAGCGAGCTGAGCGATTTCTGACGTGCCGGTGATCAACGGTAACGTCAGAAAGGGGCCAAATATTGGTTTTGAATTTTTCAAGAATACATGCTGATCACTACAGCCTCCAAAAAAATCAAAGATGTGCATTGGGGTGAGATACACCTTCAACCAATTTTTCGGAGCGAGCTGAGCGATTTCTGACGTGCCGGTGATCAACGGTAACGTCAGAAAGGGGCCAAATATTGGTTTTGAATTTTTCAAGAATACATGCTGATCACTACAGCCTCCAAAAAAATCAAAGATGTGCATTGGGTTGAGATACACCTTAAAATAAAATTTCAGAGCCACCCAATCGATTTGTGACGTGCCGATGATCAACGGCAGCGTCACACAGGGGCCAAATATTAGTTTTGAATTTTTCAAGAATACATGCTGATCACTACAGCCTCCAAAAAAATCAAAGATGTGCATTGGGGTGAGATACACCTTCAACCAATTTTTCGGAGCGAGCTGAGCGATTTCTGACGTGCCGGTGATCAACGGTAACGTCAGAAAGGGGCCAAATATTGGTTTTGAATTTTTCAAGAATACATGCTGATCACTACAGCCTCCAAAAAAATCAAAGATGTGCATTGGGGTGAGATACACCTTAAAATAAAATTTCAGAGACACCCAATCGATTTGTGGCGTGCCGATGATCAACGGCAGCGTCACACAGGGGCCAAATATTGGTTTTGATTTTTTCAAGAATACATGCTGATCACTACAGCCTCCAAAAAAATCAAAGATGTGCATTGGGGTGAGATACACCTTCAACCAATTTTTCGGAGCGAGCTGAGCGATTTCTGACATGCCGGTGATCAACGGTAACGTCAGAAAGGGGCCAAATATTGGTTTTGAATTTTTCAAGAATACATGCTGATCACTACAGCCTCCAAAAAAATCAAAGATGTGCATTGGGGTGAGATACACCTTCAAACAATTTTTCGGAGCGAGCTGAGCGATTTCTGACGTGCCGGTGATCAACGGTAACGTCAGAAAGGGGCCAAATATTGGTTTTGAATTTTTCAAGAATACATGCTGATCACTACAGCCTCCAAAAAAATCAAAGATGTGCATTGGGGTGAGATACACCTTCAACCAATTTTTCGGAGCGAGCTGAGCGATTTCTGACGTGCCGGTGATCAACGGTAACGTCAGAAAGGGGCCAAATATTGGTTTTGAATTTTTCAAGAATACATGCTGATCACTACAGCCTCCAAAAAAATCGAAGATGTGCATTGGGGTGAGATACACCTTCAAACAATTTTTCGGAGCCAGCTGAGCGATTTCTGACGTGCCGGTGATCAACGGTAACGTCAGAAAGGGGCCAAATATTGGTTTTGAATTTTTCAAGAATACATGCTGATCACTACAGCCTCCAAAAAAATCGAAGATGTGCATTGGGGTGAGATACACCTTAAAATAAAATTTCAGAGACACCCAATCGATTTGTGACGTGCCGATGATCAACGGCAGCGTCACACAGGGGCCAAATATTAGTTTTTAATTTTTCAAGAATACATGCTGATCACTACAGCCTCCAAAAAAATCAAAGATGTGCATTGGGGTGAGATACACCTTAAAATAAAATTTCAGAGCCACCCAATCGATTTGTGGCGTGCCGATGATCAACGGCAGCGTCACACAGGGGCCAAATATTGGTTTTGATTTTTTCAAGAATACATGCTGATCACTACAGCCTCCAAAAAAATCAAAGATGTGCATTGGGTTGAGAAACACCTTAAAATAAAATTTCAGAGCCACCCAATCGATTTGTGACGTGCCGATGATCAACTGCAGCGTCACACAGGGGCCAAATATTAGTTTTGAATTTTTCAAGAATACATGCTGATCACTACAGCCTCCAAAAAAATCAAAGATGTGCATTGGGGTGAGATACACCTTCAACCAATTTTTCGGAGCGAGCTGAGCGATTTCTGACGTGCCGGTGATCAACGGTAACGTCAGAAAGGGGCCAAATATTGGTTTTGAATTTTTCAAGAATACATGCTGATCACTACAGCCTCCAAAAAAATCAAAGATGTGCATTGGGGTGAGATACACCTTCAACCAATTTTTCGGAGCGAGCTGAGCGATTTCTGACGTGCCGGTGATCAACGGTAACGTCAGAAAGGGGCCAAATATTGGTTTTGAATTTTTCAAGAATACATGCTGATCACTACAGCCTCCAAAAAAATCAAAGATGTGCATTGGGTTGAGATACACCTTAAAATAAAATTTCAGAGCCACCCAATCGATTTGTGACGTGCCGATGATCAACGGCAGCGTCACACAGGGGCCAAATATTAGTTTTGAATTTTTCAAGAATACATGCTGATCACTACAGCCTCCAAAAAAATCAAAGATGTGCATTGGGGTGAGATACACCTTCAAACAATTTTTCGGAGCGAGCTGAGCGATTTCTGACGTGCCGGTGATCAACGGTAACTAACGTCAGAAAGGGGCCAAATATTGGTTTTGAATTTTTCAAGAATACATGCTGATCACTACAGCCTCCAAAAAAATCAAAGATGTGCATTGGGGTGAGATACACCTTAAAATAAAATTTCAGAGCCACCCAATCGATTTGTGGCGTGCCGATGATCAACGGCAGCGTCACACAGGGGCCAAATATTGGTTTTGATTTTTTCAAGAATACATGCTGATCACTACAGCCTCCAAAAAAATCAAAGATGTGCATTGGGTTGAGAAACACCTTAAAATAAAATTTCAGAGCCACCCAATCGATTTGTGACGTGCCGATGATCAACGGCAGCGTCACACAGGGGCCAAATATTAGTTTTGAATTTTTCAAGAATACATGCTGATCACTACAGCCTCCAAAAAAATCAAAGATGTGCATTGGGGTGAGATACACCTTCAAACAATTTTTCGGAGCGAGCTGAGCGATTTCTGACATGCCGGTGATCAACGGTAACGTCAGAAAGGGGCCAAATATTGGTTTTGAATTTTTCAAGAATACATGCTGATCACTACAGCCTCCAAAAAAATCAAAGATGTGCATTGGGTTGAGATACACCTTAAAATAAAATTTCAGAGCCACCCAATCGATTTGTGACGTGCCGATGATCAACGGCAGCGTCACACAGGGGCCAAATATTAGTTTTGAATTTTTCAAGAATACATGCTGATCACTACAGCCTCCAAAAAAATCAAAGATGTGCATTGGGGTGAGATACACCTTCAACCAATTTTTCGGAGCGAGCTGAGCGATTTCTGACGTGCCGGTGATCAACGGTAACTAACGTCAGAAAGGGGCCAAATATTGGTTTTGAATTTTTCAAGAATACATGCTGATCACTACAGCCTCCAAAAAAATCAAAGATGTGCATTGGGGTGAGATACACCTTCAAACAATTTTTCGGAGCGAGCTGAGCGATTTCTGACGTGCCGGTGATCAACGGTAACGTCAGAAAGGGGCCAAATATTGGTTTTGATTTTTTCAAGAATACATGCTGATCACTACAGCCTCCAAAAAAATCAAAGATGTGCATTGGGGTGAGATACACCTTCAAACAATTTTTCGGAGCGAGCTGAGCGATTTCTGACGTGCCGGTGATCAACGGTAACGTCAGAAAGGGGCCAAATATTGGTTTTGAATTTTTCAAGAATACATGCTGATCACTACAGCCTCCAAAAAAATCGAAGATGTGCATTGGGGTGAGATACACCTTCAAACAATTTTTCGGAGCCAGCTGAGCGATTTCTGACGTGCCGGTGATCAACGGTAACGTCAGAAAGGGGCCAAATATTGGTTTTGAATTTTTCAAGAATACATGCTGATCACTACAGCCTCCAAAAAAATCAAAGATGTGCATTGGGGTGAGATACACCTTAAAATAAAATTTCAGAGACACCCAATCGATTTGTGGCGTGCCGATGATCAACGGCAGCGTCACACAGGGGCCAAATATTGGTTTTGATTTTTTCAAGAATACATGCTGATCACTACAGCCTCCAAAAAAATCAAAGATGTGCATTGGGGTGAGATACACCTTAAAATAAAATTTCAGAGACACCCAATCGATTTGTGGAGTGCCGATGATCAACGGCAGCGTCACACAGGGGCCAAATATTGGTTTTGATTTTTTCAAGAATACATGCTGATCACTACAGCCTCCAAAAAAATCAAAGATGTGCATTGGGGTGAGATACACCTTCAACCAATTTTTCGGAGCGAGCTGAGCGATTTCTGACGTGCCGGTGATCAACGGTAACGTCAGAAAGGGGCCAAATATTGGTTTTGAATTTTTCAAGAATACATGCTGATCACTACAGCCTCCAAAAAAATCAAAGATGTGCATTGGGGTGAGATACACCTTCAAACAATTTTTCGGAGCGAGCTGAGCGATTTCTGACGTGCCGGTGATCAACGGTAACGTCAGAAAGGGGCCAAATATTGGTTTTGAATTTTTCAAGAATACATGCTGATCACTACAGCCTCCAAAAAAATCAAAGATGTGCATTGGGGTGAGATACACCTTCAACCAATTTTTCGGAGCGAGCTGAGCGATTTCTGACGTGCCGGTGATCAACGGTAACGTCAGAAAGGGGCCAAATATTGGTTTTGAATTTTTCAATAATACATGCTGATCACTACAGCCTCCAAAAAAATCGAAGATGTGCATTGGGGTGAGATACACCTTAAAATAAAATTTCAGAGACACCCAATCGATTTGTGGCGTGCCGATGATCAACGGCAGCGTCACACAGGGGCCAAATATTGGTTTTGATTTTTTCAAGAATACATGCTGATCACTACAGCCTCCAAAAAAATCAAAGATGTGCATTGGGGTGAGATACACCTTCAACCAATTTTTCGGAGCGAGCTGAGCGATTTCTGACGTGCCGGTGATCAACGGTAACGTCAGAAAGGGGCCAAATATTGGTTTTGAATTTTTCAAGAATACATGCTGATCACTACAGCCTCCAAAAAAATCAAAGATGTGCATTGGGGTGAGATACACCTTCAAACAATTTTTCGGAGCGAGCTGAGCGATTTCTGACGTGCCGGTGATCAACGGTAACGTCAGAAAGGGGCCAAATATTGGTTTTGAATTTTTCAAGAATACATGCTGATCACTACAGCCTCCAAAAAAATCAAAGATGTGCATTGGGGTGAGATACACCTTCAACCAATTTTTCGGAGCGAGCTGAGCGATTTCTGACGTGCCGGTGATCAACGGTAACGTCAGAAAGGGGCCAAATATTGGTTTTGAATTTTTCAATAATACATGCTGATCACTACAGCCTCCAAAAAAATCGAAGATGTGCATTGGGGTGAGATACACCTTCAAACAATTTTTCGGAGCCAGCTGAGCGATTTCTGACGTGCCGGTGATCAACGGTAACGTCAGAAAGGGGCCAAATATTGGTTTTGAATTTTTCAAGAATACATGCTGATCACTACAGCCTCCAAAAAAATCGAAGATGTGCATTGGGGTGAGATACACCTTAAAATAAAATTTCAGAGACACCCAATCAATTTGTGACGTGCCGATGATCAACGGCAGCGTCACACAGGGGCCAAATATTAGTTTTGAATTTTTCAAGAATACATGCTGATCACTACAGCCTCCAAAAAAATCAAAGATGTGCATTGGGGTGAGATACACCTTAAAATAAAATTTCAGAGCCACCCAATCGATTTGTGGCGTGCCGATGATCAACGGCAGCGTCACACAGGGGCCAAATATTGGTTTTGATTTTTTCAAGAATACATGCTGATCACTACAGCCTCCAAAAAAATCAAAGATGTGCATTGGGTTGAGATACACCTTAAAATAAAATTTCAGAGCCACCCAATCGATTTGTGACGTGCCGATGATCAACGGCAGCGTCACACAGGGGCCAAATATTGGTTTTGATTTTTTCAAGAATACATGCTGATCACTACAGCCTCCAAAAAAATCAAAGATGTGCATTGGGTTGAGATACACCTTAAAATAAAATTTCAGAGCCACCCAATCGATTTGTGACGTGCCGATGATCAACGGCAGCGTCACACAGGGGCCAAATATTAGTTTTGAATTTTTCAAGAATACATGCTGATCACTACAGCCTCCAAAAAAATCAAAGATGTGCATTGGGGTGAGATACACCTTTAAACAATTTTTCGGAGCGAGCTGAGCGATTTCTGACGTGCCGGTGATCAACGGTAACTAACGTCAGAAAGGGGCCAAATATTGGTTTTGAATTTTTCAAGAATACATGCTGATCACTACAGCCTCCAAAAAAATCAAAGATGTGCATTGGGGTGAGATACACCTTAAAATAAAATTTCAGAGACACCCAATCGATTTGTGGCGTGCCGATGATCAACGGCAGCGTCACACAGGGGCCAAATATTAGTTTTGAATTTTTCAAGAATACATGCTGATCACTACAGCCTCCAAAAAAATCAAAGATGTGCATTGGGGTGAGATACACCTTCAAACAATTTTTCGGAGCGAGCTGAGCGATTTCTGACATGCCGGTGATCAACGGTAACGTCAGAAAGGGGCCAAATATTGGTTTTGAATTTTTCAAGAATACATGCTGATCACTACAGCCTCCAAAAAAATCAAAGATGTGCATTGGGTTGAGATACACCTTAAAATAAAATTTCAGAGCCACCCAATCGATTTGTGACGTGCCGATGATCAACGGCAGCGTCACACAGGGGCCAAATATTGGTTTTGATTTTTTCAAGAATACATGCTGATCACTACAGCCTCCAAAAAAATCAAAGATGTGCATTGGGGTGAGATACACCTTCAACCAATTTTTCGGAGCGAGCTGAGCGATTTGTGGCGTGCCGATGATCAACGGCAGCGTCACACAGGGGCCAAATATTGGTTTTGATTTTTTCAAGAATACATGCTGATCACTACAGCCTCCAAAAAAATCAAAGATGTGCATTGGGGTGAGATACACCTTCAACCAATTTTTCGGAGCGAGCTGAGCGATTTCTGACGTGCCGGTGATCAACGGTAACGTCAGAAAGGGGCCAAATATTGGTTTTGAATTTTTCAAGAATACATGCTGATCACTACAGCCTCCAAAAAAATCAAAGATGTGCATTGGGGTGAGATACACCTTCAAACAATTTTTCGGAGCGAGCTGAGCGATTTCTGACGTGCCGGTGATCAACGGTAACGTCAGAAAGGGGCCAAATATTGGTTTTGAATTTTTCAAGAATACATGCTGATCACTACAGCCTCCAAAAAAATCAAAGATGTGCATTGGGTTGAGATACACCTTAAAATAAAATTTCAGAGCCACCCAATCGATTTGTGACGTGCCAATGATCAACGGCAGCGTCACACAGGGGCCAAATATTAGTTTTGAATTTTTCAAGAATACATGCTGATCACTACAGCCTCCAAAAAAATCAAAGATGTGCATTGGGGTGAGATACACCTTAAAATAAAATTTCAGAGCCACCCAATCGATTTGTGACGTGCCAATGATCAACGGCAGCGTCACACAGGGGCCAAATATTAGTTTTGAATTTTTCAAGAATACATGCTGATCACTACAGCCTCCAAAAAAATCAAAGATGTGCATTGGGGTGAGATACACCTTCAACCAATTTTTCGGAGCGAGCTGAGCGATTTCTGACGTGCCGGTGATCAACGGTAACGTCAGAAAGGGGCCAAATATTGGTTTTGAATTTTTCAAGAATACATGCTGATCACTACAGCCTCCAAAAAAATCAAAGATGTGCATTGGGGTGAGATACACCTTAAAATAAAATTTCAGAGACACCCAATCGATTTGTGGCGTGCCGATGATCAACGGCAGCGTCACACAGGGGCCAAATATTGGTTTTGATTTTTTCAAGAATACATGCTGATCACTACAGCCTCCAAAAAAATCAAAGATGTGCATTGGGGTGAGATACACCTTCAAACAATTTTTCGGAGCGAGCTGAGCGATTTCTGACGTGCCGGTGATCAACGGTAACGTCAGAAAGAGGCCAAATATTGGTTTTGAATTTTTTTAAGAATACATGCTGATCACTACAGCCTCCAAAAAAATCAAAGATGTGTATTGGGGTGAGATAACCCTTAAAATAAAATTTCAGAGACACCCAATCGATTTGTGACGTGCCGATGATCAACGGCAGCGTCACACAGGGGCCAAATATTAGTTTTGATTTTTTTAAAGAATACATGCTGATCACTACAGCCTCCAAAAAAATCAAAGATGTGCATTGGGTTGAGATACACCTTAAAATAAAATTTCAGAGACACCCAATCGATTTGTGACGTGCCGATGATCAACGGCAGCGTCACACAGGGGCCAAATATTAGTTTTGAATTTTTCAAGAATACATGCTGATCACTACAGCCTCCAAAAAAATCAAAGATGTGCATTGGGGTGAGATACACCTTCAAACAATTTTTCGGAGCGAGCTGAGCGATTTCTGACGTGCCGGTGATCAACGGTAACTAACGTCAGAAAGGGGCCAAATATTGGTTTTGAATTTTTCAAGAATACATGCTGATCACTACAGCCTCCAAAAAAATCAAAGATGTGCATTGGGGTGAGATACACCTTAAAATAAAATTTCAGAGACACCCAATCGATTTGTGGCGTGCCGATGATCAACGGCAGCGTCACACAGGGGCCAAATATTGGTTTTGATTTTTTCAAGAATACATGCTGATCACTACAGCCTCCAAAAAAATCAAAGATGTGCATTGGGGTGAGATACACCAATTTTTCGGAGCGAGCTGAGCGATTTGTGGCGTGCCGATGATCAACGGCAGCGTCACACAGGGGCCAAATATTGGTTTTGATTTTTTCAAGAATACATGCTGATCACTACAGCCTCCAAAAAAATCAAAGATGTGCATTGGGTTGAGATACACCTTAAAATAAAATTTCAGAGCCACCCAATCGATTTGTGACGTGCCGATGATCAACGGCAGCGTCACACAGGGGCCAAATATTAGTTTTGAATTTTTCAAGAATACATGCTGATCACTACAGCCTCCAAAAAAATCAAAGATGTGCATTGGGGTGAGATACACCTTCAAACAATTTTTCGGAGCGAGCTGAGCGATTTCTGACATGCCGGTGATCAACGGTAACGTCAGAAAGGGGCCAAATATTGGTTTTGAATTTTTCAAGAATACATGCTGATCACTACAGCCTCCAAAAAAATCAAAGATGTGCATTGGGTTGAGATACACCTTAAAATAAAATTTCAGAGCCACCCAATCGATTTGTGACGTGCCGATGATCAACGGCAGCGTCACACAGGGGCCAAATATTAGTTTTGAATTTTTCAAGAATACATGCTGATCACTACAGCCTCCAAAAAAATCAAAGATGTGCATTGGGGTGAGATACACCTTCAACCAATTTTTCGGAGCGAGCTGAGCGATTTCTGACGTGCCGGTGATCAACGGTAACTAACGTCAGAAAGGGGCCAAATATTGGTTTTGAATTTTTCAAGAATACATGCTGATCACTACAGCCTCCAAAAAAATCAAAGATGTGCATTGGGGTGAGATACACCTTAAATTAAAATTTCAGAGACACCCAATCGATTTGTGGCGTGCCGATGATCAACGGCAGCGTCACACAGGGGCCAAATATTGGTTTTGATTTTTTCAAGAATACATGCTGATCACTACAGCCTCCAAAAAAATCAAAGATGTGCATTGGGGTGAGATACACCTTCAACCAATTTTTCGGAGCGAGCTGAGCGATTTGTGGCGTGCCGATGATCAACGGCAGCGTCACACAGGGGCCAAATATTGGTTTTGATTTTTTCAAGAATACATGCTGATCACTACAGCCTCCAAAAAAATCAAAGATGTGCATTGGGGTGAGATACACCTTCAACCAATTTTTCGGAGCGAGCTGAGCGATTTCTGACGTGCCGGTGATCAACGGTAACGTCAGAAAGGGGCCAAATATTGGTTTTGAATTTTTCAAGAATACATGCTGATCACTACAGCCTCCAAAAAAATCAAAGATGTGCATTGGGGTGAGATACACCTTCAACCAATTTTTCGGAGCGAGCTGAGCGATTTCTGACGTGCCGGTGATCAACGGTAACGTCAGAAAGGGGCCAAATATTGGTTTTGAATTTTTCAAGAATACATGCTGATCACTACAGCCTCCAAAAAAATCAAAGATGTGCATTGGGGTGAGATACACCTTCAAACAATTTTTCGGAGCGAGCTGAGCGATTTCTGACGTGCCGGTGATCAACGGTAACGTCAGAAAGGGGCCAAATATTGGTTTTGAATTTTTCAAGAATACATGCTGATCACTACAGCCTCCAAAAAAATCAAAGATGTGCATTGGGGTGAGATACACCTTCAACCAATTTTTCGGAGCGAGCTGAGCGATTTCTGACGTGCCGGTGATCAACGGTAACGTCAGAAAGGGGCCAAATATTGGTTTTGAATTTTTCAATAATACATGCTGATCACTACAGCCTCCAAAAAAATCGAAGATGTGCATTGGGGTGAGATACACCTTAAAATAAAATTTCAGAGACACCCAATCGATTTGTGGCGTGCCGATGATCAACGGCAGCGTCACACAGGGGCCAAATATTGGTTTTGATTTTTTCAAGAATACATGCTGATCACTACAGCCTCCAAAAAAATCAAAGATGTGCATTGGGGTGAGATACACCTTCAACCAATTTTTCGGAGCGAGCTGAGCGATTTCTGACGTGCCGGTGATCAACGGTAACGTCAGAAAGGGGCCAAATATTGGTTTTGAATTTTTCAAGAATACATGCTGATCACTACAGCCTCCAAAAAAATCAAAGATGTGCATTGGGGTGAGATACACCTTCAAACAATTTTTCGGAGCGAGCTGAGCGATTTCTGACGTGCCGGTGATCAACGGTAACGTCAGAAAGGGGCCAAATATTGGTTTTGAATTTTTCAAGAATACATGCTGATCACTACAGCCTCCAAAAAAATCAAAGATGTGCATTGGGGTGAGATACACCTTCAACCAATTTTTCGGAGCGAGCTGAGCGATTTCTGACGTGCCGGTGATCAACGGTAACGTCAGAAAGGGGCCAAATATTGGTTTTGAATTTTTCAATAATACATGCTGATCACTACAGCCTCCAAAAAAATCGAAGATGTGCATTGGGGTGAGATACACCTTCAAACAATTTTTCGGAGCCAGCTGAGCGATTTCTGACGTGCCGGTGATCAACGGTAACGTCAGAAAGGGGCCAAATATTGGTTTTGAATTTTTCAAGAATACATGCTGATCACTACAGCCTCCAAAAAAATCGAAGATGTGCATTGGGGTGAGATACACCTTAAAATAAAATTTCAGAGACACCCAATCAATTTGTGACGTGCCGATGATCAACGGCAGCGTCACACAGGGGCCAAATATTAGTTTTGAATTTTTCAAGAATACATGCTGATCACTACAGCCTCCAAAAAAATCAAAGATGTGCATTGGGGTGAGATACACCTTAAAATAAAATTTCAGAGCCACCCAATCGATTTGTGGCGTGCCGATGATCAACGGCAGCGTCACACAGGGGCCAAATATTGGTTTTGATTTTTTCAAGAATACATGCTGATCACTACAGCCTCCAAAAAAATCAAAGATGTGCATTGGGTTGAGATACACCTTAAAATAAAATTTCAGAGCCACCCAATCGATTTGTGACGTGCCGATGATCAACGGCAGCGTCACACAGGGGCCAAATATTGGTTTTGATTTTTTCAAGAATACATGCTGATCACTACAGCCTCCAAAAAAATCAAAGATGTGCATTGGGTTGAGATACACCTTAAAATAAAATTTCAGAGCCACCCAATCGATTTGTGACGTGCCGATGATCAACGGCAGCGTCACACAGGGGCCAAATATTAGTTTTGAATTTTTCAAGAATACATGCTGATCACTACAGCCTCCAAAAAAATCAAAGATGTGCATTGGGGTGAGATACACCTTCAAACAATTTTTCGGAGCGAGCTGAGCGATTTCTGACGTGCCGGTGATCAACGGTAACTAACGTCAGAAAGGGGCCAAATATTGGTTTTGAATTTTTCAAGAATACATGCTGATCACTACAGCCTCCAAAAAAATCAAAGATGTGCATTGGGGTGAGATACACCTTAAAATAAAATTTCAGAGACACCCAATCGATTTGTGGCGTGCCGATGATCAACGGCAGCGTCACACAGGGGCCAAATATTAGTTTTGAATTTTTCAAGAATACATGCTGATCACTACAGCCTCCAAAAAAATCAAAGATGTGCATTGGGGTGAGATACACCTTCAAACAATTTTTCGGAGCGAGCTGAGCGATTTCTGACATGCCGGTGATCAACGGTAACGTCAGAAAGGGGCCAAATATTGGTTTTGAATTTTTCAAGAATACATGCTGATCACTACAGCCTCCAAAAAAATCAAAGATGTGCATTGGGTTGAGATACACCTTAAAATAAAATTTCAGAGCCACCCAATCGATTTGTGACGTGCCGATGATCAACGGCAGCGTCACACAGGGGCCAAATATTGGTTTTGATTTTTTCAAGAATACATGCTGATCACTACAGCCTCCAAAAAAATCAAAGATGTGCATTGGGGTGAGATACACCTTCAACCAATTTTTCGGAGCGAGCTGAGCGATTTGTGGCGTGCCGATGATCAACGGCAGCGTCACACAGGGGCCAAATATTGGTTTTGATTTTTTCAAGAATACATGCTGATCACTACAGCCTCCAAAAAAATCAAAGATGTGCATTGGGGTGAGATACACCTTCAACCAATTTTTCGGAGCGAGCTGAGCGATTTCTGACGTGCCGGTGATCAACGGTAACGTCAGAAAGGGGCCAAATATTGGTTTTGAATTTTTCAAGAATACATGCTGATCACTACAGCCTCCAAAAAAATCAAAGATGTGCATTGGGGTGAGATACACCTTCAAACAATTTTTCGGAGCGAGCTGAGCGATTTCTGACGTGCCGGTGATCAACGGTAACGTCAGAAAGGGGCCAAATATTGGTTTTGAATTTTTCAAGAATACATGCTGATCACTACAGCCTCCAAAAAAATCAAAGATGTGCATTGGGTTGAGATACACCTTAAAATAAAATTTCAGAGCCACCCAATCGATTTGTGACGTGCCAATGATCAACGGCAGCGTCACACAGGGGCCAAATATTAGTTTTGAATTTTTCAAGAATACATGCTGATCACTACAGCCTCCAAAAAAATCAAAGATGTGCATTGGGGTGAGATACACCTTAAAATAAAATTTCAGAGCCACCCAATCGATTTGTGACGTGCCAATGATCAACGGCAGCGTCACACAGGGGCCAAATATTAGTTTTGAATTTTTCAAGAATACATGCTGATCACTACAGCCTCCAAAAAAATCAAAGATGTGCATTGGGGTGAGATACACCTTCAACCAATTTTTCGGAGCGAGCTGAGCGATTTCTGACGTGCCGGTGATCAACGGTAACGTCAGAAAGGGGCCAAATATTGGTTTTGAATTTTTCAAGAATACATGCTGATCACTACAGCCTCCAAAAAAATCAAAGATGTGCATTGGGGTGAGATACACCTTAAAATAAAATTTCAGAGACACCCAATCGATTTGTGGCGTGCCGATGATCAACGGCAGCGTCACACAGGGGCCAAATATTGGTTTTGATTTTTTCAAGAATACATGCTGATCACTACAGCCTCCAAAAAAATCAAAGATGTGCATTGGGGTGAGATACACCTTCAAACAATTTTTCGGAGCGAGCTGAGCGATTTCTGACGTGCCGGTGATCAACGGTAACGTCAGAAAGAGGCCAAATATTGGTTTTGAATTTTTTTAAGAATACATGCTGATCACTACAGCCTCCAAAAAAATCAAAGATGTGTATTGGGGTGAGATAACCCTTAAAATAAAATTTCAGAGACACCCAATCGATTTGTGACGTGCCGATGATCAACGGCAGCGTCACACAGGGGCCAAATATTAGTTTTGATTTTTTTAAAGAATACATGCTGATCACTACAGCCTCCAAAAAAATCAAAGATGTGCATTGGGTTGAGATACACCTTAAAATAAAATTTCAGAGACACCCAATCGATTTGTGACGTGCCGATGATCAACGGCAGCGTCACACAGGGGCCAAATATTAGTTTTGAATTTTTCAAGAATACATGCTGATCACTACAGCCTCCAAAAAAATCAAAGATGTGCATTGGGGTGAGATACACCTTCAAACAATTTTTCGGAGCGAGCTGAGCGATTTCTGACGTGCCGGTGATCAACGGTAACTAACGTCAGAAAGGGGCCAAATATTGGTTTTGAATTTTTCAAGAATACATGCTGATCACTACAGCCTCCAAAAAAATCAAAGATGTGCATTGGGGTGAGATACACCTTAAAATAAAATTTCAGAGACACCCAATCGATTTGTGGCGTGCCGATGATCAACGGCAGCGTCACACAGGGGCCAAATATTGGTTTTGATTTTTTCAAGAATACATGCTGATCACTACAGCCTCCAAAAAAATCAAAGATGTGCATTGGGGTGAGATACACCAATTTTTCGGAGCGAGCTGAGCGATTTGTGGCGTGCCGATGATCAACGGCAGCGTCACACAGGGGCCAAATATTGGTTTTGATTTTTTCAAGAATACATGCTGATCACTACAGCCTCCAAAAAAATCAAAGATGTGCATTGGGTTGAGATACACCTTAAAATAAAATTTCAGAGCCACCCAATCGATTTGTGACGTGCCGATGATCAACGGCAGCGTCACACAGGGGCCAAATATTAGTTTTGAATTTTTCAAGAATACATGCTGATCACTACAGCCTCCAAAAAAATCAAAGATGTGCATTGGGGTGAGATACACCTTCAAACAATTTTTCGGAGCGAGCTGAGCGATTTCTGACATGCCGGTGATCAACGGTAACGTCAGAAAGGGGCCAAATATTGGTTTTGAATTTTTCAAGAATACATGCTGATCACTACAGCCTCCAAAAAAATCAAAGATGTGCATTGGGTTGAGATACACCTTAAAATAAAATTTCAGAGCCACCCAATCGATTTGTGACGTGCCGATGATCAACGGCAGCGTCACACAGGGGCCAAATATTAGTTTTGAATTTTTCAAGAATACATGCTGATCACTACAGCCTCCAAAAAAATCAAAGATGTGCATTGGGGTGAGATACACCTTCAACCAATTTTTCGGAGCGAGCTGAGCGATTTCTGACGTGCCGGTGATCAACGGTAACTAACGTCAGAAAGGGGCCAAATATTGGTTTTGAATTTTTCAAGAATACATGCTGATCACTACAGCCTCCAAAAAAATCAAAGATGTGCATTGGGGTGAGATACACCTTAAATTAAAATTTCAGAGACACCCAATCGATTTGTGGCGTGCCGATGATCAACGGCAGCGTCACACAGGGGCCAAATATTGGTTTTGATTTTTTCAAGAATACATGCTGATCACTACAGCCTCCAAAAAAATCAAAGATGTGCATTGGGGTGAGATACACCTTCAACCAATTTTTCGGAGCGAGCTGAGCGATTTGTGGCGTGCCGATGATCAACGGCAGCGTCACACAGGGGCCAAATATTGGTTTTGATTTTTTCAAGAATACATGCTGATCACTACAGCCTCCAAAAAAATCAAAGATGTGCATTGGGGTGAGATACACCTTCAACCAATTTTTCGGAGCGAGCTGAGCGATTTCTGACGTGCCGGTGATCAACGGTAACGTCAGAAAGGGGCCAAATATTGGTTTTGAATTTTTCAAGAATACATGCTGATCACTACAGCCTCCAAAAAAATCAAAGATGTGCATTGGGGTGAGATACACCTTCAAACAATTTTTCGGAGCGAGCTGAGCGATTTCTGACGTGCCGGTGATCAACGGTAACGTCAGAAAGGGGCCAAATATTGGTTTTGAATTTTTCAAGAATACATGCTGATCACTACAGCCTCCAAAAAAATCAAAGATGTGCATTGGGTTGAGATACACCTTAAAATAAAATTTCAGAGCCACCCAATCGATTTGTGACGTGCCAATGATCAACGGCAGCGTCACACAGGGGCCAAATATTAGTTTTGAATTTTTCAAGAATACATGCTGATCACTACAGCCTCCAAAAAAATCAAAGATGTGCATTGGGGTGAGATACACCTTAAAATAAAATTTCAGAGCCACCCAATCGATTTGTGACGTGCCAATGATCAACGGCAGCGTCACACAGGGGCCAAATATTAGTTTTGAATTTTTCAAGAATACATGCTGATCACTACAGCCTCCAAAAAAATCAAAGATGTGCATTGGGGTGAGATACACCTTCAACCAATTTTTCGGAGCGAGCTGAGCGATTTCTGACGTGCCGGTGATCAACGGTAACGTCAGAAAGGGGCCAAATATTGGTTTTGAATTTTTCAAGAATACATGCTGATCACTACAGCCTCCAAAAAAATCAAAGATGTGCATTGGGGTGAGATACACCTTAAAATAAAATTTCAGAGACACCCAATCGATTTGTGGCGTGCCGATGATCAACGGCAGCGTCACACAGGGGCCAAATATTGGTTTTGATTTTTTCAAGAATACATGCTGATGATCACTACAGCCTCCAAAAAAATCAAAGATGTGCATTGGGGTGAGTTACACCTTCAAACAATTTTTCGAGCGAGCTGAGCGATTTCTGACGTGCCGGTGATCAACGGTAACGTCAGAAAGAGGCCAAATATTGGTTTGAATTTTTTTAAGAATACATGCTGATCACTACAGCCTCCAAAAAAATCAAAGATGTGTATTGGGGTGAGATAACCCTTAAAATAAAATTTCAGAGACACCCAATCGATTTGTGACGTGCCGATGATCAACGGCAGCGTCACACAGGGGCCAAATATTAGTTTTGATTTTTTAAAGAATACATGCTGATCACTACAGCCTCCAAAAAAATCAAAGATGTGCATTGGGTTGAGATACACCTTAAAATAAAATTTCAGAGACACCCAATCGATTTGTGGCGTGCCGATGATCAACGGCAGCGTCACACAGGGGCCAAATATTGGTTTTGATTTTTTCAAGAATACATGCTGATCACTACAGCCTCCAAAAAAATCAAGATGTGCATTGGGGTGAGATACACCTTCAACCCAATTTTTCGGAGCGAGCTGAGCGATTTGTGGCGTGCCGATGATCAACGGCAGCGTCACACAGGGGCCAAATATTGGTTTTGATTTTTTCAAGAATACATGCTGATCACTACAGCCTCCAAAAAATCAAAGATGTGCATTGGGGTGAGATACACCTTCAACCAATTTTTCGGAGCGAGCTGAGCGATTTCTGACGTGCCGGTGATCAACGGTAACGTCAGAAAGGGGCCAAATATTGGTTTTGAATTTTTCAAGAATACATGCTGATCACTACAGCCTCCAAAAAAATCAAAGATGTGCATTGGGGGTGAGATACACCTTCAAACAATTTTCGGAGCGAGCTGAGCGATTTCTGACGTGCCGGTGATCAACGGTAACGTCAGAAAGGGGCCAAATATTGGTTTTGAATTTTTCAAGAATACATGCTGATCACTACAGCCTCCAAAAAAATCAAAGATGTGCATTGGGTTGAGATACACCTTAAAATAAAATTTCAGAGCCACCCAATCGATTTGTGACGTGCCAATGATCAACGGCAGCGTCACACAGGGGCCAAATATTAGTTTTGAATTTTTCAAGAATACATGCTGATCACTACAGCCTCCAAAAAAATCAAAGATGTGCATTGGGGTCGAGATACACTTAAAATAAAATATTCAGAGCCACCCAATCGATTTGTGACGTGCCAATGATCAACGGCAGCGTCACACAGGGGCCAAATATTAGTTTTGAATTTTTCAAGAATACATGCTGATCACTACAGCCTCCAAAAAAATCAAAGATGTGCATTGGGGTGAGATACACCTTCAACCAATTTTTCGGAGCGAGCTGAGCGATTTCTGACGTGCCGGTGATCAACGGTAACGTCAGAAAGGGGCCAAATATTGGTTTTGAATTTTTCAAGAATACATGCTGATCACTACAGCCTCCAAAAAAATCAAAGATGTGCATTGGGGTGAGATACACCTTAAAATAAAATTTCAGAGACACCCAATCGATTTGTGGCGTGCCGATGATCAACGGCAGCGTCACACAGGGGCCAAATATTGGTTTTGATTTTTTCAAGAATACATGCTGATCACTACAGCCTCCAAAAAAATCAAAGATGTGCATTGGGGTGAGATACACCTTCAAACAATTTTTCGGAGCGAGCTGAGCGATTTCTGACGTGCCGGTGATCAACGGTAACGTCAGAAAGAGGCCAAATATTGGTTTTGAATTTTTTTAAGAATACATGCTGATCACTACAGCCTCCAAAAAAATCAAAGATGTGTATTGGGGTGAGATAACCCTTAAAATAAAATTTCAGAGACACCCAATCGATTTGTGACGTGCCGATGATCAACGGCAGCGTCACACAGGGGCCAAATATTAGTTTTGATTTTTTTAAAGAATACATGCTGATCACTACAGCCTCCAAAAAAATCAAAGATGTGCATTGGGTTGAGATACACCTTAAAATAAAATTTCAGAGACACCCAATCGATTTGTGACGTGCCGATGATCAACGGCAGCGTCACACAGGGGCCAAATATTAGTTTTGAATTTTTCAAAGATACATGCTGATCACTACAGCCTCCAAAAAAATCAAAGATGTGCATTGGGGTGAGATACACCTTCAAACAATTTTTCGGAGCGAGCTGAGCGATTTCTGACGTGCCGGTGATCAACGGTAACTAACGTCAGAAAGGGGCCAAATATTGGTTTTGAATTTTTCAAGAATACATGCTGATCACTACAGCCTCCAAAAAAATCAAAGATGTGCATTGGGGTGAGATACACCTTAAAATAAAATTTCAGAGACACCCAATCGATTTGTGGCGTGCCGATGATCAACGGCAGCGTCACACAGGGGCCAAATATTGGTTTTGATTTTTTCAAGAATACATGCTGATCACTACAGCCTCCAAAAAAATCAAAGATGTGCATTGGGGTGAGATACACCAATTTTTCGGAGCGAGCTGAGCGATTTTGTGGCGTGCCGATGATCAACGGCAGCGTCACACAGGGGCCAAATATTGGTTTTGATTTTTTCAAGAATACATGCTGATCACTACAGCCTCCAAAAAAATCAAAGATGTGCATTGGGTTGAGATACACCTTAAAATAAAATTTCAGAGCCACCCAATCGATTTGTGACGTGCCGATGATCAACGGCAGCGTCACACAGGGGCCAAATATTAGTTTTGAATTTTTCAAGAATACATGCTGATCACTACAGCCTCCAAAAAAATCAAAGATGTGCATTGGGGTGAGATACACCTTCAACCAATTTTTCGGAGCGAGCTGAGCGATTTCTGACGTGCCGGTGATCAACGGTAACTAACGTCAGAAAGGGGCCAAATATTGGTTTTGAATTTTTCAAGAATACATGCTGATCACTACAGCCTCCAAAAAAATCAAAGATGTGCATTGGGGTGAGATACACCTTAAAATAAAATTTCAGAGACACCCAATCGATTTGTGGCGTGCCGATGATCAACGGCAGCGTCACACAGGGGCCAAATATTGGTTTTGATTTTTTCAAGAATACATGCTGATCACTACAGCCTCCAAAAAAATCAAAGATGTGCATTGGGGTGAGATACACCTTCAACCAATTTTTCGGAGCGAGCTGAGCGATTTGTGGCGTGCCGATGATCAACGGCAGCGTCACACAGGGGCCAAATATTGGTTTTGATTTTTTCAAGAATACATGCTGATCACTACAGCCTCCAAAAAAATCAAAGATGTGCATTGGGGTGAGATACACCTTCAACCAATTTTTCGGAGCGAGCTGAGCGATTTCTGACGTGCCGGTGATCAACGGTAACGTCAGAAAGGGGCCAAATATTGGTTTTGAATTTTTCAAGAATACATGCTGATCACTACAGCCTCCAAAAAAATCAAAGATGTGCATTGGGGTGAGATACACCTTCAAACAATTTTTCGGAGCGAGCTGAGCGATTTCTGACGTGCCGGTGATCAACGGTAACGTCAGAAAGGGGCCAAATATTGGTTTTGAATTTTTCAAGAATACATGCTGATCACTACAGCCTCCAAAAAAATCAAAGATGTGCATTGGGTTGAGATACACCTTAAAATAAAATTTCAGAGCCACCCAATCGATTTGTGACGTGCCAATGATCAACGGCAGCGTCACACAGGGGCCAAATATTAGTTTTGAATTTTTCAAGAATACATGCTGATCACTACAGCCTCCAAAAAAATCAAAGATGTGCATTGGGGTGAGATACACCTTAAAATAAAATTTCAGAGCCACCCAATCGATTTGTGACGTGCCAATGATCAACGGCAGCGTCACACAGGGGCCAAATATTAGTTTTGAATTTTTCAAGAATACATGCTGATCACTACAGCCTCCAAAAAAATCAAAGATGTGCATTGGGGTGAGATACACCTTCAACCAATTTTTCGGAGCGAGCTGAGCGATTTCTGACGTGCCGGTGATCAACGGTAACGTCAGAAAGGGGCCAAATATTGGTTTTGAATTTTTCAAGAATACATGCTGATCACTACAGCCTCCAAAAAAATCAAAGATGTGCATTGGGGTGAGATACACCTTCAACCAATTTTTCGGAGCGAGCTGAGCGATTTCTGACATGCCGGTGATCAACGGTAACGTCAGAAAGGGGCCAAATATTGGTTTTGAATTTTTCAAGAATACATGCTGATCACTACAGCCTCCAAAAAAATCAAAGATGTGCATTGGGGTGAGATACACCTTCAAACAATTTTTCGGAGCGAGCTGAGCGATTTCTGACGTGCCGGTGATCAACGGTAACGTCAGAAAGGGGCCAAATATTGGTTTTGAATTTTTCAAGAATACATGCTGATCACTACAGCCTCCAAAAAAATCAAAGATGTGCATTGGGGTGAGATACACCTTCAACCAATTTTTCGGAGCGAGCTGAGCGATTTCTGACGTGCCGGTGATCAACGGTAACGTCAGAAAGGGGCCAAATATTGGTTTTGAATTTTTCAAGAATACATGCTGATCACTACAGCCTCCAAAAAAATCGAAGATGTGCATTGGGGTGAGATACACCTTCAAACAATTTTTCGGAGCCAGCTGAGCGATTTCTGACGTGCCGGTGATCAACGGTAACGTCAGAAAGGGGCCAAATATTGGTTTTGAATTTTTCAAGAATACATGCTGATCACTACAGCCTCCAAAAAAATCGAAGATGTGCATTGGGGTGAGATACACCTTAAAATAAAATTTCAGAGACACCCAATCGATTTGTGACGTGCCGATGATCAACGGCAGCGTCACACAGGGGCCAAATATTAGTTTTTAATTTTTCAAGAATACATGCTGATCACTACAGCCTCCAAAAAAATCAAAGATGTGCATTGGGGTGAGATACACCTTAAAATAAAATTTCAGAGCCACCCAATCGATTTGTGGCGTGCCGATGATCAACGGCAGCGTCACACAGGGGCCAAATATTGGTTTTGATTTTTTCAAGAATACATGCTGATCACTACAGCCTCCAAAAAAATCAAAGATGTGCATTGGGTTGAGAAACACCTTAAAATAAAATTTCAGAGCCACCCAATCGATTTGTGACGTGCCGATGATCAACTGCAGCGTCACACAGGGGCCAAATATTAGTTTTGAATTTTTCAAGAATACATGCTGATCACTACAGCCTCCAAAAAAATCAAAGATGTGCATTGGGGTGAGATACACCTTCAACCAATTTTTCGGAGCGAGCTGAGCGATTTCTGACGTGCCGGTGATCAACGGTAACGTCAGAAAGGGGCCAAATATTGGTTTTGAATTTTTCAAGAATACATGCTGATCACTACAGCCTCCAAAAAAATCAAAGATGTGCATTGGGGTGAGATACACCTTCAACCAATTTTTCGGAGCGAGCTGAGCGATTTCTGACGTGCCGGTGATCAACGGTAACGTCAGAAAGGGGCCAAATATTGGTTTTGAATTTTTCAAGAATACATGCTGATCACTACAGCCTCCAAAAAAATCAAAGATGTGCATTGGGTTGAGATACACCTTAAAATAAAATTTCAGAGCCACCCAATCGATTTGTGACGTGCCGATGATCAACGGCAGCGTCACACAGGGGCCAAATATTAGTTTTGAATTTTTCAAGAATACATGCTGATCACTACAGCCTCCAAAAAAATCAAAGATGTGCATTGGGGTGAGATACACCTTCAAACAATTTTTCGGAGCGAGCTGAGCGATTTCTGACGTGCCGGTGATCAACGGTAACTAACGTCAGAAAGGGGCCAAATATTGGTTTTGAATTTTTCAAGAATACATGCTGATCACTACAGCCTCCAAAAAAATCAAAGATGTGCATTGGGGTGAGATACACCTTAAAATAAAATTTCAGAGCCACCCAATCGATTTGTGGCGTGCCGATGATCAACGGCAGCGTCACACAGGGGCCAAATATTGGTTTTGATTTTTTCAAGAATACATGCTGATCACTACAGCCTCCAAAAAAATCAAAGATGTGCATTGGGTTGAGAAACACCTTAAAATAAAATTTCAGAGCCACCCAATCGATTTGTGACGTGCCGATGATCAACGGCAGCGTCACACAGGGGCCAAATATTAGTTTTGAATTTTTCAAGAATACATGCTGATCACTACAGCCTCCAAAAAAATCAAAGATGTGCATTGGGGTGAGATACACCTTCAAACAATTTTTCGGAGCGAGCTGAGCGATTTCTGACATGCCGGTGATCAACGGTAACGTCAGAAAGGGGCCAAATATTGGTTTTGAATTTTTCAAGAATACATGCTGATCACTACAGCCTCCAAAAAAATCAAAGATGTGCATTGGGTTGAGATACACCTTAAAATAAAATTTCAGAGCCACCCAATCGATTTGTGACGTGCCGATGATCAACGGCAGCGTCACACAGGGGCCAAATATTAGTTTTGAATTTTTCAAGAATACATGCTGATCACTACAGCCTCCAAAAAAATCAAAGATGTGCATTGGGGTGAGATACACCTTCAACCAATTTTTCGGAGCGAGCTGAGCGATTTCTGACGTGCCGGTGATCAACGGTAACTAACGTCAGAAAGGGGCCAAATATTGGTTTTGAATTTTTCAAGAATACATGCTGATCACTACAGCCTCCAAAAAAATCAAAGATGTGCATTGGGGTGAGATACACCTTAAAATAAAATTTCAGAGACACCCAATCGATTTGTGGCGTGCCGATGATCAACGGCAGCGTCACACAGGGGCCAAATATTGGTTTTGATTTTTTCAAGAATACATGCTGATCACTACAGCCTCCAAAAAAATCAAAGATGTGCATTGGGGTGAGATACACCTTAAAATAAAATTTCAGAGACACCCAATCGATTTGTGGAGTGCCGATGATCAACGGCAGCGTCACACAGGGGCCAAATATTGGTTTTGATTTTTTCAAGAATACATGCTGATCACTACAGCCTCCAAAAAAATCAAAGATGTGCATTGGGGTGAGATACACCTTCAACCAATTTTTCGGAGCGAGCTGAGCGATTTCTGACGTGCCGGTGATCAACGGTAACGTCAGAAAGGGGCCAAATATTGGTTTTGAATTTTTCAAGAATACATGCTGATCACTACAGCCTCCAAAAAAATCAAAGATGTGCATTGGGGTGAGATACACCTTCAAACAATTTTTCGGAGCGAGCTGAGCGATTTCTGACGTGCCGGTGATCAACGGTAACGTCAGAAAGGGGCCAAATATTGGTTTTGAATTTTTCAAGAATACATGCTGATCACTACAGCCTCCAAAAAAATCAAAGATGTGCATTGGGGTGAGATACACCTTCAACCAATTTTTCGGAGCGAGCTGAGCGATTTCTGACGTGCCGGTGATCAACGGTAACGTCAGAAAGGGGCCAAATATTGGTTTTGAATTTTTCAATAATACATGCTGATCACTACAGCCTCCAAAAAAATCGAAGATGTGCATTGGGGTGAGATACACCTTAAAATAAAATTTCAGAGACACCCAATCGATTTGTGGCGTGCCGATGATCAACGGCAGCGTCACACAGGGGCCAAATATTGGTTTTGATTTTTTCAAGAATACATGCTGATCACTACAGCCTCCAAAAAAATCAAAGATGTGCATTGGGGTGAGATACACCTTCAACCAATTTTTCGGAGCGAGCTGAGCGATTTCTGACGTGCCGGTGATCAACGGTAACGTCAGAAAGGGGCCAAATATTGGTTTTGAATTTTTCAAGAATACATGCTGATCACTACAGCCTCCAAAAAAATCAAAGATGTGCATTGGGGTGAGATACACCTTCAAACAATTTTTCGGAGCGAGCTGAGCGATTTCTGACGTGCCGGTGATCAACGGTAACGTCAGAAAGGGGCCAAATATTGGTTTTGAATTTTTCAAGAATACATGCTGATCACTACAGCCTCCAAAAAAATCAAAGATGTGCATTGGGGTGAGATACACCTTCAACCAATTTTTCGGAGCGAGCTGAGCGATTTCTGACGTGCCGGTGATCAACGGTAACGTCAGAAAGGGGCCAAATATTGGTTTTGAATTTTTCAATAATACATGCTGATCACTACAGCCTCCAAAAAAATCGAAGATGTGCATTGGGGTGAGATACACCTTCAAACAATTTTTCGGAGCCAGCTGAGCGATTTCTGACGTGCCGGTGATCAACGGTAACGTCAGAAAGGGGCCAAATATTGGTTTTGAATTTTTCAAGAATACATGCTGATCACTACAGCCTCCAAAAAAATCGAAGATGTGCATTGGGGTGAGATACACCTTAAAATAAAATTTCAGAGACACCCAATCAATTTGTGACGTGCCGATGATCAACGGCAGCGTCACACAGGGGCCAAATATTAGTTTTGAATTTTTCAAGAATACATGCTGATCACTACAGCCTCCAAAAAAATCAAAGATGTGCATTGGGGTGAGATACACCTTAAAATAAAATTTCAGAGCCACCCAATCGATTTGTGGCGTGCCGATGATCAACGGCAGCGTCACACAGGGGCCAAATATTGGTTTTGATTTTTTCAAGAATACATGCTGATCACTACAGCCTCCAAAAAAATCAAAGATGTGCATTGGGTTGAGATACACCTTAAAATAAAATTTCAGAGCCACCCAATCGATTTGTGACGTGCCGATGATCAACGGCAGCGTCACACAGGGGCCAAATATTGGTTTTGATTTTTTCAAGAATACATGCTGATCACTACAGCCTCCAAAAAAATCAAAGATGTGCATTGGGTTGAGATACACCTTAAAATAAAATTTCAGAGCCACCCAATCGATTTGTGACGTGCCGATGATCAACGGCAGCGTCACACAGGGGCCAAATATTAGTTTTGAATTTTTCAAGAATACATGCTGATCACTACAGCCTCCAAAAAAATCAAAGATGTGCATTGGGGTGAGATACACCTTCAAACAATTTTTCGGAGCGAGCTGAGCGATTTCTGACGTGCCGGTGATCAACGGTAACTAACGTCAGAAAGGGGCCAAATATTGGTTTTGAATTTTTCAAGAATACATGCTGATCACTACAGCCTCCAAAAAAATCAAAGATGTGCATTGGGGTGAGATACACCTTAAAATAAAATTTCAGAGACACCCAATCGATTTGTGGCGTGCCGATGATCAACGGCAGCGTCACACAGGGGCCAAATATTAGTTTTGAATTTTTCAAGAATACATGCTGATCACTACAGCCTCCAAAAAAATCAAAGATGTGCATTGGGGTGAGATACACCTTCAAACAATTTTTCGGAGCGAGCTGAGCGATTTCTGACATGCCGGTGATCAACGGTAACGTCAGAAAGGGGCCAAATATTGGTTTTGAATTTTTCAAGAATACATGCTGATCACTACAGCCTCCAAAAAAATCAAAGATGTGCATTGGGTTGAGATACACCTTAAAATAAAATTTCAGAGCCACCCAATCGATTTGTGACGTGCCGATGATCAACGGCAGCGTCACACAGGGGCCAAATATTGGTTTTGATTTTTTCAAGAATACATGCTGATCACTACAGCCTCCAAAAAAATCAAAGATGTGCATTGGGGTGAGATACACCTTCAACCAATTTTTCGGAGCGAGCTGAGCGATTTGTGGCGTGCCGATGATCAACGGCAGCGTCACACAGGGGCCAAATATTGGTTTTGATTTTTTCAAGAATACATGCTGATCACTACAGCCTCCAAAAAAATCAAAGATGTGCATTGGGGTGAGATACACCTTCAACCAATTTTTCGGAGCGAGCTGAGCGATTTCTGACGTGCCGGTGATCAACGGTAACGTCAGAAAGGGGCCAAATATTGGTTTTGAATTTTTCAAGAATACATGCTGATCACTACAGCCTCCAAAAAAATCAAAGATGTGCATTGGGGTGAGATACACCTTCAAACAATTTTTCGGAGCGAGCTGAGCGATTTCTGACGTGCCGGTGATCAACGGTAACGTCAGAAAGGGGCCAAATATTGGTTTTGAATTTTTCAAGAATACATGCTGATCACTACAGCCTCCAAAAAAATCAAAGATGTGCATTGGGTTGAGATACACCTTAAAATAAAATTTCAGAGCCACCCAATCGATTTGTGACGTGCCAATGATCAACGGCAGCGTCACACAGGGGCCAAATATTAGTTTTGAATTTTTCAAGAATACATGCTGATCACTACAGCCTCCAAAAAAATCAAAGATGTGCATTGGGGTGAGATACACCTTAAAATAAAATTTCAGAGCCACCCAATCGATTTGTGACGTGCCAATGATCAAAGGCAGCGTCACACAGGGGCCAAATATTAGTTTTGAATTTTTCAAGAATACATGCTGATCACTACAGCCTCCAAAAAAATCAAAGATGTGCATTGGGGTGAGATACACCTTCAACCAATTTTTCGGAGCGAGCTGAGCGATTTCTGACGTGCCGGTGATCAACGGTAACGTCAGAAAGGGGCCAAATATTGGTTTTGAATTTTTCAAGAATACATGCTGATCACTACAGCCTCCAAAAAAATCAAAGATGTGCATTGGGGTGAGATACACCTTAAAATAAAATTTCAGAGACACCCAATCGATTTGTGGCGTGCCGATGATCAACGGCAGCGTCACACAGGGGCCAAATATTGGTTTTGATTTTTTCAAGAATACATGCTGATCACTACAGCCTCCAAAAAAATCAAAGATGTGCATTGGGGTGAGATACACCTTCAAACAATTTTTCGGAGCGAGCTGAGCGATTTCTGACGTGCCGGTGATCAACGGTAACGTCAGAAAGAGGCCAAATATTGGTTTTGAATTTTTTTAAGAATACATGCTGATCACTACAGCCTCCAAAAAAATCAAAGATGTGTATTGGGGTGAGATAACCCTTAAAATAAAATTTCAGAGACACCCAATCGATTTGTGACGTGCCGATGATCAACGGCAGCGTCACACAGGGGCCAAATATTAGTTTTGATTTTTTTAAAGAATACATGCTGATCACTACAGCCTCCAAAAAAATCAAAGATGTGCATTGGGTTGAGATACACCTTAAAATAAAATTTCAGAGACACCCAATCGATTTGTGACGTGCCGATGATCAACGGCAGCGTCACACAGGGGCCAAATATTAGTTTTGAATTTTTCAAGAATACATGCTGATCACTACAGCCTCCAAAAAAATCAAAGATGTGCATTGGGGTGAGATACACCTTCAAACAATTTTTCGGAGCGAGCTGAGCGATTTCTGACGTGCCGGTGATCAACGGTAACTAACGTCAGAAAGGGGCCAAATATTGGTTTTGAATTTTTCAAGAATACATGCTGATCACTACAGCCTCCAAAAAAATCAAAGATGTGCATTGGGGTGAGATACACCTTAAAATAAAATTTCAGAGACACCCAATCGATTTGTGGCGTGCCGATGATCAACGGCAGCGTCACACAGGGGCCAAATATTGGTTTTGATTTTTTCAAGAATACATGCTGATCACTACAGCCTCCAAAAAAATCAAAGATGTGCATTGGGGTGAGATACACCAATTTTTCGGAGCGAGCTGAGCGATTTGTGGCGTGCCGATGATCAACGGCAGCGTCACACAGGGGCCAAATATTGGTTTTGAATTTTTCAAGAATACATGCTGATCACTACAGCCTCCAAAAAAATCAAAGATGTGCATTGGGTTGAGATACACCTTAAAATAAAATTTCAGAGCCACCCAATCGATTTGTGACGTGCCGATGATCAACGGCAGCGTCACACAGGGGCCAAATATTAGTTTTGAATTTTTCAAGAATACATGCTGATCACTACAGCCTCCAAAAAAATCAAAGATGTGCATTGGGGTGAGATACACCTTCAACCAATTTTTCGGAGCGAGCTGAGCGATTTCTGACGTGCCGGTGATCAACGGTAACTAACGTCAGAAAGGGGCCAAATATTGGTTTTGAATTTTTCAAGAATACATGCTGATCACTACAGCCTCCAAAAAAATCAAAGATGTGCATTGGGGTGAGATACACCTTAAATTAAAATTTCAGAGACACCCAATCGATTTGTGGCGTGCCGATGATCAACGGCAGCGTCACACAGGGGCCAAATATTGGTTTTGATTTTTTCAAGAATACATGCTGATCACTACAGCCTCCAAAAAAATCAAAGATGTGCATTGGGGTGAGATACACCTTCAACCAATTTTTCGGAGCGAGCTGAGCGATTTGTGGCGTGCCGATGATCAACGGCAGCGTCACACAGGGGCCAAATATTGGTTTTGATTTTTTCAAGAATACATGCTGATCACTACAGCCTCCAAAAAAATCAAAGATGTGCATTGGGGTGAGATACACCTTCAACCAATTTTTCGGAGCGAGCTGAGCGATTTCTGACGTGCCGGTGATCAACGGTAACGTCAGAAAGGGGCCAAATATTGGTTTTGAATTTTTCAAGAATACATGCTGATCACTACAGCCTCCAAAAAAATCAAAGATGTGCATTGGGGTGAGATACACCTTCAAACAATTTTTCGGAGCGAGCTGAGCGATTTCTGACGTGCCGGTGATCAACGGTAACGTCAGAAAGGGGCCAAATATTGGTTTTGAATTTTTCAAGAATACATGCTGATCACTACAGCCTCCAAAAAAATCAAAGATGTGCATTGGGTTGAGATACACCTTAAAATAAAATTTCAGAGCCACCCAATCGATTTGTGACGTGCCAATGATCAACGGCAGCGTCACACAGGGGCCAAATATTAGTTTTGAATTTTTCAAGAATACATGCTGATCACTACAGCCTCCAAAAAAATCAAAGATGTGCATTGGGGTGAGATACACCTTAAAATAAAATTTCAGAGCCACCCAATCGATTTGTGACGTGCCAATGATCAACGGCAGCGTCACACAGGGGCCAAATATTAGTTTTGAATTTTTCAAGAATACATGCTGATCACTACAGCCTCCAAAAAAATCAAAGATGTGCATTGGGGTGAGATACACCTTCAACCAATTTTTCGGAGCGAGCTGAGCGATTTCTGACGTGCCGGTGATCAACGGTAACGTCAGAAAGGGGCCAAATATTGGTTTTGAATTTTTCAAGAATACATGCTGATCACTACAGCCTCCAAAAAAATCAAAGATGTGCATTGGGGTGAGATACACCTTAAAATAAAATTTCAGAGACACCCAATCGATTTGTGGCGTGCCGATGATCAACGGCAGCGTCACACAGGGGCCAAATATTGGTTTTGATTTTTTCAAGAATACATGCTGATCACTACAGCCTCCAAAAAAATCAAAGATGTGCATTGGGGTGAGATACACCTTCAAACAATTTTTCGGAGCGAGCTGAGCGATTTCTGACGTGCCGGTGATCAACGGTAACGTCAGAAAGAGGCCAAATATTGGTTTTGAATTTTTTTAAGAATACATGCTGATCACTACAGCCTCCAAAAAAATCAAAGATGTGTATTGGGGTGAGATAACCCTTAAAATAAAATTTCAGAGACACCCAATCGATTTGTGACGTGCCGATGATCAACGGCAGCGTCACACAGGGGCCAAATATTAGTTTTGATTTTTTTAAAGAATACATGCTGATCACTACAGCCTCCAAAAAAATCAAAGATGTGCATTGGGTTGAGATACACCTTAAAATAAAATTTCAGAGACACCCAATCGATTTGTGGCGTGCCGATGATCAACGGCAGCGTCACACAGGGGCCAAATATTGGTTTTGATTTTTTCAAGAATACATGCTGATCACTACAGCCTCCAAAAAAATCAAAGATGTGCATTGGGGTGAGATACACCTTCAACCAATTTTTCGGAGCGAGCTGAGCGATTTGTGGCGTGCCGATGATCAACGGCAGCGTCACACAGGGGCCAAATATTGGTTTTGATTTTTTCAAGAATACATGCTGATCACTACAGCCTCCAAAAAAATCAAAGATGTGCATTGGGGTGAGATACACCTTCAACCAATTTTTCGGAGCGAGCTGAGCGATTTCTGACGTGCCGGTGATCAACGGTAACGTCAGAAAGGGGCCAAATATTGGTTTTGAATTTTTCAAGAATACATGCTGATCACTACAGCCTCCAAAAAAATCAAAGATGTGCATTGGGGTGAGATACACCTTCAAACAATTTTTCGGAGCGAGCTGAGCGATTTCTGACGTGCCGGTGATCAACGGTAACGTCAGAAAGGGGCCAAATATTGGTTTTGAATTTTTCAAGAATACATGCTGATCACTACAGCCTCCAAAAAAATCAAAGATGTGCATTGGGTTGAGATACACCTTAAAATAAAATTTCAGAGCCACCCAATCGATTTGTGACGTGCCAATGATCAACGGCAGCGTCACACAGGGGCCAAATATTAGTTTTGAATTTTTCAAGAATACATGCTGATCACTACAGCCTCCAAAAAAATCAAAGATGTGCATTGGGGTGAGATACACCTTAAAATAAAATTTCAGAGCCACCCAATCGATTTGTGACGTGCCAATGATCAACGGCAGCGTCACACAGGGGCCAAATATTAGTTTTGAATTTTTCAAGAATACATGCTGATCACTACAGCCTCCAAAAAAATCAAAGATGTGCATTGGGGTGAGATACACCTTCAACCAATTTTTCGGAGCGAGCTGAGCGATTTCTGACGTGCCGGTGATCAACGGTAACGTCAGAAAGGGGCCAAATATTGGTTTTGAATTTTTCAAGAATACATGCTGATCACTACAGCCTCCAAAAAAATCAAAGATGTGCATTGGGGTGAGATACACCTTAAAATAAAATTTCAGAGACACCCAATCGATTTGTGGCGTGCCGATGATCAACGGCAGCGTCACACAGGGGCCAAATATTGGTTTTGATTTTTTCAAGAATACATGCTGATCACTACAGCCTCCAAAAAAATCAAAGATGTGCATTGGGGTGAGATACACCTTCAAACAATTTTTCGGAGCGAGCTGAGCGATTTCTGACGTGCCGGTGATCAACGGTAACGTCAGAAAGAGGCCAAATATTGGTTTTGAATTTTTTTAAGAATACATGCTGATCACTACAGCCTCCAAAAAAATCAAAGATGTGTATTGGGGTGAGATAACCCTTAAAATAAAATTTCAGAGACACCCAATCGATTTGTGACGTGCCGATGATCAACGGCAGCGTCACACAGGGGCCAAATATTAGTTTTGATTTTTTTAAAGAATACATGCTGATCACTACAGCCTCCAAAAAAATCAAAGATGTGCATTGGGTTGAGATACACCTTAAAATAAAATTTCAGAGACACCCAATCGATTTGTGACGTGCCGATGATCAACGGCAGCGTCACACAGGGGCCAAATATTAGTTTTGAATTTTTCAAAGATACATGCTGATCACTACAGCCTCCAAAAAAATCAAAGATGTGCATTGGGGTGAGATACACCTTCAAACAATTTTTCGGAGCGAGCTGAGCGATTTCTGACGTGCCGGTGATCAACGGTAACTAACGTCAGAAAGGGGCCAAATATTGGTTTTGAATTTTTCAAGAATACATGCTGATCACTACAGCCTCCAAAAAAATCAAAGATGTGCATTGGGGTGAGATACACCTTAAAATAAAATTTCAGAGACACCCAATCGATTTGTGGCGTGCCGATGATCAACGGCAGCGTCACACAGGGGCCAAATATTGGTTTTGATTTTTTCAAGAATACATGCTGATCACTACAGCCTCCAAAAAAATCAAAGATGTGCATTGGGGTGAGATACACCAATTTTTCGGAGCGAGCTGAGCGATTTTGTGGCGTGCCGATGATCAACGGCAGCGTCACACAGGGGCCAAATATTGGTTTTGATTTTTTCAAGAATACATGCTGATCACTACAGCCTCCAAAAAAATCAAAGATGTGCATTGGGTTGAGATACACCTTAAAATAAAATTTCAGAGCCACCCAATCGATTTGTGACGTGCCGATGATCAACGGCAGCGTCACACAGGGGCCAAATATTAGTTTTGAATTTTTCAAGAATACATGCTGATCACTACAGCCTCCAAAAAAATCAAAGATGTGCATTGGGGTGAGATACACCTTCAACCAATTTTTCGGAGCGAGCTGAGCGATTTCTGACGTGCCGGTGATCAACGGTAACTAACGTCAGAAAGGGGCCAAATATTGGTTTTGAATTTTTCAAGAATACATGCTGATCACTACAGCCTCCAAAAAAATCAAAGATGTGCATTGGGTTGAGATACACCTTAAAATAAAATTTCAGAGACACCCAATCGATTTGTGGCGTGCCGATGATCAACGGCAGCGTCACACAGGGGCCAAATATTGGTTTTGATTTTTTCAAGAATACATGCTGATCACTACAGCCTCCAAAAAAATCAAAGATGTGCATTGGGGTGAGATACACCTTCAACCAATTTTTCGGAGCGAGCTGAGCGATTTGTGGCGTGCCGATGATCAACGGCAGCGTCACACAGGGGCCAAATATTGGTTTTGATTTTTTCAAGAATACATGCTGATCACTACAGCCTCCAAAAAAATCAAAGATGTGCATTGGGGTGAGATACACCTTCAACCAATTTTTCGGAGCGAGCTGAGCGATTTCTGACGTGCCGGTGATCAACGGTAACGTCAGAAAGGGGCCAAATATTGGTTTTGAATTTTTCAAGAATACATGCTGATCACTACAGCCTCCAAAAAAATCAAAGATGTGCATTGGGGTGAGATACACCTTCAAACAATTTTTCGGAGCGAGCTGAGCGATTTCTGACGTGCCGGTGATCAACGGTAACGTCAGAAAGGGGCCAAATATTGGTTTTGAATTTTTCAAGAATACATGCTGATCACTACAGCCTCCAAAAAAATCAAAGATGTGCATTGGGTTGAGATACACCTTAAAATAAAATTTCAGAGCCACCCAATCGATTTGTGACGTGCCAATGATCAACGGCAGCGTCACACAGGGGCCAAATATTAGTTTTGAATTTTTCAAGAATACATGCTGATCACTACAGCCTCCAAAAAAATCAAAGATGTGCATTGGGGTGAGATACACCTTAAAATAAAATTTCAGAGCCACCCAATCGATTTGTGACGTGCCAATGATCAACGGCAGCGTCACACAGGGGCCAAATATTAGTTTTGAATTTTTCAAGAATACATGCTGATCACTACAGCCTCCAAAAAAATCAAAGATGTGCATTGGGGTGAGATACACCTTCAACCAATTTTTCGGAGCGAGCTGAGCGATTTCTGACGTGCCGGTGATCAACGGTAACGTCAGAAAGGGGCCAAATATTGGTTTTGAATTTTTCAAGAATACATGCTGATCACTACAGCCTCCAAAAAAATCAAAGATGTGCATTGGGGTGAGATACACCTTAAAATAAAATTTCAGAGACACCCAATCGATTTGTGGCGTGCCGATGATCAACGGCAGCGTCACACAGGGGCCAAATATTGGTTTTGATTTTTTCAAGAATACATGCTGATCACTACAGCCTCCAAAAAAATCAAAGATGTGCATTGGGGTGAGATACACCTTCAAACAATTTTTCGGAGCGAGCTGAGCGATTTCTGACGTGCCGGTGATCAACGGTAACGTCAGAAAGAGGCCAAATATTGGTTTTGAATTTTTTTAAGAATACATGCTGATCACTACAGCCTCCAAAAAAATCAAAGATGTGTATTGGGGTGAGATAACCCTTAAAATAAAATTTCAGAGACACCCAATCGATTTGTGACGTGCCGATGATCAACGGCAGCGTCACACAGGGGCCAAATATTAGTTTTGATTTTTTTAAAGAATACATGCTGATCACTACAGCCTCCAAAAAAATCAAAGATGTGCATTGGGTTGAGATACACCTTAAAATAAAATTTCAGAGACACCCAATCGATTTGTGACGTGCCGATGATCAACGGCAGCGTCACACAGGGGCCAAATATTAGTTTTGAATTTTTCAAAGATACATGCTGATCACTACAGCCTCCAAAAAAATCAAAGATGTGCATTGGGGTGAGATACACCTTCAAACAATTTTTCGGAGCGAGCTGAGCGATTTCTGACGTGCCGGTGATCAACGGTAACTAACGTCAGAAAGGGGCCAAATATTGGTTTTGAATTTTTCAAGAATACATGCTGATCACTACAGCCTCCAAAAAAATCAAAGATGTGCATTGGGGTGAGATACACCTTAAAATAAAATTTCAGAGACACCCAATCGATTTGTGGCGTGCCGATGATCAACGGCAGCGTCACACAGGGGCCAAATATTGGTTTTGATTTTTTCAAGAATACATGCTGATCACTACAGCCTCCAAAAAAATCAAAGATGTGCATTGGGGTGAGATACACCAATTTTTCGGAGCGAGCTGAGCGATTTTGTGGCGTGCCGATGATCAACGGCAGCGTCACACAGGGGCCAAATATTGGTTTTGATTTTTTCAAGAATACATGCTGATCACTACAGCCTCCAAAAAAATCAAAGATGTGCATTGGGTTGAGATACACCTTAAAATAAAATTTCAGAGCCACCCAATCGATTTGTGACGTGCCGATGATCAACGGCAGCGTCACACAGGGGCCAAATATTAGTTTTGAATTTTTCAAGAATACATGCTGATCACTACAGCCTCCAAAAAAATCAAAGATGTGCATTGGGGTGAGATACACCTTCAACCAATTTTTCGGAGCGAGCTGAGCGATTTCTGACGTGCCGGTGATCAACGGTAACTAACGTCAGAAAGGGGCCAAATATTGGTTTTGAATTTTTCAAGAATACATGCTGATCACTACAGCCTCCAAAAAAATCAAAGATGTGCATTGGGGTGAGATACACCTTAAAATAAAATTTCAGAGACACCCAATCGATTTGTGGCGTGCCGATGATCAACGGCAGCGTCACACAGGGGCCAAATATTGGTTTTGATTTTTTCAAGAATACATGCTGATCACTACAGCCTCCAAAAAAATCAAAGATGTGCATTGGGGTGAGATACACCTTCAACCAATTTTTCGGAGCGAGCTGAGCGATTTGTGGCGTGCCGATGATCAACGGCAGCGTCACACAGGGGCCAAATATTGGTTTTGATTTTTTCAAGAATACATGCTGATCACTACAGCCTCCAAAAAAATCAAAGATGTGCATTGGGGTGAGATACACCTTCAACCAATTTTTCGGAGCGAGCTGAGCGATTTCTGACGTGCCGGTGATCAACGGTAACGTCAGAAAGGGGCCAAATATTGGTTTTGAATTTTTCAAGAATACATGCTGATCACTACAGCCTCCAAAAAAATCAAAGATGTGCATTGGGGTGAGATACACCTTCAAACAATTTTTCGGAGCGAGCTGAGCGATTTCTGACGTGCCGGTGATCAACGGTAACGTCAGAAAGGGGCCAAATATTGGTTTTGAATTTTTCAAGAATACATGCTGATCACTACAGCCTCCAAAAAAATCAAAGATGTGCATTGGGTTGAGATACACCTTAAAATAAAATTTCAGAGCCACCCAATCGATTTGTGACGTGCCAATGATCAACGGCAGCGTCACACAGGGGCCAAATATTAGTTTTGAATTTTTCAAGAATACATGCTGATCACTACAGCCTCCAAAAAAATCAAAGATGTGCATTGGGGTGAGATACACCTTAAAATAAAATTTCAGAGCCACCCAATCGATTTGTGACGTGCCAATGATCAACGGCAGCGTCACACAGGGGCCAAATATTAGTTTTGAATTTTTCAAGAATACATGCTGATCACTACAGCCTCCAAAAAAATCAAAGATGTGCATTGGGGTGAGATACACCTTCAACCAATTTTTCGGAGCGAGCTGAGCGATTTCTGACGTGCCGGTGATCAACGGTAACGTCAGAAAGGGGCCAAATATTGGTTTTGAATTTTTCAAGAATACATGCTGATCACTACAGCCTCCAAAAAAATCAAAGATGTGCATTGGGGTGAGATACACCTTAAAATAAAATTTCAGAGACACCCAATCGATTTGTGGCGTGCCGATGATCAACGGCAGCGTCACACAGGGGCCAAATATTGGTTTTGATTTTTTCAAGAATACATGCTGATCACTACAGCCTCCAAAAAAATCAAAGATGTGCATTGGGGTGAGATACACCTTCAAACAATTTTTCGGAGCGAGCTGAGCGATTTCTGACGTGCCGGTGATCAACGGTAACGTCAGAAAGAGGCCAAATATTGGTTTTGAATTTTTTTAAGAATACATGCTGATCACTACAGCCTCCAAAAAAATCAAAGATGTGTATTGGGGTGAGATAACCCTTAAAATAAAATTTCAGAGACACCCAATCGATTTGTGACGTGCCGATGATCAACGGCAGCGTCACACAGGGGCCAAATATTAGTTTTGATTTTTTTAAAGAATACATGCTGATCACTACAGCCTCCAAAAAAATCAAAGATGTGCATTGGGTTGAGATACACCTTAAAATAAAATTTCAGAGACACCCAATCGATTTGTGGCGTGCCGATGATCAACGGCAGCGTCACACAGGGGCCAAATATTGGTTTTGATTTTTTCAAGAATACATGCTGATCACTACAGCCTCCAAAAAAATCAAAGATGTGCATTGGGGTGAGATACACCTTCAACCAATTTTTCGGAGCGAGCTGAGCGATTTGTGGCGTGCCGATGATCAACGGCAGCGTCACACAGGGGCCAAATATTGGTTTTGATTTTTTCAAGAATACATGCTGATCACTACAGCCTCCAAAAAAATCAAAGATGTGCATTGGGGTGAGATACACCTTCAACCAATTTTTCGGAGCGAGCTGAGCGATTTCTGACGTGCCGGTGATCAACGGTAACGTCAGAAAGGGGCCAAATATTGGTTTTGAATTTTTCAAGAATACATGCTGATCACTACAGCCTCCAAAAAAATCAAAGATGTGCATTGGGGTGAGATACACCTTCAAACAATTTTTCGGAGCGAGCTGAGCGATTTCTGACGTGCCGGTGATCAACGGTAACGTCAGAAAGGGGCCAAATATTGGTTTTGAATTTTTCAAGAATACATGCTGATCACTACAGCCTCCAAAAAAATCAAAGATGTGCATTGGGTTGAGATACACCTTAAAATAAAATTTCAGAGCCACCCAATCGATTTGTGACGTGCCAATGATCAACGGCAGCGTCACACAGGGGCCAAATATTAGTTTTGAATTTTTCAAGAATACATGCTGATCACTACAGCCTCCAAAAAAATCAAAGATGTGCATTGGGGTGAGATACACCTTAAAATAAAATTTCAGAGCCACCCAATCGATTTGTGACGTGCCAATGATCAACGGCAGCGTCACACAGGGGCCAAATATTAGTTTTGAATTTTTCAAGAATACATGCTGATCACTACAGCCTCCAAAAAAATCAAAGATGTGCATTGGGGTGAGATACACCTTCAACCAATTTTTCGGAGCGAGCTGAGCGATTTCTGACGTGCCGGTGATCAACGGTAACTAACGTCAGAAAGGGGCCAAATATTGGTTTTGAATTTTTCAAGAATACATGCTGATCACTACAGCCTCCAAAAAAATCAAAGATGTGCATTGGGGTGAGATACACCTTCAAACAATTTTTCGGAGCGAGCTGAGCGATTTCTGACGTGCCGGTGATCAACGGTAACGTCAGAAAGGGGCCAAATATTGGTTTTGAATTTTTCAAGAATACATGCTGATCACTACAGCCTCCAAAAAAATCAAAGATGTGCATTGGGGTGAGATACACCTTCAACCAATTTTTCGGAGCGAGCTGAGCGATTTCTGACGTGCCGGTGATCAACGGTAACGTCAGAAAGGGGCCAAATATTGGTTTTGAATTTTTCAAGAATACATGCTGATCACTACAGCCTCCAAAAAAATCGAAGATGTGCATTGGGGTGAGATACACCTTCTAACAATTTTTCGGAGCGAGCTGAGCGATTTCTGACGTGCCGGTGATCAACGGTAACTAACGTCAGAAAGGGGCCAAATATTGGTTTTGAATTTTTCAAGAATACATGCTGATCACTACAGCCTCCAAAAAAATCAAAGATGTGCATTGGGGTGAGATACACCTTAAAATAAAATTTCAGAGACACCCAATCGATTTGTGGCGTGCCGATGGTCAACGGCAGCGTCACACAGGGGCCAAATATTGGTTTTGATTTTTTCAAGAATACATGCTGATCACTACAGCCTCCAAAAAAATCAAAGATGTGCATTGGGGTGAGATACACCTTCAAACAATTTTTTGGAGCGAGCTGAGCGATTTCTGACGTGCCGGTGATCAACGGTAACGTCAGAAAGAG
Organism: Amphiduros pacificus; assembly: GCA_949316495.1. NCBI lineage: Eukaryota > Metazoa > Annelida > Polychaeta > Phyllodocida > Hesionidae > Amphiduros > Amphiduros pacificus. The sequence goes on from OX439002.1 coordinate 62,812,227, forward strand.
GCCAAATATTGGTTTTGAATTTTTTTAAGAATACATGCTGATCACTACAGCCTCCAAAAAAATCAAAGATGTGTATTGGGTTGAGATACACCTTAAAATAAAATTTCAGAGCCACCCAATCGATTTGTGACGTGCCGATGATCAACGGCAGCGTCACACAGGGGCCAAATATTGGTTTTGATTTTTTCAAGAATACATGCTGATCACTACAGCCTCCAAAAAAATCAAAGATGTGCATTGGGGTGAGATACACCTTCAAACAATTTTTCGGAGCGAGCTGAGCGATTTCTGACGTGCCGGTGATCAACGGTAACGTCAGAAAGAGGCCAAATATTGGTTTTGAATTTTTCAAGAATACATGCTGATCACTACAGCCTCCAAAAAAATCAAAGATGTGCATTGGGGTGAGATACACCTTAAAATAAAATTTCAGAGCCACCCAATCGATCTGTGGCGTGCCGATGATCAACGGCAGCGTCACACAGGGGCCAAATATTGGTTTTGATTTTTTCAAGAATACATGCTGATCACTACAGCCTCCAAAAAAATCAAAGATGTGCATTGGGTTGAGATACACCTTAAAATAAAATTTCAGAGCCACCCAATCGATTTGTGACGTGCCGATGATCAACAGCAGCGTCACACAGGGGCCAAATATTAGTTTTGAATTTTTCAAGAATACATGCTGATCACTACAGCCTCCAAAAAAATCAAAGATGTGCATTGGGGTGAGATACACCTTCAACCAATTTTTCGGAGCGAGCTGAGCGATTTCTGACGTGCCGGTGATCAACGGTAACGTCAGAAAGGGGCCAAATATTGGTTTTGATTTTTTCAAGAATACATGCTGATCACTACAGCCTCCAAAAAAATCAAAGATGTGCATTGGGTTGAGATACACCTTAAAATAAAATTTCAGAGCCACCCAATCGATTTGTGACGTGCCGATGATCAACGGCAGCGTCACACAGGGGCCAAATATTAGTTTTGAATTTTTCAAGAATACATGCTGATCACTACAGCCTCCAAAAAAATCAAAGATGTGCATTGGGGTGAGATACACCTTCAACCAATTTTTCGGAGCGAGCTGAGCGATTTCTGACATGCCGGTGATCAACGGTAACGTCAGAAAGGGGCCAAATATTGGTTTTGAATTTTTCAAGAATACATGCTGATCACTACAGCCTCCAAAAAAATCAAAGATGTGCATTGGGGTGAGATACACCTTCAACCAATTTTTCGGAGCGAGCTGAGCGATTTCTGACGTGCCGGTGATCAACGGTAACGTCAGAAAGGGGCCAAATATTGGTTTTGAATTTTTCAAGAATACATGCTGATCACTACAGCCTCCAAAAAAATCAAAGATGTGCATTGGGGTGAGATACACCTTCAAACAATTTTTCGGAGCCAGCTGAGCGATTTCTGACGTGCCGGTGATCAACGGTAACGTCAGAAAGGGGCCAAATATTGGTTTTGAATTTTTCAAGAATACATGCTGATCACTACAGCCTCCAAAAAAATCGAAGATGTGCATTGGGGTGAGATACACCTTAAAATAAAATTTCAGAGCCACCCAATCGATTTGTGGCGTGCCGATGATCAACGGCAGCGTCACACAGGGGCCAAATATTGGTTTTGATTTTTTCAAGAATACATGCTGATCACTACAGCCTCCAAAAAAATCAAAGATGTGCATTGGGTTGAGAAACACCTTAAAATAAAATTTCAGAGCCACCCAATTGATTTGTGACGTGCCGATGATCAACGGCAGCGTCACACAGGGGCCAAATATTAGTTTTGAATTTTTCAAGAATACATGCTGATCACTACAGCCTCCAAAAAAATCAAAGATGTGCATTGGGGTGAGATACACCTTCAAACAATTTTTCGGAGCGAGCTGAGCGATTTCTGACATGCCGGTGATCAACGGTAACGTCAGAAAGGGGCCAAATATTGGTTTTGAATTTTTCAAGAATACATGCTGATCACTACAGCCTCCAAAAAAATCAAAGATGTGCATTGGGTTGAGATACACCTTAAAATAAAATTTCAGAGCCACCCAATCGATTTGTGACGTGCCGATGATCAACGGCAGCGTCACACAGGGGCCAAATATTAGTTTTGAATTTTTCAAGAATACATGCTGATCACTACAGCCTCCAAAAAAATCAAAGATGTGCATTGGGGTGAGATACACCTTCAACCAATTTTTCGGAGCGAGCTGAGCGATTTCTGACGTGCCGGTGATCAACGGTAACTAAAGTCAGAAAGGGGCCAAATATTGGTTTTGAATTTTTCAAGAATACATGCTGATCACTACAGCCTCCAAAAAAATCAAAGATGTGCATTGGGGTGAGATACACCTTCAAACAATTTTTCGGAGCGAGCTGAGCGATTTCTGACGTGCCGGTGATCAACGGTAACGTCAGAAAGGGGCCAAATATTGGTTTTGAATTTTTCAAGAATACATGCTGATCACTACAGCCTCCAAAAAAATCAAAGATGTGCATTGGGGTGAGATACACCTTCAAACAATTTTTCGGAGCGAGCTGAGCGATTTCTGACGTGCCGGTGATCAACGGTAACGTCAGAAAGGGGCCAAATATTGGTTTTGAATTTTTCAAGAATACATGCTGATCACTACAGCCTCCAAAAAAATCGAAGATGTGCATTGGGGTGAGATACACCTTCAAACAATTTTTCGGAGCGAGCTGAGCGATTTCTGACGTGCCGGTGATCAACGGTAACTAACGTCAGAAAGGGGCCAAATATTGGTTTTGAATTTTTCAAGAATACATGCTGATCACTACAGCCTCCAAAAAAATCAAAGATGTGCATTGGGGTGAGATACATCTTAAAATAAAATTTCAGAGACACCCAATCGATTTGTGGCGTGCCGATGATCAACGGCAGCGTCACACAGGGGCCAAATATTGGTTTTGATTTTTTCAAGAATACATGCTGATCACTACAGCCTCCGAAAAAATCAAAGATGTGCATTGGGGTGAGATACACCTTCAACCAATTTTTCGGAGCGAGCTGAGCGATTTCTGACGTGCCGGTGATCAACGGTAACGTCAGAAAGGGGCCAAATATTGGTTTTGAATTTTTCAAAAATTCATGCTGATCACTACAGCCTCCAAAAAAATCAAAGATGTGCATTGGGGTGAGATACACCTTCAAACAATTTTTCGGAGCGAGCTGAGCGATTTCTGACGTGCCGGTGATCAACGGTAACGTCAGAAAGGGGCCAAATATTGGTTTTGAATTTTTCAAGAATACATGCTGATCACTACAGCCTCCAAAAAAATCAAAGATGTGCATTGGGGTGAGATACACCTTAAAATAAAATTTCAGAGCCACCCAATCGATTTGTGGCGTGCCGATGATCAACGGCAGCGTCACACAGGGGCCAAATATTGGTTTTGATTTTTTCAAGAATACATGCTGATCACTACAGCCTCCAAAAAAATCAAAGATGTGCATTGGGTTGAGAAACACCTTAAAATAAAATTTCAGAGCCACCCAATCGATTTGTGACGTGCCGATGATCAACGGCAGCGTCACACAGGGGCCAAATATTAGTTTTGAATTTTTCAAGAATACATGCTGATCACTACAGCCTCCAAAAAAATCAAAGATGTGCATTGGGGTGAGATACACCTTCAAACAATTTTTCGGAGCGAGCTGAGCGATTTCTGACGTGCCGGTGATCAACGGTAACGTCAGAAAGGGGCCAAATATTGGTTTTGAATTTTTCAAGAATACATGCTGATCACTACAGCCTCCAAAAAAATCAAAGATGTGCATTGGGGTGAGATACACCTTCAACCAATTTTTCGGAGCGAGCTGAGCGATTTCTGACGTGCCGGTGATCAACGGTAACGTCAGAAAGGGGCCAAATATTGGTTTTGAATTTTTCAATAATACATGCTGATCACTACAGCCTCCAAAAAAATCGAAGATGTGCATTGGGGTGAGATACACCTTCAAACAATTTTTCGGAGCCAGCTGAGCGATTTCTGACGTGCCGGTGATCAACGGTAACGTCAGAAAGGGGCCAAATATTGGTTTTGAATTTTTCAAGAATACATGCTGATCACTACAGCCTCCAAAAAAATCGAAGATGTGCATTGGGGTGAGATACACCTTAAAATAAAATTTCAGAGACACCCAATCAATTTGTGACGTGCCGATGATCAACGGCAGCGTCACACAGGGGCCAAATATTAGTTTTGAATTTTTCAAGAATACATGCTGATCACTACAGCCTCCAAAAAAATCAAAGATGTGCATTGGGGTGAGATACACCTTAAAATAAAATTTCAGAGCCACCCAATCGATTTGTGGCGTGCCGATGATCAACGGCAGCGTCACACAGGGGCCAAATATTGGTTTTGATTTTTTCAAGAATACATGCTGATCACTACAGCCTCCAAAAAAATCAAAGATGTGCATTGGGTTGAGATACACCTTAAAATAAAATTTCAGAGCCACCCAATCGATTTGTGACGTGCCGATGATCAACGGCAGCGTCACACAGGGGCCAAATATTGGTTTTGATTTTTTCAAGAATACATGCTGATCACTACAGCCTCCAAAAAAATCAAAGATGTGCATTGGGGTGAGATACACCTTCAAACAATTTTTCGGAGCGAGCTGAGCGATTTCTGACGTGCCGGTGATCAACGGTAACTAACGTCAGAAAGGGGCCAAATATTGGTTTTGAATTTTTCAAGAATACATGCTGATCACTACAGCCTCCAAAAAAATCAAAGATGTGCATTGGGGTGAGATACACCTTCAAACAATTTTTCGGAGCGAGCTGAGCGATTTCTGACGTGCCGGTGATCAACGGTAACGTCAGAAAGGGGCCAAATATTGGTTTTGATTTTTTCAAGAATACATGCTGATCACTACAGCCTCCAAAAAAATCAAAGATGTGCATTGGGGTGAGATACACCTTAAAATAAAATTTCAGAGCCACCCAATCGATTTGTGGCGTGCCGATGATCAACGGCAGCGTCACACAGGGGCCAAATATTGGTTTTGATTTTTTCAAGAATACATGCTGATCACTACAGCCTCCAAAAAAATCAAAGATGTGCATTGGGTTGAGATACACCTTAAAATAAAATTTCAGAGCCACCCAATCGATTTGTGACGTGCCGATGATCAACGGCAGCGTCACACAGGGGCCAAATATTGGTTTTGATTTTTTCAAGAATACATGCTGATCACTACAGCCTCCAAAAAAATCAAAGATGTGCATTGGGGTGAGATACACCTTCAAACAATTTTTCGGAGCGAGCTGAGCGATTTCTGACGTGCCGGTGATCAACGGTAACTAACGTCAGAAAGGGGCCAAATATTGGTTTTGAATTTTTCAAGAATACATGCTGATCACTACAGCCTCCAAAAAAATCAAAGATGTGCATTGGGGTGAGATACACCTTCAAACAATTTTTCGGAGCGAGCTGAGCGATTTCTGACGTGCCGGTGATCAACGGTAACGTCAGAAAGGGGCCAAATATTGGTTTTGATTTTTTCAAGAATACATGCTGATCACTACAGCCTCCAAAAAAATCAAAGATGTGCATTGGGGTGAGATACACCTTAAAATAAAATTTCAGAGCCACCCAATCGATTTGTGACGTGCCGATGATCAACGGCAGCGTCACACAGGGGCCAAATATTGGTTTTGATTTTTTCAAGAATACATGCTGATCACTACAGCCTCCAAAAAAATCAAAGATGTGCATTGGGGTGAGATACACCTTCAAACAATTTTTCGGAGCGAGCTGAGCGATTTCTGACGTGCCGGTGATCAACGGTAACTAACGTCAGAAAGGGGCCAAATATTGGTTTTGAATTTTTCAAGAATACATGCTGATCACTACAGCCTCCAAAAAAATCAAAGATGTGCATTGGGGTGAGATACACCTTCAAACAATTTTTCGGAGCGAGCTGAGCGATTTCTGACGTGCCGGTGATCAACGGTAACGTCAGAAAGGGGCCAAATATTGGTTTTGATTTTTTCAAGAATACATGCTGATCACTACAGCCTCCAAAAAAATCAAAGATGTGCATTGGGGTGAGATACACCTTAAAATAAAATTTCAGAGACACCCAATCGATTTGTGGCGTGCCGATGGTCAACGGCAGCGTCACACAGGGGCCAAATATTGGTTTTGATTTTTTCAAGAATACATGCTGATCACTACAGCCTCCAAAAAAATCAAAGATGTGCATTGGGGTGAGATACACCTTCAAACAATTTTTTGGAGCGAGCTGAGCGATTTCTGACGTGCCGGTGATCAACGGTAACGTCAGAAAGAGGCCAAATATTGGTTTTGAATTTTTTTAAGAATACATGCTGATCACGACAGCCTCCAAAAAAATCAAAGATGTGTATTGGGTTGAGATACACCTTAAAATAAAATTTCAGAGCCACCCAATCGATTTGTGACGTGCCGATGATCAACGGCAGCGTCACACAGGGGCCAAATATTGGTTTTGATTTTTTCAAGAATACATGCTGATCACTACAGCCTCCAAAAAAATCAAAGATGTGCATTGGGGTGAGATACACCTTCAAACAATTTTTCGGAGCGAGCTGAGCGATTTCTGACGTGCCGGTGATCAACGGTAACGTCAGAAAGAGGCCAAATATTGGTTTTGAATTTTTCAAGAATACATGCTGATCACTACAGCCTCCAAAAAAATCAAAGATGTGCATTGGGGTGAGATACACCTTAAAATAAAATTTCAGAGCCACCCAATCGATCTGTGGCGTGCCGATGATCAACGGCAGCGTCACACAGGGGCCAAATATTGGTTTTGATTTTTTCAAGAATACATGCTGATCACTACAGCCTCCAAAAAAATCAAAGATGTGCATTGGGTTGAGATACACCTTAAAATAAAATTTCAGAGCCACCCAATCGATTTGTGACGTGCCGATGATCAACGGCAGCGTCACACAGGGGCCAAATATTAGTTTTGAATTTTTCAAGAATACATGCTGATCACTACAGCCTCCAAAAAAATCAAAGATGTGCATTGGGGTGAGATACACCTTCAACCAATTTTTCGGAGCGAGCTGAGCGATTTCTGACGTGCCGGTGATCAACGGTAACGTCAGAAAGGGGCCAAATATTGGTTTTGATTTTTTCAAGAATACATGCTGATCACTACAGCCTCCAAAAAAATCAAAGATGTGCATTGGGTTGAGATACACCTTAAAATAAAATTTCAGAGCCACCCAATCGATTTGTGACGTGCCGATGATCAACGGCAGCGTCACACAGGGGCCAAATATTAGTTTTGAATTTTTCAAGAATACATGCTGATCACTACAGCCTCCAAAAAAATCAAAGATGTGCATTGGGGTGAGATACACCTTCAACCAATTTTTCGGAGCGAGCTGAGCGATTTCTGACATGCCGGTGATCAACGGTAACGTCAGAAAGGGGCCAAATATTGGTTTTGAATTTTTCAAGAATACATGCTGATCACTACAGCCTCCAAAAAAATCAAAGATGTGCATTGGGGTGAGATACACCTTCAACCAATTTTTCGGAGCGAGCTGAGCGATTTCTGACGTGCCGGTGATCAACGGTAACGTCAGAAAGGGGCCAAATATTGGTTTTGAATTTTTCAAGAATACATGCTGATCACTACAGCCTCCAAAAAAATCGAAGATGTGCATTGGGGTGAGATACACCTTCAAACAATTTTTCGGAGCCAGCTGAGCGATTTCTGACGTGCCGGTGATCAACGGTAACGTCAGAAAGGGGCCAAATATTGGTTTTGAATTTTTCAAGAATACATGCTGATCACTACAGCCTCCAAAAAAATCGAAGATGTGCATTGGGGTGAGATACACCTTAAAATAAAATTTCAGAGCCACCCAATCGATTTGTGGCATGCCGATGATCAACGGCAGCGTCACACAGGGGCCAAATATTGGTTTTGATTTTTTCAAGAATACATGCTGATCACTACAGCCTCCAAAAAAATCAAAGATGTGCATTGGGTTGAGAAACACCTTAAAATAAAATTTCAGAGCCACCCAATCGATTTGTGACGTGCCGATGATCAACGGCAGCGTCACACAGGGGCCAAATATTAGTTTTGAATTTTTCAAGAATACATGCTGATCACTACAGCCTCCAAAAAAATCAAAGATGTGCATTGGGGTGAGATACACCTTCAAACAATTTTTCGGAGCGAGCTGAGCGATTTCTGACATGCCGGTGATCAACGGTAACGTCAGAAAGGGGCCAAATATTGGTTTTGAATTTTTCAAGAATACATGCTGATCACTACAGCCTCCAAAAAAATCAAAGATGTGCATTGGGTTGAGATACACCTTAAAATAAAATTTCAGAGCCACCCAATCGATTTGTGACGTGCCGATGATCAACGGCAGCGTCACACAGGGGCCAAATATTAGTTTTGAATTTTTCAAGAATACATGCTGATCACTACAGCCTCCAAAAAAATCAAAGATGTGCATTGGGGTGAGATACACCTTCAACCAATTTTTCGGAGCGAGCTGAGCGATTTCTGACGTGCCGGTGATCAACGGTAACTAACGTCAGAAAGGGGCCAAATATTGGTTTTGAATTTTTCAAGAATACATGCTGATCACTACAGCCTCCAAAAAAATCAAAGATGTGCATTGGGGTGAGATACACCTTCAAACAATTTTTCGGAGCGAGCTGAGCGATTTCTGACGTGCCGGTGATCAACGGTAACGTCAGAAAGGGGCCAAATATTGGTTTTGAATTTTTCAAGAATACATGCTGATCACTACAGCCTCCAAAAAAATCAAAGATGTGCATTGGGGTGAGATACACCTTCAAACAATTTTTCGGAGCGAGCTGAGCGATTTCTGACGTGCCGGTGATCAACGGTAACGTCAGAAAGGGGCCAAATATTGGTTTTGAATTTTTCAAGAATACATGCTGATCACTACAGCCTCCAAAAAAATCGAAGATGTGCATTGGGGTGAGATACACCTTCAAACAATTTTTCGGAGCGAGCTGAGCGATTTCTGACGTGCCGGTGATCAACGGTAACTAACGTCAGAAAGGGGCCAAATATTGGTTTTGAATTTTTCAAGAATACATGCTGATCACTACAGCCTCCAAAAAAATCAAAGATGTGCATTGGGGTGAGATACATCTTAAAATAAAATTTCAGAGACACCCAATCGATTTGTGGCGTGCCGATGATCAACGGCAGCGTCACACAGGGGCCAAATATTGGTTTTGATTTTTTCAAGAATACATGCTGATCACTACAGCCTCCGAAAAAATCAAAGATGTGCATTGGGGTGAGATACACCTTCAACCAATTTTTCGGAGCGAGCTGAGCGATTTCTGACGTGCCGGTGATCAACGGTAACGTCAGAAAGGGGCCAAATATTGGTTTTGAATTTTTCAAAAATTCATGCTGATCACTACAGCCTCCAAAAAAATCAAAGATGTGCATTGGGGTGAGATACACCTTCAAACAATTTTTCGGAGCGAGCTGAGCGATTTCTGACGTGCCGGTGATCAACGGTAACGTCAGAAAGGGGCCAAATATTGGTTTTGAATTTTTCAAGAATACATGCTGATCACTACAGCCTCCAAAAAAATCAAAGATGTGCATTGGGGTGAGATACACCTTAAAATAAAATTTCAGAGCCACCCAATCGATTTGTGACGTGCCGATGATCAACGGCAGCGTCACACAGGGGCCAAATATTAGTTTTGAATTTTTCAAGAATACATGCTGATCACTACAGCCTCCAAAAAAATCAAAGATGTGCATTGGGGTGAGATACACCTTCAAACAATTTTTCGGAGCGAGCTGAGCGATTTCTGACGTGCCGGTGATCAACGGTAACGTCAGAAAGGGGCCAAATATTGGTTTTGAATTTTTCAAGAATACATGCTGATCACTACAGCCTCCAAAAAAATCAAAGATGTGCATTGGGGTGAGATACACCTTCAACCAATTTTTCGGAGCGAGCTGAGCGATTTCTGACGTGCCGGTGATCAACGGTAACGTCAGAAAGGGGCCAAATATTGGTTTTGAATTTTTCAATAATACATGCTGATCACTACAGCCTCCAAAAAAATCGAAGATGTGCATTGGGGTGAGATACACCTTCAAACAATTTTTCGGAGCCAGCTGAGCGATTTCTGACGTGCCGGTGATCAACGGTAACGTCAGAAAGGGGCCAAATATTGGTTTTGAATTTTTCAAGAATACATGCTGATCACTACAGCCTCCAAAAAAATCGAAGATGTGCATTGGGGTGAGATACACCTTAAAATAAAATTTCAGAGACACCCAATCAATTTGTGACGTGCCGATGATCAACGGCAGCGTCACACAGGGGCCAAATATTAGTTTTGAATTTTTCAAGAATACATGCTGATCACTACAGCCTCCAAAAAAATCAAAGATGTGCATTGGGGTGAGATACACCTTAAAATAAAATTTCAGAGCCACCCAATCGATTTGTGGCGTGCCGATGATCAACGGCAGCGTCACACAGGGGCCAAATATTGGTTTTGATTTTTTCAAGAATACATGCTGATCACTACAGCCTCCAAAAAAATCAAAGATGTGCATTGGGTTGAGATACACCTTAAAATAAAATTTCAGAGCCACCCAATCGATTTGTGACGTGCCGATGATCAACGGCAGCGTCACACAGGGGCCAAATATTGGTTTTGATTTTTTCAAGAATACATGCTGATCACTACAGCCTCCAAAAAAATCAAAGATGTGCATTGGGGTGAGATACACCTTCAAACAATTTTTCGGAGCGAGCTGAGCGATTTCTGACGTGCCGGTGATCAACGGTAACTAACGTCAGAAAGGGGCCAAATATTGGTTTTGAATTTTTCAAGAATACATGCTGATCACTACAGCCTCCAAAAAAATCAAAGATGTGCATTGGGGTGAGATACACCTTCAAACAATTTTTCGGAGCGAGCTGAGCGATTTCTGACGTGCCGGTGATCAACGGTAACGTCAGAAAGGGGCCAAATATTGGTTTTGATTTTTTCAAGAATACATGCTGATCACTACAGCCTCCAAAAAAATCAAAGATGTGCATTGGGGTGAGATACACCTTCAAACAATTTTTCGGAGCGAGCTGAGCGATTTCTGACGTGCCGGTGATCAACGGTAACGTCAGAAAGGGGCCAAATATTGGTTTTGAATTTTTCAAGAATACATGCTGATCACTACAGCCTCCAAAAAAATCGAAGATGTGCATTGGGGTGAGATACACCTTCAAACAATTTTTCGGAGCCAGCTGAGCGATTTCTGACGTGCCGGTGATCAACGGTAACGTCAGAAAGGGGCCAAATATTGGTTTTGAATTTTTCAAGAATACATGCTGATCACTACAGCCTCCAAAAAAATCAAAGATGTGCATTGGGGTGAGATACACCTTAAAATAAAATTTCAGAGACACCCAATCGATTTGTGGCGTGCCGATGATCAACGGCAGCGTCACACAGGGGCCAAATATTGGTTTTGATTTTTTCAAGAATACATGCTGATCACTACAGCCTCCAAAAAAATCAAAGATGTGCATTGGGGTGAGATACACCTTAAAATAAAATTTCAGAGACACCCAATCGATTTGTGGAGTGCCGATGATCAACGGCAGCGTCACACAGGGGCCAAATATTGGTTTTGATTTTTTCAAGAATACATGCTGATCACTACAGCCTCCAAAAAAATCAAAGATGTGCATTGGGGTGAGATACACCTTCAACCAATTTTTAGGAGCGAGCTGAGCGATTTCTGACGTGCCGGTGATCAACGGTAACGTCAGAAAGGGGCCAAATATTGGTTTTGAATTTTTCAAGAATACATGCTGATCACTACAGCCTCCAAAAAAATCAAAGATGTGCATTGGGGTGAGATACACCTTCAAACAATTTTTCGGAGCGAGCTGAGCGATTTCTGACGTGCCGGTGATCAACGGTAACGTCAGAAAGGGGCCAAATATTGGTTTTGAATTTTTCAAGAATACATGCTGATCACTACAGCCTCCAAAAAAATCAAAGATGTGCATTGGGGTGAGATACACCTTCAACCAATTTTTCGGAGCGAGCTGAGCGATTTCTGACGTGCCGGTGATCAACGGTAACGTCAGAAAGGGGCCAAATATTGGTTTTGAATTTTTCAATAATACATGCTGATCACTACAGCCTCCAAAAAAATCGAAGATGTGCATTGGGGTGAGATACACCTTAAAATAAAATTTCAGAGACACCCAATCGATTTGTGGCGTGCCGATGATCAACGGCAGCGTCACACAGGGGCCAAATATTGGTTTTGATTTTTTCAAGAATACATGCTGATCACTACAGCCTCCAAAAAAATCAAAGATGTGCATTGGGGTGAGATACACCTTCAACCAATTTTTCGGAGCGAGCTGAGCGATTTCTGACGTGCCGGTGATCAACGGTAACGTCAGAAAGGGGCCAAATATTGGTTTTGAATTTTTCAAGAATACATGCTGATCACTACAGCCTCCAAAAAAATCAAAGATGTGCATTGGGGTGAGATACACCTTCAAACAATTTTTCGGAGCGAGCTGAGCGATTTCTGACGTGCCGGTGATCAACGGTAACGTCAGAAAGGGGCCAAATATTGGTTTTGAATTTTTCAAGAATACATGCTGATCACTATAGCCTCCAAAAAAATCAAAGATGTGCATTGGGGTGAGATACACCTTCAACCAATTTTTCGGAGCGAGCTGAGCGATTTCTGACGTGCCGGTGATCAACGGTAACGTCAGAAAGGGGCCAAATATTGGTTTTGAATTTTTCAATAATACATGCTGATCACTACAGCCTCCAAAAAAATCGAAGATGTGCATTGGGGTGAGATACACCTTCAAACAATTTTTCGGAGCCAGCTGAGCGATTTCTGACGTGCCGGTGATCAACGGTAACGTCAGAAAGGGGCCAAATATTGGTTTTGAATTTTTCAAGAATACATGCTGATCACTACAGCCTCCAAAAAAATCGAAGATGTGCATTGGGGTGAGATACACCTTAAAATAAAATTTCAGAGACACCCAATCAATTTGTGACGTGCCGATGATCAACGGCAGCGTCACACAGGGGCCAAATATTAGTTTTGAATTTTTCAAGAATACATGCTGATCACTACAGCCTCCAAAAAAATCAAAGATGTGCATTGGGGTGAGATACACCTTAAAATAAAATTTCAGAGCCACCCAATCGATTTGTGGCGTGCCGATGATCAACGGCAGCGTCACACAGGGGCCAAATATTGGTTTTGATTTTTTCAAGAATACATGCTGATCACTACAGCCTCCAAAAAAATCAAAGATGTGCATTGGGTTGAGATACACCTTAAAATAAAATTTCAGAGCCACCCAATCGATTTGTGACGTGCCGATGATCAACGGCAGCGTCACACAGGGGCCAAATATTGGTTTTGATTTTTTCAAGAATACATGCTGATCACTACAGCCTCCAAAAAAATCAAAGATGTGCATTGGGTTGAGATACACCTTAAAATAAAATTTCAGAGCCACCCAATCGATTTGTGACGTGCCGATGATCAACGGCAGCGTCACACAGGGGCCAAATATTAGTTTTGAATTTTTCAAGAATACATGCTGATCACTACAGCCTCCAAAAAAATCAAAGATGTGCATTGGGGTGAGATACACCTTCAAACAATTTTTCGGAGCGAGCTGAGCGATTTCTGACGTGCCGGTGATCAACGGTAACTAACGTCAGAAAGGGGCCAAATATTGGTTTTGAATTTTTCAAGAATACATGCTGATCACTACAGCCTCCAAAAAAATCAAAGATGTGCATTGGGGTGAGATACACCTTAAAATAAAATTTCAGAGACACCCAATCGATTTGTGGCGTGCCGATGATCAACGGCAGCGTCACACAGGGGCCAAATATTAGTTTTGAATTTTTCAAGAATACATGCTGATCACTACAGCCTCCAAAAAAATCAAAGATGTGCATTGGGGTGAGATACACCTTCAAACAATTTTTCGGAGCGAGCTGAGCGATTTCTGACATGCCGGTGATCAACGGTAACGTCAGAAAGGGGCCAAATATTGGTTTTGAATTTTTCAAGAATACATGCTGATCACTACAGCCTCCAAAAAAATCAAAGATGTGCATTGGGTTGAGATACACCTTAAAATAAAATTTCAGAGCCACCCAATCGATTTGTGACGTGCCGATGATCAACGGCAGCGTCACACAGGGGCCAAATATTAGTTTTGAATTTTTCAAGAATACATGCTGATCACTACAGCCTCCAAAAAAATCAAAGATGTGCATTGGGGTGAGATACACCTTCAACCAATTTTTCGGAGCGAGCTGAGCGATTTCTGACGTGCCGGTGATCAACGGTAACTAACGTCAGAAAGGGGCCAAATATTGGTTTTGAATTTTTCAAGAATACATGCTGATCACTACAGCCTCCAAAAAAATCAAAGATGTGCATTGGGGTGAGATACACCTTAAAATAAAATTTCAGAGACACCCAATCGATTTGTGGCGTGCCGATGATCAACGGCAGCGTCACACAGGGGCCAAATATTGGTTTTGATTTTTTCAAGAATACATGCTGATCACTACAGCCTCCAAAAAAATCAAAGATGTGCATTGGGGTGAGATACACCTTCAACCAATTTTTCGGAGCGAGCTGAGCGATTTGTGGCGTGCCGATGATCAACGGCAGCGTCACACAGGGGCCAAATATTGGTTTTGATTTTTTCAAGAATACATGCTGATCACTACAGCCTCCAAAAAAATCAAAGATGTGCATTGGGGTGAGATACACCTTCAACCAATTTTTCGGAGCGAGCTGAGCGATTTCTGACGTGCCGGTGATCAACGGTAACGTCAGAAAGGGGCCAAATATTGGTTTTGAATTTTTCAAGAATACATGCTGATCACTACAGCCTCCAAAAAAATCAAAGATGTGCATTGGGGTGAGATACACCTTCAAACAATTTTTCGGAGCGAGCTGAGCGATTTCTGACGTGCCGGTGATCAACGGTAACGTCAGAAAGGGGCCAAATATTGGTTTTGAATTTTTCAAGAATACATGCTGATCACTACAGCCTCCAAAAAAATCAAAGATGTGCATTGGGTTGAGATACACCTTAAAATAAAATTTCAGAGCCACCCAATCGATTTGTGACGTGCCAATGATCAACGGCAGCGTCACACAGGGGCCAAATATTAGTTTTGAATTTTTCAAGAATACATGCTGATCACTACAGCCTCCAAAAAAATCAAAGATGTGCATTGGGGTGAGATACACCTTAAAATAAAATTTCAGAGCCACCCAATCGATTTGTGACGTGCCAATGATCAACGGCAGCGTCACACAGGGGCCAAATATTAGTTTTGAATTTTTCAAGAATACATGCTGATCACTACAGCCTCCAAAAAAATCAAAGATGTGCATTGGGGTGAGATACACCTTCAACCAATTTTTCGGAGCGAGCTGAGCGATTTCTGACGTGCCGGTGATCAACGGTAACGTCAGAAAGGGGCCAAATATTGGTTTTGAATTTTTCAAGAATACATGCTGATCACTACAGCCTCCAAAAAAATCAAAGATGTGCATTGGGGTGAGATACACCTTAAAATAAAATTTCAGAGACACCCAATCGATTTGTGGCGTGCCGATGATCAACGGCAGCGTCACACAGGGGCCAAATATTGGTTTTGATTTTTTCAAGAATACATGCTGATCACTACAGCCTCCAAAAAAATCAAAGATGTGCATTGGGGTGAGATACACCTTCAAACAATTTTTCGGAGCGAGCTGAGCGATTTCTGACGTGCCGGTGATCAACGGTAACGTCAGAAAGAGGCCAAATATTGGTTTTGAATTTTTTTAAGAATACATGCTGATCACTACAGCCTCCAAAAAAATCAAAGATGTGTATTGGGGTGAGATAACCCTTAAAATAAAATTTCAGAGACACCCAATCGATTTGTGACGTGCCGATGATCAACGGCAGCGTCACACAGGGGCCAAATATTAGTTTTGATTTTTTTAAAGAATACATGCTGATCACTACAGCCTCCAAAAAAATCAAAGATGTGCATTGGGTTGAGATACACCTTAAAATAAAATTTCAGAGACACCCAATCGATTTGTGACGTGCCGATGATCAACGGCAGCGTCACACAGGGGCCAAATATTAGTTTTGAATTTTTCAAGAATACATGCTGATCACTACAGCCTCCAAAAAAATCAAAGATGTGCATTGGGGTGAGATACACCTTCAAACAATTTTTCGGAGCGAGCTGAGCGATTTCTGACGTGCCGGTGATCAACGGTAACTAACGTCAGAAAGGGGCCAAATATTGGTTTTGAATTTTTCAAGAATACATGCTGATCACTACAGCCTCCAAAAAAATCAAAGATGTGCATTGGGGTGAGATACACCTTAAAATAAAATTTCAGAGACACCCAATCGATTTGTGGCGTGCCGATGATCAACGGCAGCGTCACACAGGGGCCAAATATTGGTTTTGATTTTTTCAAGAATACATGCTGATCACTACAGCCTCCAAAAAAATCAAAGATGTGCATTGGGGTGAGATACACCAATTTTTCGGAGCGAGCTGAGCGATTTGTGGCGTGCCGATGATCAACGGCAGCGTCACACAGGGGCCAAATATTGGTTTTGATTTTTTCAAGAATACATGCTGATCACTACAGCCTCCAAAAAAATCAAAGATGTGCATTGGGTTGAGATACACCTTAAAATAAAATTTCAGAGCCACCCAATCGATTTGTGACGTGCCGATGATCAACGGCAGCGTCACACAGGGGCCAAATATTAGTTTTGAATTTTTCAAGAATACATGCTGATCACTACAGCCTCCAAAAAAATCAAAGATGTGCATCGGGGTGAGATACACCTTCAAACAATTTTTCG
The DNA here is from genome assembly GCA_949316495.1 of Amphiduros pacificus. Classification (NCBI taxonomy): domain Eukaryota; kingdom Metazoa; phylum Annelida; class Polychaeta; order Phyllodocida; family Hesionidae; genus Amphiduros; species Amphiduros pacificus. Next base: position 62,829,223 of record OX439002.1, read on the forward strand.
GAGCGAGCTGAGCGATTTCTGACATGCCGGTGATCAACGGTAACGTCAGAAAGGGGCCAAATATTGGTTTTGAATTTTTCAAGAATACATGCTGATCACTACAGCCTCCAAAAAAATCAAAGATGTGCATTGGGTTGAGATACACCTTAAAATAAAATTTCAGAGCCACCCAATCGATTTGTGACGTGCCGATGATCAACGGCAGCGTCACACAGGGGCCAAATATTAGTTTTGAATTTTTCAAGAATACATGCTGATCACTACAGCCTCCAAAAAAATCAAAGATGTGCATTGGGGTGAGATACACCTTCAACCAATTTTTCGGAGCGAGCTGAGCGATTTCTGACGTGCCGGTGATCAACGGTAACTAACGTCAGAAAGGGGCCAAATATTGGTTTTGAATTTTTCAAGAATACATGCTGATCACTACAGCCTCCAAAAAAATCGAAGATGTGCATTGGGGTGAGATACACCTTCAAACAATTTTTCGGAGCGAGCTGAGCGATTTCTGACGTGCCGGTGATCAACGGTAACTAACGTCAGAAAGGGGCCAAATATTGGTTTTGAATTTTTCAAGAATACATGCTGATCACTACAGCCTCCAAAAAAATCAAAGATGTGCATTGGGGTGAGATACATCTTAAAATAAAATTTCAGAGACACCCAATCGATTTGTGGCGTGCCGATGATCAACGGCAGCGTCACACAGGGGCCAAATATTGGTTTTGATTTTTTCAAGAATACATGCTGATCACTACAGCCTCCGAAAAAATCAAAGATGTGCATTGGGGTGAGATACACCTTCAACCAATTTTTCGGAGCGAGCTGAGCGATTTCTGACGTGCCGGTGATCAACGGTAACGTCAGAAAGGGGCCAAATATTGGTTTCAAAGATGTGCATTGGGGTGAGATACACCTTAAAATAAAATTTCAGAGACACCCAATCGATTTGTGGCGTGCCGATGATCAACGGCAGCGTCACACAGGGGCCAAATATTGGTTTTGATTTTTTCAAGAATACATGCTGATCACTACAGCCTCCAAAAAAATCAAAGATGTGCATTGGGGTGAGATACACCTTCAACCAATTTTTCGGAGCGAGCTGAGCGATTTGTGGCGTGCCGATGATCAACGGCAGCGTCACACAGGGGCCAAATATTGGTTTTGATTTTTTCAAGAATACATGCTGATCACTACAGCCTCCAAAAAAATCAAAGATGTGCATTGGGGTGAGATACACCTTCAACCAATTTTTCGGAGCGAGCTGAGCGATTTCTGACGTGCCGGTGATCAACGGTAACGTCAGAAAGGGGCCAAATATTGGTTTTGAATTTTTCAAGAATACATGCTGATCACTACAGCCTCCAAAAAAATCAAAGATGTGCATTGGGGTGAGATACACCTTCAAACAATTTTTCGGAGCGAGCTGAGCGATTTCTGACGTGCCGGTGATCAACGGTAACGTCAGAAAGGGGCCAAATATTGGTTTTGAATTTTTCAAGAATACATGCTGATCACTACAGCCTCCAAAAAAATCAAAGATGTGCATTGGGTTGAGATACACCTTAAAATAAAATTTCAGAGCCACCCAATCGATTTGTGACGTGCCAATGATCAACGGCAGCGTCACACAGGGGCCAAATATTAGTTTTGAATTTTTCAAGAATACATGCTGATCACTACAGCCTCCAAAAAAATCAAAGATGTGCATTGGGGTGAGATACACCTTAAAATAAAATTTCAGAGCCACCCAATCGATTTGTGACGTGCCAATGATCAACGGCAGCGTCACACAGGGGCCAAATATTAGTTTTGAATTTTTCAAGAATACATGCTGATCACTACAGCCTCCAAAAAAATCAAAGATGTGCATTGGGGTGAGATACACCTTCAACCAATTTTTCGGAGCGAGCTGAGCGATTTCTGACGTGCCGGTGATCAACGGTAACGTCAGAAAGGGGCCAAATATTGGTTTTGAATTTTTCAAGAATACATGCTGATCACTACAGCCTCCAAAAAAATCGAAGATGTGCATTGGGGTGAGATACACCTTCAAACAATTTTTCGGAGCCAGCTGAGCGATTTCTGACGTGCCGGTGATCAACGGTAACGTCAGAAAGGGGCCAAATATTGGTTTTGAATTTTTCAAGAATACATGCTGATCACTACAGCCTCCAAAAAAATCAAAGATGTGCATTGGGGTGAGATACACCTTAAAATAAAATTTCAGAGACACCCAATCGATTTGTGGCGTGCCGATGATCAACGGCAGCGTCACACAGGGGCCAAATATTGGTTTTGATTTTTTCAAGAATACATGCTGATCACTACAGCCTCCAAAAAAATCGAAGATGTGCATTGGGGTGAGATACACCTTAAAATAAAATTTCAGAGACACCCAATCGATTTGTGGCGTGCCGATGATCAACGGCAGCGTCACACAGGGGCCAAATATTGGTTTTGATTTTTTCAAGAATACATGCTGATCACTACAGCCTCCAAAAAAATCAAAGATGTGCATTGGGGTGAGATACACCTTCAACCAATTTTTCGGAGCGAGCTGAGCGATTTCTGACGTGCCGGTGATCAACGGTAACGTCAGAAAGGGGCCAAATATTGGTTTTGAATTTTTCAAGAATACATGCTGATCACTACAGCCTCCAAAAAAATCAAAGATGTGCATTGGGGTGAGATACACCTTCAAACAATTTTTCGGAGCGAGCTGAGCGATTTCTGACGTGCCGGTGATCAACGGTAACGTCAGAAAGGGGCCAAATATTGGTTTTGAATTTTTCAAGAATACATGCTGATCACTACAGCCTCCAAAAAAATCAAAGATGTGCATTGGGGTGAGATACACCTTCAACCAATTTTTCGGAGCGAGCTGAGCGATTTCTGACGTGCCGGTGATCAACGGTAACGTCAGAAAGGGGCCAAATATTGGTTTTGAATTTTTCAATAATACATGCTGATCACTACAGCCTCCAAAAAAATCGAAGATGTGCATTGGGGTGAGATACACCTTCAAACAATTTTTCGGAGCCAGCTGAGCGATTTCTGACGTGCCGGTGATCAACGGTAACGTCAGAAAGGGGCCAAATATTGGTTTTGAATTTTTCAAGAATACATGCTGATCACTACAGCCTCCAAAAAAATCGAAGATGTGCATTGGGGTGAGATACACCTTAAAATAAAATTTCAGAGACACCCAATCAATTTGTGACGTGCCGATGATCAACGGCAGCGTCACACAGGGGCCAAATATTAGTTTTGAATTTTTCAAGAATACATGCTGATCACTACAGCCTCCAAAAAAATCAAAGATGTGCATTGGGGTGAGATACACCTTAAAATAAAATTTCAGAGCCACCCAATCGATTTGTGGCGTGCCGATGATCAACGGCAGCGTCACACAGGGGCCAAATATTGGTTTTGATTTTTTCAAGAATACATGCTGATCACTACAGCCTCCAAAAAAATCAAAGATGTGCATTGGGTTGAGATACACCTTAAAATAAAATTTCAGAGCCACCCAATCGATTTGTGACGTGCCGATGATCAACGGCAGCGTCACACAGGGGCCAAATATTGGTTTTGATTTTTTCAAGAATACATGCTGATCACTACAGCCTCCAAAAAAATCAAAGATGTGCATTGGGGTGAGATACACCTTCAAACAATTTTTCGGAGCGAGCTGAGCGATTTCTGACGTGCCGGTGATCAACGGTAACTAACGTCAGAAAGGGGCCAAATATTGGTTTTGAATTTTTCAAGAATACATGCTGATCACTACAGCCTCCAAAAAAATCAAAGATGTGCATTGGGGTGAGATACACCTTAAAATAAAATTTCAGAGACACCCAATCGATTTGTGGCGTGCCGATGATCAACGGCAGCGTCACACAGGGGCCAAATATTAGTTTTGAATTTTTCAAGAATACATGCTGATCACTACAGCCTCCAAAAAAATCAAAGATGTGCATTGGGGTGAGATACACCTTCAAACAATTTTTCGGAGCGAGCTGAGCGATTTCTGACATGCCGGTGATCAACGGTAACGTCAGAAAGGGGCCAAATATTGGTTTTGAATTTTTCAAGAATACATGCTGATCACTACAGCCTCCAAAAAAATCAAAGATGTGCATTGGGTTGAGATACACCTTAAAATAAAATTTCAGAGCCACCCAATCGATTTGTGACGTGCCGATGATCAACGGCAGCGTCACACAGGGGCCAAATATTAGTTTTGAATTTTTCAAGAATACATGCTGATCACTACAGCCTCCAAAAAAATCAAAGATGTGCATTGGGGTGAGATACACCTTCAACCAATTTTTCGGAGCGAGCTGAGCGATTTCTGACGTGCCGGTGATCAACGGTAACTAACGTCAGAAAGGGGCCAAATATTGGTTTTGAATTTTTCAAGAATACATGCTGATCACTACAGCCTCCAAAAAAATCAAAGATGTGCATTGGGGTGAGATACACCTTAAAATAAAATTTCAGAGACACCCAATCGATTTGTGGCGTGCCGATGATCAACGGCAGCGTCACACAGGGGCCAAATATTGGTTTTGATTTTTTCAAGAATACATGCTGATCACTACAGCCTCCAAAAAAATCAAAGATGTGCATTGGGGTGAGATACACCTTCAACCAATTTTTCGGAGCGAGCTGAGCGATTTGTGGCGTGCCGATGATCAACGGCAGCGTCACACAGGGGCCAAATATTGGTTTTGATTTTTTCAAGAATACATGCTGATCACTACAGCCTCCAAAAAAATCAAAGATGTGCATTGGGGTGAGATACACCTTCAACCAATTTTTCGGAGCGAGCTGAGCGATTTCTGACGTGCCGGTGATCAACGGTAACGTCAGAAAGGGGCCAAATATTGGTTTTGAATTTTTCAAGAATACATGCTGATCACTACAGCCTCCAAAAAAATCAAAGATGTGCATTGGGGTGAGATACACCTTCAAACAATTTTTCGGAGCGAGCTGAGCGATTTCTGACGTGCCGGTGATCAACGGTAACGTCAGAAAGGGGCCAAATATTGGTTTTGAATTTTTCAAGAATACATGCTGATCACTACAGCCTCCAAAAAAATCAAAGATGTGCATTGGGTTGAGATACACCTTAAAATAAAATTTCAGAGCCACCCAATCGATTTGTGACGTGCCAATGATCAACGGCAGCGTCACACAGGGGCCAAATATTAGTTTTGAATTTTTCAAGAATACATGCTGATCACTACAGCCTCCAAAAAAATCAAAGATGTGCATTGGGGTGAGATACACCTTAAAATAAAATTTCAGAGCCACCCAATCGATTTGTGACGTGCCAATGATCAACGGCAGCGTCACACAGGGGCCAAATATTAGTTTTGAATTTTTCAAGAATACATGCTGATCACTACAGCCTCCAAAAAAATCAAAGATGTGCATTGGGGTGAGATACACCTTCAACCAATTTTTCGGAGCGAGCTGAGCGATTTCTGACGTGCCGGTGATCAACGGTAACGTCAGAAAGGGGCCAAATATTGGTTTTGAATTTTTCAAGAATACATGCTGATCACTACAGCCTCCAAAAAAATCAAAGATGTGCATTGGGGTGAGATACACCTTAAAATAAAATTTCAGAGACACCCAATCGATTTGTGGCGTGCCGATGATCAACGGCAGCGTCACACAGGGGCCAAATATTGGTTTTGATTTTTTCAAGAATACATGCTGATCACTACAGCCTCCAAAAAAATCAAAGATGTGCATTGGGGTGAGATACACCTTCAAACAATTTTTCGGAGCGAGCTGAGCGATTTCTGACGTGCCGGTGATCAACGGTAACGTCAGAAAGAGGCCAAATATTGGTTTTGAATTTTTTTAAGAATACATGCTGATCACTACAGCCTCCAAAAAAATCAAAGATGTGTATTGGGGTGAGATAACCCTTAAAATAAAATTTCAGAGACACCCAATCGATTTGTGACGTGCCGATGATCAACGGCAGCGTCACACAGGGGCCAAATATTAGTTTTGATTTTTTTAAAGAATACATGCTGATCACTACAGCCTCCAAAAAAATCAAAGATGTGCATTGGGTTGAGATACACCTTAAAATAAAATTTCAGAGACACCCAATCGATTTGTGACGTGCCGATGATCAACGGCAGCGTCACACAGGGGCCAAATATTAGTTTTGAATTTTTCAAGAATACATGCTGATCACTACAGCCTCCAAAAAAATCAAAGATGTGCATTGGGGTGAGATACACCTTCAAACAATTTTTCGGAGCGAGCTGAGCGATTTCTGACGTGCCGGTGATCAACGGTAACTAACGTCAGAAAGGGGCCAAATATTGGTTTTGAATTTTTCAAGAATACATGCTGATCACTACAGCCTCCAAAAAAATCAAAGATGTGCATTGGGGTGAGATACACCTTAAAATAAAATTTCAGAGACACCCAATCGATTTGTGGCGTGCCGATGATCAACGGCAGCGTCACACAGGGGCCAAATATTGGTTTTGATTTTTTCAAGAATACATGCTGATCACTACAGCCTCCAAAAAAATCAAAGATGTGCATTGGGGTGAGATACACCAATTTTTCGGAGCGAGCTGAGCGATTTGTGGCGTGCCGATGATCAACGGCAGCGTCACACAGGGGCCAAATATTGGTTTTGATTTTTTCAAGAATACATGCTGATCACTACAGCCTCCAAAAAAATCAAAGATGTGCATTGGGTTGAGATACACCTTAAAATAAAATTTCAGAGCCACCCAATCGATTTGTGACGTGCCGATGATCAACGGCAGCGTCACACAGGGGCCAAATATTAGTTTTGAATTTTTCAAGAATACATGCTGATCACTACAGCCTCCAAAAAAATCAAAGATGTGCATTGGGGTGAGATACACCTTCAAACAATTTTTCGGAGCGAGCTGAGCGATTTCTGACATGCCGGTGATCAACGGTAACGTCAGAAAGGGGCCAAATATTGGTTTTGAATTTTTCAAGAATACATGCTGATCACTACAGCCTCCAAAAAAATCAAAGATGTGCATTGGGTTGAGATACACCTTAAAATAAAATTTCAGAGCCACCCAATCGATTTGTGACGTGCCGATGATCAAGGGCAGCGTCACACAGGGGCCAAATATTAGTTTTGAATTTTTCAAGAATACATGCTGATCACTACAGCCTCCAAAAAAATCAAAGATGTGCATTGGGGTGAGATACACCTTCAACCAATTTTTCGGAGCGAGCTGAGCGATTTCTGACGTGCCGGTGATCAACGGTAACTAACGTCAGAAAGGGGCCAAATATTGGTTTTGAATTTTTCAAGAATACATGCTGATCACTACAGCCTCCAAAAAAATCAAAGATGTGCATTGGGGTGAGATACACCTTAAAATAAAATTTCAGAGACACCCAATCGATTTGTGGCGTGCCGATGATCAACGGCAGCGTCACACAGGGGCCAAATATTGGTTTTGATTTTTTCAAGAATACATGCTGATCACTACAGCCTCCAAAAAACTCAAAGATGTGCATTGGGGTGAGATACACCTTCAACCAATTTTTCGGAGCGAGCTGAGCGATTTGTGGCGTGCCGATGATCAACGGCAGCGTCACACAGGGGCCAAATATTGGTTTTGATTTTTTCAAGAATACATGCTGATCACTACAGCCTCCAAAAAAATCAAAGATGTGCATTGGGGTGAGATACACCTTCAACCAATTTTTCGGAGCGAGCTGAGCGATTTCTGACGTGCCGGTGATCAACGGTAACGTCAGAAAGGGGCCAAATATTGGTTTTGAATTTTTCAAGAATACATGCTGATCACTACAGCCTCCAAAAAAATCAAAGATGTGCATTGGGGTGAGATACACCTTCAAACAATTTTTCGGAGCGAGCTGAGCGATTTCTGACGTGCCGGTGATCAACGGTAACGTCAGAAAGGGGCCAAATATTGGTTTTGAATTTTTCAAGAATACATGCTGATCACTACAGCCTCCAAAAAAATCAAAGATGTGCATTGGGTTGAGATACACCTTAAAATAAAATTTCAGAGCCACCCAATCGATTTGTGACGTGCCAATGATCAACGGCAGCGTCACACAGGGGCCAAATATTAGTTTTGAATTTTTCAAGAATACATGCTGATCACTACAGCCTCCAAAAAAATCAAAGATGTGCATTGGGGTGAGATACACCTTAAAATAAAATTTCAGAGCCACCCAATCGATTTGTGACGTGCCAATGATCAACGGCAGCGTCACACAGGGGCCAAATATTAGTTTTGAATTTTTCAAGAATACATGCTGATCACTACAGCCTCCAAAAAAATCAAAGATGTGCATTGGGGTGAGATACACCTTCAACCAATTTTTCGGAGCGAGCTGAGCGATTTCTGACGTGCCGGTGATCAACGGTAACGTCAGAAAGGGGCCAAATATTGGTTTTGAATTTTTCAAGAATACATGCTGATCACTACAGCCTCCAAAAAAATCAAAGATGTGCATTGGGGTGAGATACACCTTAAAATAAAATTTCAGAGACACCCAATCGATTTGTGGCGTGCCGATGATCAACGGCAGCGTCACACAGGGGCCAAATATTGGTTTTGATTTTTTCAAGAATACATGCTGATCACTACAGCCTCCAAAAAAATCAAAGATGTGCATTGGGGTGAGATACACCTTCAAACAATTTTTCGGAGCGAGCTGAGCGATTTCTGACGTGCCGGTGATCAACGGTAACGTCAGAAAGAGGCCAAATATTGGTTTTGAATTTTTTTAAGAATACATGCTGATCACTACAGCCTCCAAAAAAATCTAAGATGTGTATTGGGGTGAGATAACCCTTAAAATAAAATTTCAGAGACACCCAATCGATTTGTGACGTGCCGATGATCAACGGCAGCGTCACACAGGGGCCAAATATTAGTTTTGATTTTTTTAAAGAATACATGCTGATCACTACAGCCTCCAAAAAAATCAAAGATGTGCATTGGGTTGAGATACACCTTAAAATAAAATTTCAGAGACACCCAATCGATTTGTGGCGTGCCGATGATCAACGGCAGCGTCACACAGGGGCCAAATATTGGTTTTGATTTTTTCAAGAATACATGCTGATCACTACAGCCTCCAAAAAAATCAAAGATGTGCATTGGGGTGAGATACACCTTCAACCAATTTTTCGGAGCGAGCTGAGCGATTTGTGGCGTGCCGATGATCAACGGCAGCGTCACACAGGGGCCAAATATTGGTTTTGATTTTTTCAAGAATACATGCTGATCACTACAGCCTCCAAAAAAATCAAAGATGTGCATTGGGGTGAGATACACCTTCAACCAATTTTTCGGAGCGAGCTGAGCGATTTCTGACGTGCCGGTGATCAACGGTAACGTCAGAAAGGGGCCAAATATTGGTTTTGAATTTTTCAAGAATACATGCTGATCACTACAGCCTCCAAAAAAATCAAAGATGTGCATTGGGGTGAGATACACCTTCAAACAATTTTTCGGAGCGAGCTGAGCGATTTCTGACGTGCCGGTGATCAACGGTAACGTCAGAAAGGGGCCAAATATTGGTTTTGAATTTTTCAAGAATACATGCTGATCACTACAGCCTCCAAAAAAATCAAAGATGTGCATTGGGTTGAGATACACCTTAAAATAAAATTTCAGAGCCACCCAATCGATTTGTGACGTGCCAATGATCAACGGCAGCGTCACACAGGGGCCAAATATTAGTTTTGAATTTTTCAAGAATACATGCTGATCACTACAGCCTCCAAAAAAATCAAAGATGTGCATTGGGGTGAGATACACCTTAAAATAAAATTTCAGAGCCACCCAATCGATTTGTGACGTGCCAATGATCAACGGCAGCGTCACACAGGGGCCAAATATTAGTTTTGAATTTTTCAAGAATACATGCTGATCACTACAGCCTCCAAAAAAATCAAAGATGTGCATTGGGGTGAGATACACCTTCAACCAATTTTTCGGAGCGAGCTGAGCGATTTCTGACGTGCCGGTGATCAACGGTAACTAACGTCAGAAAGGGGCCAAATATTGGTTTTGAATTTTTCAAGAATACATGCTGATCACTACAGCCTCCAAAAAAATCAAAGATGTGCATTGGGGTGAGATACACCTTCAAACAATTTTTCGGAGCGAGCTGAGCGATTTCTGACGTGCCGGTGATCAACGGTAACGTCAGAAAGGGGCCAAATATTGGTTTTGAATTTTTCAAGAATACATGCTGATCACTACAGCCTCCAAAAAAATCAAAGATGTGCATTGGGGTGAGATACACCTTCAACCAATTTTTCGGAGCGAGCTGAGCGATTTCTGACGTGCCGGTGATCAACGGTAACGTCAGAAAGGGGCCAAATATTGGTTTTGAATTTTTCAAGAATACATGCTGATCACTACAGCCTCCAAAAAAATCGAAGATGTGCATTGGGGTGAGATACACCTTCAAACAATTTTTCGGAGCGAGCTGAGCGATTTCTGACGTGCCGGTGATCAACGGTAACGTCAGAAAGGGGCCAAATATTGGTTTTGAATTTTTCAAGAATACATGCTGATCACTACAGCCTCCAAAAAATTCAAAGATGTGCATTGGGGTGAGATACACCTTAAAAAAAATTTCAGAGCCACCCAATCGATTTGTGACGTGCCGATGATCAACGGCAGCGTCACACAGGGGCCAAATATTAGTTTTGAATTTTTCAAGAATACATGCTGATCACTACAGCCTCCAAAAAAATCAAAGATGTGCATTGGGGTGAGATACACCTTCAAACAATTTTTCAGAGCGAGCTGAGCGATTTCTGACGTGCCGGTGATCAACGGTAACGTCAGAAAGGGGTCAAATATTGGTTTTGAATTTTTCCAGAATACATGCTGATCACTACAGCCTCCAAAAAAATCAAAGATGTGCATTGGGGTGAGATACACCTTAAAATAAAATTTCAGAGACACCCAATCGATTTGTGGCGTGCCGATGGTCAACGGCAGCGTCACACAGGGGCCAAATATTGGTTTTGATTTTTTCAAGAATACATGCTGATCACTACAGCCTCCAAAAAAATCAAAGATGTGCATTGGGGTGAGATACACCTTCAAACAATTTTTTGGAGCGAGCTGAGCGATTTCTGACGTGCCGGTGATCAACGGTAACGTCAGAAAGAGGCCAAATATTGGTTTTGAATTTTTTTAAGAATACATGCTGATCACTACAGCCTCCAAAAAAATCAAAGATGTGTATTGGGTTGAGATACACCTTAAAATAAAATTTCAGAGCCACCCAATCGATTTGTGACGTGCCGATGATCAACGGCAGCGTCACACAGGGGCCAAATATTGGTTTTGATTTTTTCAAGAATACATGCTGATCACTACAGCCTCCGAAAAAATCAAAGATGTGCATTGGGGTGAGATACACCTTCAACCAATTTTTCGGAGCGAGCTGAGCGATTTCTGACGTGCCGGTGATCAACGGTAACGTCAGAAAGGGGCCAAATATTGGTTTTGAATTTTTCAAAAATTCATGCTGATCACTACAGCCTCCAAAAAAATCAAAGATGTGCATTGGGGTGAGATACACCTTCAAACAATTTTTCGGAGCGAGCTGAGCGATTTCTGACGTGCCGGTGATCAACGGTAACGTCAGAAAGGGGCCAAATATTGGTTTTGAATTTTTCAAGAATACATGCTGATCACTACAGCCTCCAAAAAAATCAAAGATGTGCATTGGGGTGAGATACACCTTAAAATAAAATTTCAGAGCCACCCAATCGATTTGTGGCGTGCCGATGATCAACGGCAGCGTCACACAGGGGCCAAATATTGGTTTTGATTTTTTCAAGAATACATGCTGATCACTACAGCCTCCAAAAAAATCAAAGATGTGCATTGGGTTGAGAAACACCTTAAAATAAAATTTCAGAGCCACCCAATCGATTTGTGACGTGCCGATGATCAACGGCAGCGTCACACAGGGGCCAAATATTAGTTTTGAATTTTTCAAGAATACATGCTGATCACTACAGCCTCCAAAAAAATCAAAGATGTGCATTGGGGTGAGATACACCTTCAAACAATTTTTCGGAGCGAGCTGAGCGATTTGTGGCGTGCCGATGATCAACGGCAGCGTCACACAGGGGCCAAATATTGGTTTTGATTTTTTCAAGAATACATGCTGATCACTACAGCCTCCAAAAAAATCAAAGATGTGCATTGGGGTGAGATACACCTTCAACCAATTTTTCGGAGCGAGCTGAGCGATTTCTGACGTGCCGGTGATCAACGGTAACGTCAGAAAGGGGCCAAATATTGGTTTTGAATTTTTCAAGAATACATGCTGATCACTACAGCCTCCAAAAAAATCAAAGATGTGCATTGGGGTGAGATACACCTTCAAACAATTTTTCGGAGCGAGCTGAGCGATTTCTGACGTGCCGGTGATCAACGGTAACGTCAGAAAGGGGCCAAATATTGGTTTTGAATTTTTCAAGAATACATGCTGATCACTACAGCCTCCAAAAAAATCAAAGATGTGCATTGGGTTGAGATACACCTTAAAATAAAATTTCAGAGCCACCCAATCGATTTGTGACGTGCCAATGATCAACGGCAGCGTCACACAGGGGCCAAATATTAGTTTTGAATTTTTCAAGAATACATGCTGATCACTACAGCCTCCAAAAAAATCAAAGATGTGCATTGGGGTGAGATACACCTTAAAATAAAATTTCAGAGCCACCCAATCGATTTGTGACGTGCCAATGATCAACGGCAGCGTCACACAGGGGCCAAATATTAGTTTTGAATTTTTCAAGAATACATGCTGATCACTACAGCCTCCAAAAAAATCAAAGATGTGCATTGGGGTGAGATACACCTTCAACCAATTTTTCGGAGCGAGCTGAGCGATTTCTGACGTGCCGGTGATCAACGGTAACTAACGTCAGAAAGGGGCCAAATATTGGTTTTGAATTTTTCAAGAATACATGCTGATCACTACAGCCTCCAAAAAAATCAAAGATGTGCATTGGGGTGAGATACACCTTCAAACAATTTTTCGGAGCGAGCTGAGCGATTTCTGACGTGCCGGTGATCAACGGTAACGTCAGAAAGGGGCCAAATATTGGTTTTGAATTTTTCAAGAATACATGCTGATCACTACAGCCTCCAAAAAAATCAAAGATGTGCATTGGGGTGAGATACACCTTCAACCAATTTTTCGGAGCGAGCTGAGCGATTTCTGACGTGCCGGTGATCAACGGTAACGTCAGAAAGGGGCCAAATATTGGTTTTGAATTTTTCAAGAATACATGCTGATCACTACAGCCTCCAAAAAAATCGAAGATGTGCATTGGGGTGAGATACACCTTCAAACAATTTTTCGGAGCGAGCTGAGCGATTTCTGACGTGCCGGTGATCAACGGTAACGTCAGAAAGGGGCCAAATATTGGTTTTGAATTTTTCAAGAATACATGCTGATCACTACAGCCTCCAAAAAATTCAAAGATGTGCATTGGGGTGAGATACACCTTAAAAAAAATTTCAGAGCCACCCAATCGATTTGTGACGTGCCGATGATCAACGGCAGCGTCACACAGGGGCCAAATATTAGTTTTGAATTTTTCAAGAATACATGCTGATCACTACAGCCTCCAAAAAAATCAAAGATGTGCATTGGGGTGAGATACACCTTCAAACAATTTTTCAGAGCGAGCTGAGCGATTTCTGACGTGCCGGTGATCAACGGTAACGTCAGAAAGGGGTCAAATATTGGTTTTGAATTTTTCCAGAATACATGCTGATCACTACAGCCTCCAAAAAAATCAAAGATGTGCATTGGGGTGAGATACACCTTAAAATAAAATTTCAGAGACACCCAATCGATTTGTGGCGTGCCGATGGTCAACGGCAGCGTCACACAGGGGCCAAATATTGGTTTTGATTTTTTCAAGAATACATGCTGATCACTACAGCCTCCAAAAAAATCAAAGATGTGCATTGGGGTGAGATACACCTTCAAACAATTTTTTGGAGCGAGCTGAGCGATTTCTGACGTGCCGGTGATCAACGGTAACGTCAGAAAGAGGCCAAATATTGGTTTTGAATTTTTTTAAGAATACATGCTGATCACTACAGCCTCCAAAAAAATCAAAGATGTGTATTGGGTTGAGATACACCTTAAAATAAAATTTCAGAGCCACCCAATCGATTTGTGACGTGCCGATGATCAACGGCAGCGTCACACAGGGGCCAAATATTGGTTTTGATTTTTTCAAGAATACATGCTGATCACTACAGCCTCCAAAAAAATCAAAGATGTGCATTGGGGTGAGATACACCTTCAAACAATTTTTCGGAGCGAGCTGAGCGATTTCTGACGTGCCGGTGATCAACGGTAACGTCAGAAAGAGGCCAAATATTGGTTTTGAATTTTTCAAGAATACATGCTGATCACTACAGCCTCCAAAAAAATCAAAGATGTGCATTGGGGTGAGATACACCTTAAAATAAAATTTCAGAGCCACCCAATCGATCTGTGGCGTGCCGATGATCAACGGCAGCGTCACACAGGGGCCAAATATTGGTTTTGATTTTTTCAAGAATACATGCTGATCACTACAGCCTCCAAAAAAATCAAAGATGTGCATTGGGTTGAGATACACCTTAAAATAAAATTTCAGAGCCACCCAATCGATTTGTGACGTGCCGATGATCAACGGCAGCGTCACACAGGGGCCAAATATTAGTTTTGAATTTTTCAAGAATACATGCTGATCACTACAGCCTCCAAAAAAATCAAAGATGTGCATTGGGGTGAGATACACCTTCAACCAATTTTTCGGAGCGAGCTGAGCGATTTCTGACGTGCCGGTGATCAACGGTAACGTCAGAAAGGGGCCAAATATTGGTTTTGATTTTTTCAAGAATACATGCTGATCACTACAGCCTCCAAAAAAATCAAAGATGTGCATTGGGTTGAGATACACCTTAAAATAAAATTTCAGAGCCACCCAATCGATTTGTGACGTGCCGATGATCAACGGCAGCGTCACACAGGGGCCAAATATTAGTTTTGAATTTTTCAAGAATACATGCTGATCACTACAGCCTCCAAAAAAATCAAAGATGTGCATTGGGGTGAGATACACCTTCAACCAATTTTTCGGAGCGAGCTGAGCGATTTCTGACATGCCGGTGATCAACGGTAACGTCAGAAAGGGGCCAAATATTGGTTTTGAATTTTTCAAGAATACATGCTGATCACTACAGCCTCCAAAAAAATCAAAGATGTGCATTGGGGTGAGATACACCTTCAACCAATTTTTCGGAGCGAGCTGAGCGATTTCTGACGTGCCGGTGATCAACGGTAACGTCAGAAAGGGGCCAAATATTGGTTTTGAATTTTTCAAGAATACATGCTGATCACTACAGCCTCCAAAAAAATCGAAGATGTGCATTGGGGTGAGATACACCTTCAAACAATTTTTCGGAGCCAGCTGAGCGATTTCTGACGTGCCGGTGATCAACGGTAACGTCAGAAAGGGGCCAAATATTGGTTTTGAATTTTTCAAGAATACATGCTGATCACTACAGCCTCCAAAAAAATCGAAGATGTGCATTGGGGTGAGATACACCTTAAAATAAAATTTCAGAGCCACCCAATCGATTTGTGGCGTGCCGATGATCAACGGCAGCGTCACACAGGGGCCAAATATTGGTTTTGATTTTTTCAAGAATACATGCTGATCACTACAGCCTCCAAAAAAATCAAAGATGTGCATTGGGTTGAGAAACACCTTAAAATAAAATTTCAGAGCCACCCAATCGATTTGTGACGTGCCGATGATCAACGGCAGCGTCACACAGGGGCCAAATATTAGTTTTGAATTTTTCAAGAATACATGCTGATCACTACAGCCTCCAAAAAAATCAAAGATGTGCATTGGGGTGAGATACACCTTCAAACAATTTTTCGGAGCGAGCTGAGCGATTTCTGACATGCCGGTGATCAACGGTAACGTCAGAAAGGGGCCAAATATTGGTTTTGAATTTTTCAAGAATACATGCTGATCACTACAGCCTCCAAAAAAATCAAAGATGTGCATTGGGTTGAGATACACCTTAAAATAAAATTTCAGAGCCACCCAATCGATTTGTGACGTGCCGATGATCAACGGCAGCGTCACACAGGGGCCAAATATTAGTTTTGAATTTTTCAAGAATACATGCTGATCACTACAGCCTCCAAAAAAATCAAAGATGTGCATTGGGGTGAGATACACCTTCAACCAATTTTTCGGAGCGAGCTGAGCGATTTCTGACGTGCCGGTGATCAACGGTAACTAACGTCAGAAAGGGGCCAAATATTGGTTTTGAATTTTTCAAGAATACATGCTGATCACTACAGCCTCCAAAAAAATCAAAGATGTGCATTGGGGTGAGATACACCTTCAAACAATTTTTCGGAGCGAGCTGAGCGATTTCTGACGTGCCGGTGATCAACGGTAACGTCAGAAAGGGGCCAAATATTGGTTTTGAATTTTTCAAGAATACATGCTGATCACTACAGCCTCCAAAAAAATCAAAGATGTGCATTGGGTTGAGATACACCTTAAAATAAAATTTCAGAGCCACCCAATCGATTTGTGACGTGCCAATGATCAACGGCAGCGTCACACAGGGGCCAAATATTAGTTTTGAATTTTTCAAGAATACATGCTGATCACTACAGCCTCCAAAAAAATCAAAGATGTGCATTGGGGTGAGATACACCTTAAAATAAAATTTCAGAGCCACCCAATCGATTTGTGACGTGCCAATGATCAACGGCAGCGTCACACAGGGGCCAAATATTAGTTTTGAATTTTTCAAGAATACATGCTGATCACTACAGCCTCCAAAAAAATCAAAGATGTGCATTGGGGTGAGATACACCTTCAACCAATTTTTCGGAGCGAGCTGAGCGATTTCTGACGTGCCGGTGATCAACGGTAACTAACGTCAGAAAGGGGCCAAATATTGGTTTTGAATTTTTCAAGAATACATGCTGATCACTACAGCCTCCAAAAAAATCAAAGATGTGCATTGGGGTGAGATACACCTTCAAACAATTTTTCGGAGCGAGCTGAGCGATTTCTGACGTGCCGGTGATCAACGGTAACGTCAGAAAGGGGCCAAATATTGGTTTTGAATTTTTCAAGAATACATGCTGATCACTACAGCCTCCAAAAAAATCAAAGATGTGCATTGGGGTGAGATACACCTTCAACCAATTTTTCGGAGCGAGCTGAGCGATTTCTGACGTGCCGGTGATCAACGGTAACGTCAGAAAGGGGCCAAATATTGGTTTTGAATTTTTCAAGAATACATGCTGATCACTACAGCCTCCAAAAAAATCGAAGATGTGCATTGGGGTGAGATACACCTTCAAACAATTTTTCGGAGCGAGCTGAGCGATTTCTGACGTGCCGGTGATCAACGGTAACGTCAGAAAGGGGCCAAATATTGGTTTTGAATTTTTCAAGAATACATGCTGATCACTACAGCCTCCAAAAAATTCAAAGATGTGCATTGGGGTGAGATACACCTTAAAAAAAATTTCAGAGCCACCCAATCGATTTGTGACGTGCCGATGATCAACGGCAGCGTCACACAGGGGCCAAATATTAGTTTTGAATTTTTCAAGAATACATGCTGATCACTACAGCCTCCAAAAAAATCAAAGATGTGCATTGGGGTGAGATACACCTTCAAACAATTTTTCAGAGCGAGCTGAGCGATTTCTGACGTGCCGGTGATCAACGGTAACGTCAGAAAGGGGTCAAATATTGGTTTTGAATTTTTCCAGAATACATGCTGATCACTACAGCCTCCAAAAAAATCAAAGATGTGCATTGGGGTGAGATACACCTTAAAATAAAATTTCAGAGACACCCAATCGATTTGTGGCGTGCCGATGGTCAACGGCAGCGTCACACAGGGGCCAAATATTGGTTTTGATTTTTTCAAGAATACATGCTGATCACTACAGCCTCCAAAAAAATCAAAGATGTGCATTGGGGTGAGATACACCTTCAAACAATTTTTTGGAGCGAGCTGAGCGATTTCTGACGTGCCGGTGATCAACGGTAACGTCAGAAAGAGGCCAAATATTGGTTTTGAATTTTTTTAAGAATACATGCTGATCACTACAGCCTCCAAAAAAATCAAAGATGTGTATTGGGTTGAGATACACCTTAA
The DNA here is from genome assembly GCA_949316495.1 of Amphiduros pacificus. Classification (NCBI taxonomy): domain Eukaryota; kingdom Metazoa; phylum Annelida; class Polychaeta; order Phyllodocida; family Hesionidae; genus Amphiduros; species Amphiduros pacificus. Next base: position 62,847,507 of record OX439002.1, read on the forward strand.
AATAAAATTTCAGAGCCACCCAATCGATTTGTGACGTGCCGATGATCAACGGCAGCGTCACACAGGGGCCAAATATTGGTTTTGATTTTTTCAAGAATACATGCTGATCACTACAGCCTCCAAAAAAATCAAAGATGTGCATTGGGGTGAGATACACCTTCAAACAATTTTTCGGAGCGAGCTGAGCGATTTCTGACGTGCCGGTGATCAACGGTAACGTCAGAAAGAGGCCAAATATTGGTTTTGAATTTTTCAAGAATACATGCTGATCACTACAGCCTCCAAAAAAATCAAAGATGTGCATTGGGGTGAGATACACCTTAAAATAAAATTTCAGAGCCACCCAATCGATCTGTGGCGTGCCGATGATCAACGGCAGCGTCACACAGGGGCCAAATATTGGTTTTGATTTTTTCAAGAATACATGCTGATCACTACAGCCTCCAAAAAAATCAAAGATGTGCATTGGGTTGAGATACACCTTAAAATAAAATTTCAGAGCCACCCAATCGATTTGTGACGTGCCGATGATCAACGGCAGCGTCACACAGGGGCCAAATATTAGTTTTGAATTTTTCAAGAATACATGCTGATCACTACAGCCTCCAAAAAAATCAAAGATGTGCATTGGGGTGAGATACACCTTCAACCAATTTTTCGGAGCGAGCTGAGCGATTTCTGACGTGCCGGTGATCAACGGTAACGTCAGAAAGGGGCCAAATATTGGTTTTGATTTTTTCAAGAATACATGCTGATCACTACAGCCTCCAAAAAAATCAAAGATGTGCATTGGGTTGAGATACACCTTAAAATAAAATTTCAGAGCCACCCAATCGATTTGTGACGTGCCGATGATCAACGGCAGCGTCACACAGGGGCCAAATATTAGTTTTGAATTTTTCAAGAATACATGCTGATCACTACAGCCTCCAAAAAAATCAAAGATGTGCATTGGGGTGAGATACACCTTCAACCAATTTTTCGGAGCGAGCTGAGCGATTTCTGACATGCCGGTGATCAACGGTAACGTCAGAAAGGGGCCAAATATTGGTTTTGAATTTTTCAAGAATACATGCTGATCACTACAGCCTCCAAAAAAATCAAAGATGTGCATTGGGGTGAGATACACCTTCAACCAATTTTTCGGAGCGAGCTGAGCGATTTCTGACGTGCCGGTGATCAACGGTAACGTCAGAAAGGGGCCAAATATTGGTTTTGAATTTTTCAAGAATACATGCTGATCACTACAGCCTCCAAAAAAATCGAAGATGTGCATTGGGGTGAGATACACCTTCAAACAATTTTTCGGAGCCAGCTGAGCGATTTCTGACGTGCCGGTGATCAACGGTAACGTCAGAAAGGGGCCAAATATTGGTTTTGAATTTTTCAAGAATACATGCTGATCACTACAGCCTCCAAAAAAATCGAAGATGTGCATTGGGGTGAGATACACCTTAAAATAAAATTTCAGAGCCACCCAATCGATTTGTGGCGTGCCGATGATCAACGGCAGCGTCACACAGGGGCCAAATATTGGTTTTGATTTTTTCAAGAATACATGCTGATCACTACAGCCTCCAAAAAAATCAAAGATGTGCATTGGGTTGAGAAACACCTTAAAATAAAATTTCAGAGCCACCCAATCGATTTGTGACGTGCCGATGATCAACGGCAGCGTCACACAGGGGCCAAATATTAGTTTTGAATTTTTCAAGAATACATGCTGATCACTACAGCCTCCAAAAAAATCAAAGATGTGCATTGGGGTGAGATACACCTTCAAACAATTTTTCGGAGCGAGCTGAGCGATTTCTGACATGCCGGTGATCAACGGTAACGTCAGAAAGGGGCCAAATATTGGTTTTGAATTTTTCAAGAATACATGCTGATCACTACAGCCTCCAAAAAAATCAAAGATGTGCATTGGGTTGAGATACACCTTAAAATAAAATTTCAGAGCCACCCAATCGATTTGTGACGTGCCGATGATCAACGGCAGCGTCACACAGGGGCCAAATATTAGTTTTGAATTTTTCAAGAATACATGCTGATCACTACAGCCTCCAAAAAAATCAAAGATGTGCATTGGGGTGAGATACACCTTCAACCAATTTTTCGGAGCGAGCTGAGCGATTTCTGACGTGCCGGTGATCAACGGTAACTAACGTCAGAAAGGGGCCAAATATTGGTTTTGAATTTTTCAAGAATACATGCTGATCACTACAGCCTCCAAAAAAATCAAAGATGTGCATTGGGGTGAGATACACCTTCAAACAATTTTTCGGAGCGAGCTGAGCGATTTCTGACGTGCCGGTGATCAACGGTAACGTCAGAAAGGGGCCAAATATTGGTTTTGAATTTTTCAAGAATACATGCTGATCACTACAGCCTCCAAAAAAATCAAAGATGTGCATTGGGGTGAGATACACCTTCAAACAATTTTTCGGAGCGAGCTGAGCGATTTCTGACGTGCCGGTGATCAACGGTAACGTCAGAAAGGGGCCAAATATTGGTTTTGAATTTTTCAAGAATACATGCTGATCACTACAGCCTCCAAAAAAATCGAAGATGTGCATTGGGGTGAGATACACCTTCAAACAATTTTTCGGAGCGAGCTGAGCGATTTCTGACGTGCCGGTGATCAACGGTAACTAACGTCAGAAAGGGGCCAAATATTGGTTTTGAATTTTTCAAGAATACATGCTGATCACTACAGCCTCCAAAAAAATCAAAGATGTGCATTGGGGTGAGATACATCTTAAAATAAAATTTCAGAGACACCCAATCGATTTGTGGCGTGCCGATGATCAACGGCAGCGTCACACAGGGGCCAAATATTGGTTTTGATTTTTTCAAGAATACATGCTGATCACTACAGCCTCCGAAAAAATCAAAGATGTGCATTGGGGTGAGATACACCTTCAACCAATTTTTCGGAGCGAGCTGAGCGATTTCTGACGTGCCGGTGATCAACGGTAACGTCAGAAAGGGGCCAAATATTGGTTTTGAATTTTTCAAAAATTCATGCTGATCACTACAGCCTCCAAAAAAATCAAAGATGTGCATTGGGGTGAGATACACCTTCAAACAATTTTTCGGAGCGAGCTGAGCGATTTCTGACGTGCCGGTGATCAACGGTAACGTCAGAAAGGGGCCAAATATTGGTTTTGAATTTTTCAAGAATACATGCTGATCACTACAGCCTCCAAAAAAATCAAAGATGTGCATTGGGGTGAGATACACCTTAAAATAAAATTTCAGAGCCACCCAATCGATTTGTGGCGTGCCGATGATCAACGGCAGCGTCACACAGGGGCCAAATATTGGTTTTGATTTTTTCAAGAATACATGCTGATCACTACAGCCTCCAAAAAAATCAAAGATGTGCATTGGGTTGAGAAACACCTTAAAATAAAATTTCAGAGCCACCCAATCGATTTGTGACGTGCCGATGATCAACGGCAGCGTCACACAGGGGCCAAATATTAGTTTTGAATTTTTCAAGAATACATGCTGATCACTACAGCCTCCAAAAAAATCAAAGATGTGCATTGGGGTGAGATACACCTTCAAACAATTTTTCGGAGCGAGCTGAGCGATTTCTGACGTGCCGGTGATCAACGGTAACGTCAGAAAGGGGCCAAATATTGGTTTTGAATTTTTCAAGAATACATGCTGATCACTACAGCCTCCAAAAAAATCAAAGATGTGCATTGGGGTGAGATACACCTTCAACCAATTTTTCGGAGCGAGCTGAGCGATTTCTGACGTGCCGGTGATCAACGGTAACGTCAGAAAGGGGCCAAATATTGGTTTTGAATTTTTCAATAATACATGCTGATCACTACAGCCTCCAAAAAAATCGAAGATGTGCATTGGGGTGAGATACACCTTCAAACAATTTTTCGGAGCCAGCTGAGCGATTTCTGACGTGCCGGTGATCAACGGTAACGTCAGAAAGGGGCCAAATATTGGTTTTGAATTTTTCAAGAATACATGCTGATCACTACAGCCTCCAAAAAAATCGAAGATGTGCATTGGGGTGAGATACACCTTAAAATAAAATTTCAGAGACACCCAATCAATTTGTGACGTGCCGATGATCAACGGCAGCGTCACACAGGGGCCAAATATTAGTTTTGAATTTTTCAAGAATACATGCTGATCACTACAGCCTCCAAAAAAATCAAAGATGTGCATTGGGGTGAGATACACCTTAAAATAAAATTTCTGAGCCACCCAATCGATTTGTGGCGTGCCGATGATCAACGGCAGCGTCACACAGGGGCCAAATATTGGTTTTGATTTTTTCAAGAATACATGCTGATCACTACAGCCTCCAAAAAAATCAAAGATGTGCATTGGGTTGAGATACACCTTAAAATAAAATTTCAGAGCCACCCAATCGATTTGTGACGTGCCGATGATCAACGGCAGCGTCACACAGGGGCCAAATATTGGTTTTGATTTTTTCAAGAATACATGCTGATCACTACAGCCTCCAAAAAAATCAAAGATGTGCATTGGGGTGAGATACACCTTCAAACAATTTTTCGGAGCGAGCTGAGCGATTTCTGACGTGCCGGTGATCAACGGTAACTAACGTCAGAAAGGGGCCAAATATTGGTTTTGAATTTTTCAAGAATACATGCTGATCACTACAGCCTCCAAAAAAATCAAAGATGTGCATTGGGGTGAGATACACCTTCAAACAATTTTTCGGAGCGAGCTGAGCGATTTCTGACGTGCCGGTGATCAACGGTAACGTCAGAAAGGGGCCAAATATTGGTTTTGATTTTTTCAAGAATACATGCTGATCACTACAGCCTCCAAAAAAATCAAAGATGTGCATTGGGGTGAGATACACCTTCAAACAATTTTTCGGAGCGAGCTGAGCGATTTCTGACGTGCCGGTGATCAACGGTAACGTCAGAAAGGGGCCAAATATTGGTTTTGAATTTTTCAAGAATACATGCTGATCACTACAGCCTCCAAAAAAATCGAAGATGTGCATTGGGGTGAGATACACCTTCAAACAATTTTTCGGAGCCAGCTGAGCGATTTCTGACGTGCCGGTGATCAACGGTAACGTCAGAAAGGGGCCAAATATTGGTTTTGAATTTTTCAAGAATACATGCTGATCACTACAGCCTCCAAAAAAATCAAAGATGTGCATTGGGGTGAGATACACCTTAAAATAAAATTTCAGAGACACCCAATCGATTTGTGGCGTGCCGATGATCAACGGCAGCGTCACACAGGGGCCAAATATTGGTTTTGATTTTTTCAAGAATACATGCTGATCACTACAGCCTCCAAAAAAATCAAAGATGTGCATTGGGGTGAGATACACCTTAAAATAAAATTTCAGAGACACCCAATCGATTTGTGGAGTGCCGATGATCAACGGCAGCGTCACACAGGGGCCAAATATTGGTTTTGATTTTTTCAAGAATACATGCTGATCACTACAGCCTCCAAAAAAATCAAAGATGTGCATTGGGGTGAGATACACCTTCAACCAATTTTTCGGAGCGAGCTGAGCGATTTCTGACGTGCCGGTGATCAACGGTAACGTCAGAAAGGGGCCAAATATTGGTTTTGAATTTTTCAAGAATACATGCTGATCACTACAGCCTCCAAAAAAATCAAAGATGTGCATTGGGGTGAGATACACCTTCAAACAATTTTTCGGAGCGAGCTGAGCGATTTCTGACGTGCCGGTGATCAACGGTAACGTCAGAAAGGGGCCAAATATTGGTTTTGAATTTTTCAAGAATACATGCTGATCACTACAGCCTCCAAAAAAATCAAAGATGTGCATTGGGGTGAGATACACCTTCAACCAATTTTTCGGAGCGAGCTGAGCGATTTCTGACGTGCCGGTGATCAACGGTAACGTCAGAAAGGGGCCAAATATTGGTTTTGAATTTTTCAATAATACATGCTGATCACTACAGCCTCCAAAAAAATCGAAGATGTGCATTGGGGTGAGATACACCTTAAAATAAAATTTCAGAGACACCCAATCGATTTGTGGCGTGCCGATGATCAACGGCAGCGTCACACAGGGGCCAAATATTGGTTTTGATTTTTTCAAGAATACATGCTGATCACTACAGCCTCCAAAAAAATCAAAGATGTGCATTGGGGTGAGATACACCTTCAACCAATTTTTCGGAGCGAGCTGAGCGATTTCTGACGTGCCGGTGATCAACGGTAACGTCAGAAAGGGGCCAAATATTGGTTTTGAATTTTTCAAGAATACATGCTGATCACTACAGCCTCCAAAAAAATCAAAGATGTGCATTGGGGTGAGATACACCTTCAAACAATTTTTCGGAGCGAGCTGAGCGATTTCTGACGTGCCGGTGATCAACGGTAACGTCAGAAAGGGGCCAAATATTGGTTTTGAATTTTTCAAGAATACATGCTGATCACTACAGCCTCCAAAAAAATCAAAGATGTGCATTGGGGAGAGATACACCTTCAACCAATTTTTCGGAGCGAGCTGAGCGATTTCTGACGTGCCGGTGATCAACGGTAACGTCAGAAAGGGGCCAAATATTGGTTTTGAATTTTTCAATAATACATGCTGATCACTACAGCCTCCAAAAAAATCGAAGATGTGCATTGGGGTGAGATACACCTTCAAACAATTTTTCGGAGCCAGCTGAGCGATTTCTGACGTGCCGGTGATCAACGGTAACGTCAGAAAGGGGCCAAATATTGGTTTTGAATTTTTCAAGAATACATGCTGATCACTACAGCCTCCAAAAAAATCGAAGATGTGCATTGGGGTGAGATACACCTTAAAATAAAATTTCAGAGACACCCAATCAATTTGTGACGTGCCGATGATCAACGGCAGCGTCACACAGGGGCCAAATATTAGTTTTGAATTTTTCAAGAATACATGCTGATCACTACAGCCTCCAAAAAAATCAAAGATGTGCATTGGGGTGAGATACACCTTAAAATAAAATTTCAGAGCCACCCAATCGATTTGTGGCGTGCCGATGATCAACGGCAGCGTCACACAGGGGCCAAATATTGGTTTTGATTTTTTCAAGAATACATGCTGATCACTACAGCCTCCAAAAAAATCAAAGATGTGCATTGGGTTGAGATACACCTTAAAATAAAATTTCAGAGCCACCCAATCGATTTGTGACGTGCCGATGATCAACGGCAGCGTCACACAGGGGCCAAATATTGGTTTTGATTTTTTCAAGAATACATGCTGATCACTACAGCCTCCAAAAAAATCAAAGATGTGCATTGGGTTGAGATACACCTTAAAATAAAATTTCAGAGCCACCCAATCGATTTGTGACGTGCCGATGATCAACGGCAGCGTCACACAGGGGCCAAATATTAGTTTTGAATTTTTCAAGAATACATGCTGATCACTACAGCCTCCAAAAAAATCAAAGATGTGCATTGGGGTGAGATACACCTTCAAACAATTTTTCGGAGCGAGCTGAGCGATTTCTGACGTGCCGGTGATCAACGGTAACTAACGTCAGAAAGGGGCCAAATATTGGTTTTGAATTTTTCAAGAATACATGCTGATCACTACAGCCTCCAAAAAAATCAAAGATGTGCATTGGGGTGAGATACACCTTAAAATAAAATTTCAGAGACACCCAATCGATTTGTGGCGTGCCGATGATCAACGGCAGCGTCACACAGGGGCCAAATATTAGTTTTGAATTTTTCAAGAATACATGCTGATCACTACAGCCTCCAAAAAAATCAAAGATGTGCATTGGGGTGAGATACACCTTCAAACAATTTTTCGGAGCGAGCTGAGCGATTTCTGACATGCCGGTGATCAACGGTAACGTCAGAAAGGGGCCAAATATTGGTTTTGAATTTTTCAAGAATACATGCTGATCACTACAGCCTCCAAAAAAATCAAAGATGTGCATTGGGTTGAGATACACCTTAAAATAAAATTTCAGAGCCACCCAATCGATTTGTGACGTGCCGATGATCAACGGCAGCGTCACACAGGGGCCAAATATTAGTTTTGAATTTTTCAAGAATACATGCTGATCACTACAGCCTCCAAAAAAATCAAAGATGTGCATTGGGGTGAGATACACCTTCAACCAATTTTTCGGAGCGAGCTGAGCGATTTCTGACGTGCCGGTGATCAACGGTAACTAACGTCAGAAAGGGGCCAAATATTGGTTTTGAATTTTTCAAGAATACATGCTGATCACTACAGCCTCCAAAAAAATCAAAGATGTGCATTGGGGTGAGATACACCTTAAAATAAAATTTCAGAGACACCCAATCGATTTGTGGCGTGCCGATGATCAACGGCAGCGTCACACAGGGGCCAAATATTGGTTTTGATTTTTTCAAGAATACATGCTGATCACTACAGCCTCCAAAAAAATCAAAGATGTGCATTGGGGTGAGATACACCAATTTTTCGGAGCGAGCTGAGCGATTTGTGGCGTGCCGATGATCAACGGCAGCGTCACACAGGGGCCAAATATTGGTTTTGATTTTTTCAAGAATACATGCTGATCACTACAGCCTCCAAAAAAATCAAAGATGTGCATTGGGTTGAGAAACACCTTAAAATAAAATTTCAGAGCCACCCAATCGATTTGTGACGTGCCGATGATCAACGGCAGCGTCACACAGGGGCCAAATATTAGTTTTGAATTTTTCAAGAATACATGCTGATCACTACAGCCTCCAAAAAAATCAAAGATGTGCATTGGGGTGAGATACACCTTCAAACAATTTTTCGGAGCGAGCTGAGCGATTTCTGACATGCCGGTGATCAACGGTAACGTCAGAAAGGGGCCAAATATTGGTTTTGAATTTTTCAAGAATACATGCTGATCACTACAGCCTCCAAAAAAATCAAAGATGTGCATTGGGTTGAGATACACCTTAAAATAAAATTTCAGAGCCACCCAATCGATTTGTGACGTGCCGATGATCAACGGCAGCGTCACACAGGGGCCAAATATTAGTTTTGAATTTTTCAAGAATACATGCTGATCACTACAGCCTCCAAAAAAATCAAAGATGTGCATTGGGGTGAGATACACCTTCAACCAATTTTTCGGAGCGAGCTGAGCGATTTCTGACGTGCCGGTGATCAACGGTAACTAACGTCAGAAAGGGGCCAAATATTGGTTTTGAATTTTTCAAGAATACATGCTGATCACTACAGCCTCCAAAAAAATCAAAGATGTGCATTGGGGTGAGATACACCTTAAAATAAAATTTCAGAGACACCCAATCGATTTGTGGCGTGCCGATGATCAACGGCAGCGTCACACAGGGGCCAAATATTGGTTTTGATTTTTTCAAGAATACATGCTGATCACTACAGCCTCCAAAAAAATCAAAGATGTGCATTGGGGTGAGATACACCTTCAACCAATTTTTCGGAGCGAGCTGAGCGATTTGTGGCGTGCCGATGATCAACGGCAGCGTCACACAGGGGCCAAATATTGGTTTTGATTTTTTCAAGAATACATGCTGATCACTACAGCCTCCAAAAAAATCAAAGATGTGCATTGGGGTGAGATACACCTTCAACCAATTTTTCGGAGCGAGCTGAGCGATTTCTGACGTGCCGGTGATCAACGGTAACGTCAGAAAGGGGCCAAATATTGGTTTTGAATTTTTCAAGAATACATGCTGATCACTACAGCCTCCAAAAAAATCAAAGATGTGCATTGGGGTGAGATACACCTTCAAACAATTTTTCGGAGCGAGCTGAGCGATTTCTGACGTGCCGGTGATCAACGGTAACGTCAGAAAGGGGCCAAATATTGGTTTTGAATTTTTCAAGAATACATGCTGATCACTACAGCCTCCAAAAAAATCAAAGATGTGCATTGGGTTGAGATACACCTTAAAATAAAATTTCAGAGCCACCCAATCGATTTGTGACGTGCCAATGATCAACGGCAGCGTCACACAGGGGCCAAATATTAGTTTTGAATTTTTCAAGAATACATGCTGATCACTACAGCCTCCAAAAAAATCAAAGATGTGCATTGGGGTGAGATACACCTTAAAATAAAATTTCAGAGCCACCCAATCGATTTGTGACGTGCCAATGATCAACGGCAGCGTCACACAGGGGCCAAATATTAGTTTTGAATTTTTCAAGAATACATGCTGATCACTACAGCCTCCAAAAAAATCAAAGATGTGCATTGGGGTGAGATACACCTTCAACCAATTTTTCGGAGCGAGCTGAGCGATTTCTGACGTGCCGGTGATCAACGGTAACGTTAGAAAGGGGCCAAATATTGGTTTTGAATTTTTCAAGAATACATGCTGATCACTACAGCCTCCAAAAAAATCAAAGATGTGCATTGGGGTGAGATACACCTTAAAATAAAATTTCAGAGACACCCAATCGATTTGTGGCGTGCCGATGATCAACGGCAGCGTCACACAGGGGCCAAATATTGGTTTTGATTTTTTCAAGAATACATGCTGATCACTACAGCCTCCAAAAAAATCAAAGATGTGCATTGGGGTGAGATACACCTTCAAACAATTTTTCGGAGCGAGCTGAGCGATTTCTGACGTGCCGGTGATCAACGGTAACGTCAGAAAGAGGCCAAATATTGGTTTTGAATTTTTTTAAGAATACATGCTGATCACTACAGCCTCCAAAAAAATCAAAGATGTGTATTGGGGTGAGATAACCCTTAAAATAAAATTTCAGAGACACCCAATCGATTTGTGACGTGCCGATGATCAACGGCAGCGTCACACAGGGGCCAAATATTAGTTTTGATTTTTTTAAAGAATACATGCTGATCACTACAGCCTCCAAAAAAATCAAAGATGTGCATTGGGTTGAGATACACCTTAAAATAAAATTTCAGAGACACCCAATCGATTTGTGGCGTGCCGATGATCAACGGCAGCGTCACACAGGGGCCAAATATTGGTTTTGATTTTTTCAAGAATACATGCTGATCACTACAGCCTCCAAAAAAATCAAAGATGTGCATTGGGGTGAGATACACCTTCAACCAATTTTTCGGAGCGAGCTGAGCGATTTGTGGCGTGCCGATGATCAACGGCAGCGTCACACAGGGGCCAAATATTGGTTTTGATTTTTTCAAGAATACATGCTGATCACTACAGCCTCCAAAAAAATCAAAGATGTGCATTGGGGTGAGATACACCTTCAACCAATTTTTCGGAGCGAGCTGAGCGATTTCTGACGTGCCGGTGATCAACGGTAACGTCAGAAAGGGGCCAAATATTGGTTTTGAATTTTTCAAGAATACATGCTGATCACTACAGCCTCCAAAAAAATCAAAGATGTGCATTGGGGTGAGATACACCTTCAAACAATTTTTCGGAGCGAGCTGAGCGATTTCTGACGTGCCGGTGATCAACGGTAACGTCAGAAAGGGGCCAAATATTGGTTTTGAATTTTTCAAGAATACATGCTGATCACTACAGCCTCCAAAAAAATCAAAGATGTGCATTGGGTTGAGATACACCTTAAAATAAAATTTCAGAGCCACCCAATCGATTTGTGACGTGCCAATGATCAACGGCAGCGTCACACAGGGGCCAAATATTAGTTTTGAATTTTTCAAGAATACATGCTGATCACTACAGCCTCCAAAAAAATCAAAGATGTGCATTGGGGTGAGATACACCTTAAAATAAAATTTCAGAGCCACCCAATCGATTTGTGACGTGCCAATGATCAACGGCAGCGTCACACAGGGGCCAAATATTAGTTTTGAATTTTTCAAGAATACATGCTGATCACTACAGCCTCCAAAAAAATCAAAGATGTGCATTGGGGTGAGATACACCTTCAACCAATTTTTCGGAGCGAGCTGAGCGATTTCTGACGTGCCGGTGATCAACGGTAACTAACGTCAGAAAGGGGCCAAATATTGGTTTTGAATTTTTCAAGAATACATGCTGATCACTACAGCCTCCAAAAAAATCAAAGATGTGCATTGGGGTGAGATACACCTTCAACCAATTTTTCGGAGCGAGCTGAGCGATTTCTGACGTGCCGGTGATCAACGGTAACGTCAGAAAGGGGCCAAATATTGGTTTTGAATTTTTCAAGAATACATGCTGATCACTACAGCCTCCAAAAAAATCGAAGATGTGCATTGGGGTGAGATACACCTTCAAACAATTTTTCGGAGCGAGCTGAGCGATTTCTGACGTGCCGGTGATCAACGGTAACTAACGTCAGAAAGGGGCCAAATATTGGTTTTGAATTTTTCAAGAATACATGCTGATCACTACAGCCTCCAAAAAAATCAAAGATGTGCATTGGGGTGAGATACACCTTAAAATAAAATTTCAGAGACACCCAATCGATTTGTGGCGTGCCGATGGTCAACGGCAGCGTCACACAGGGGCCAAATATTGGTTTTGATTTTTTCAAGAATACATGCTGATCACTACAGCCTCCAAAAAAATCAAAGATGTGCATTGGGGTGAGATACACCTTCAAACAATTTTTTGGAGCGAGCTGAGCGATTTCTGACGTGCCGGTGATCAACGGTAACGTCAGAAAGAGGCCAAATATTGGTTTTGAATTTTTTTAAGAATACATGCTGATCACTACAGCCTCCAAAAAAATCAAAGATGTGTATTGGGTTGAGATACACCTTAAAATAAAATTTCAGAGCCACCCAATCGATTTGTGACGTGCCGATGATCAACGGCAGCGTCACACAGGGGCCAAATATTGGTTTTGATTTTTTCAAGAATACATGCTGATCACTACAGCCTCCAAAAAAATCAAAGATGTGCATTGGGGTGAGATACACCTTCAAACAATTTTTCGGAGCGAGCTGAGCGATTTCTGACGTGCCGGTGATCAACGGTAACGTCAGAAAGAGGCCAAATATTGGTTTTGAATTTTTCAAGAATACATGCTGATCACTACAGCCTCCAAAAAAATCAAAGATGTGCATTGGGGTGAGATACACCTTAAAATAAAATTTCAGAGCCACCCAATCGATCTGTGGCGTGCCGATGATCAACGGCAGCGTCACACAGGGGCCAAATATTGGTTTTGATTTTTTCAAGAATACATGCTGATCACTACAGCCTCCAAAAAAATCAAAGATGTGCATTGGGTTGAGATACACCTTAAAATAAAATTTCAGAGCCACCCAATCGATTTGTGACGTGCCGATGATCAACGGCAGCGTCACACAGGGGCCAAATATTAGTTTTGAATTTTTCAAGAATACATGCTGATCACTACAGCCTCCAAAAAAATCAAAGATGTGCATTGGGGTGAGATACACCTTCAACCAATTTTTCGGAGCGAGCTGAGCGATTTCTGACGTGCCGGTGATCAACGGTAACGTCAGAAAGGGGCCAAATATTGGTTTTGATTTTTTCAAGAATACATGCTGATCACTACAGCCTCCAAAAAAATCAAAGATGTGCATTGGGTTGAGATACACCTTAAAATAAAATTTCAGAGCCACCCAATCGATTTGTGACGTGCCGATGATCAACGGCAGCGTCACACAGGGGCCAAATATTAGTTTGAATTTTTCAAGAATACATGCTGATCACTACAGCCTCCAAAAAAATCAAAGATGTGCATTGGGGTGAGATACACCTTCAACCAATTTTTCGGAGCGAGCTGAGCGATTTCTGACATGCCGGTGATCAACGGTAACGTCAGAAAGGGGCCAAATATTGGTTTTGAATTTTTCAAGAATACATGCTGATCACTACAGCCTCCAAAAAAATCAAAGATGTGCATTGGGGTGAGATACACCTTCAACCAATTTTTCGGAGCGAGCTGAGCGATTTCTGACGTGCCGGTGATCAACGGTAACGTCAGAAAGGGGCCAAATATTGGTTTTGAATTTTTCAAGAATACATGCTGATCACTACAGCCTCCAAAAAAATCGAAGATGTGCATTGGGGTGAGATACACCTTCAAACAATTTTTCGGAGCCAGCTGAGCGATTTCTGACGTGCCGGTGATCAACGGTAACGTCAGAAAGGGGCCAAATATTGGTTTTGAATTTTTCAAGAATACATGCTGATCACTACAGCCTCCAAAAAAATCGAAGATGTGCATTGGGGTGAGATACACCTTAAAATAAAATTTCAGAGCCACCCAATCGATTTGTGGCGTGCCGATGATCAACGGCAGCGTCACACAGGGGCCAAATATTGGTTTTGATTTTTTCAAGAATACATGCTGATCACTACAGCCTCCAAAAAAATCAAAGATGTGCATTGGGTTGAGAAACACCTTAAAATAAAATTTCAGAGCCACCCAATCGATTTGTGACGTGCCGATGATCAACGGCAGCGTCACACAGGGGCCAAATATTAGTTTTGAATTTTTCAAGAATACATGCTGATCACTACAGCCTCCAAAAAAATCAAAGATGTGCATTGGGGTGAGATACACCTTCAAACAATTTTTCGGAGCGAGCTGAGCGATTTCTGACATGCCGGTGATCAACGGTAACGTCAGAAAGGGGCCAAATATTGGTTTTGAATTTTTCAAGAATACATGCTGATCACTACAGCCTCCAAAAAAATCAAAGATGTGCATTGGGTTGAGATACACCTTAAAATAAAATTTCAGAGCCACCCAATCGATTTGTGACGTGCCGATGATCAACGGCAGCGTCACACAGGGGCCAAATATTAGTTTTGAATTTTTCAAGAATACATGCTGATCACTACAGCCTCCAAAAAAATCAAAGATGTGCATTGGGGTGAGATACACCTTCAACCAATTTTTCGGAGCGAGCTGAGCGATTTCTGACGTGCCGGTGATCAACGGTAACGTCAGAAAGGGGCCAAATATTGGTTTTGAATTTTTCAAGAATACATGCTGATCACTACAGCCTCCAAAAAAATCAAAGATGTGCATTGGGGTGAGATACACCTTCAAACAATTTTTCGGAGCGAGCTGAGCGATTTCTGACGTGCCGGTGATCAACGGTAACGTCAGAAAGGGGCCAAATATTGGTTTTTAATTTTTCAAGAATACATGCTGATCACTACAGCCTCCAAAAAAATCGAAGATGTGCATTGGGGTGAGATACACCTTCAAACAATTTTTCGGAGCGAGCTGAGCGATTTCTGACGTGCCGGTGATCAACGGTAACTAACGTCAGAAAGGGGCCAAATATTGGTTTTGAATTTTTCAAGAATACATGCTGATCACTACAGCCTCCAAAAAAATCAAAGATGTGCATTGGGTTGAGAAACACCTTAAAATAAAATTTCAGAGCCACCCAATCGATTTGTGGCGTGCCGATGATCAACGGCAGCGTCACACAGGGGCCAAATATTGGTTTTGATTTTTTCAAGAATACATGCTGATCACTACAGCCTCCAAAAAAATCAAAGATGTGCATTGGGTTGAGAAACACCTTAAAATAAAATTTCAGAGCCACCCAATCGATTTGTGACGTGCCGATGATCAACGGCAGCGTCACACAGGGGCCAAATATTAGTTTTGAATTTTTCAAGAATACATGCTGATCACTACAGCCTCCAAAAAAATCAAAGATGTGCATTGGGGTGAGATACACCTTCAAACAATTTTTCGGAGCGAGCTGAGCGATTTCTGACGTGCCGGTGATCAACGGTAACGTCAGAAAGGGGCCAAATATTGGTTTTGAATTTTTCAAGAATACATGCTGATCACTACAGCCTCCAAAAAAATCAAAGATGTGCATTGGGGTGAGATACACCTTCAACCAATTTTTCGGAGCGAGCTGAGCGATTTCTGACGTGCCGGTGATCAACGGTAACGTCAGAAAGGGGCCAAATATTGGTTTTGAATTTTTCAATAATACATGCTGATCACTACAGCCTCCAAAAAAATCGAAGATGTGCATTGGGGTGAGATACACCTTCAAACAATTTTTCGGAGCCAGCTGAGCGATTTCTGACGTGCCGGTGATCAACGGTAACGTCAGAAAGGGGCCAAATATTGGTTTTGAATTTTTCAAGAATACATGCTGATCACTACAGCCTCCAAAAAAATCGAAGATGTGCATTGGGGTGAGATACACCTTAAAATAAAATTTCAGAGACACCCAATCAATTTGTGACGTGCCGATGATCAACGGCAGCGTCACACAGGGGGCAAATATTAGTTTTGAATTTTTCAAGAATACATGCTGATCACTACAGCCTCCAAAAAAATCAAAGATGTGCATTGGGGTGAGATACACCTTAAAATAAAATTTCAGAGCCACCCAATCGATTTGTGGCGTGCCGATGATCAACGGCAGCGTCACACAGGGGCCAAATATTGGTTTTGATTTTTTCAAGAATACATGCTGATCACTACAGCCTCCAAAAAAATCAAAGATGTGCATTGGGTTGAGATACACCTTAAAATAAAATTTCAGAGCCACCCAATCGATTTGTGACGTGCCGATGATCAACGGCAGCGTCACACAGGGGCCAAATATTGGTTTTGATTTTTTCAAGAATACATGCTGATCACTACAGCCTCCAAAAAAATCAAAGATGTGCATTGGGGTGAGATACACCTTCAAACAATTTTTCGGAGCGAGCTGAGCGATTTCTGACGTGCCGGTGATCAACGGTAACTAACGTCAGAAAGGGGCCAAATATTGGTTTTGAATTTTTCAAGAATACATGCTGATCACTACAGCCTCCAAAAAAATCAAAGATGTGCATTGGGGTGAGATACACCTTAAAATAAAATTTCAGAGACACCCAATCGATTTGTGGCGTGCCGATGATCAACGGCAGCGTCACACAGGGGCCAAATATTGGTTTTGATTTTTTCAAGAATACATGCTGATCACTACAGCCTCCAAAAAAATCAAAGATGTGCATTGGGGTGAGATACACCTTCAAACAATTTTTCGGAGCGAGCTGAGCGATTTCTGACGTGCCGGTGATCAACGGTAACGTCAGAAAGGGGCCAAATATTGGTTTTGAATTTTTCAAGAATACATGCTGATCACTACAGCCTCCAAAAAAATCAAAGATGTGCATTGGGGTGAGATACACCTTAAAATAAAATTTCAGAGCCACCCAATCGATTTGTGGCGTGCCGATGATCAACGGCAGCGTCACACAGGGGCCAAATATTGGTTTTGATTTTTTCAAGAATACATGCTGATCACTACAGCCTCCAAAAAAATCAAAGATGTGCATTGGGTTGAGAAACACCTTAAAATAAAATTTCAGAGCCACCCAATCGATTTGTGACGTGCCGATGATCAACGGCAGCGTCACACAGGGGCCAAATATTAGTTTTGAATTTTTCAAGAATACATGCTGATCACTACAGCCTCCAAAAAAATCAAAGATGTGCATTGGGGTGAGATACACCTTCAAACAATTTTTCGGAGCGAGCTGAGCGATTTCTGACATGCCGGTGATCAACGGTAACGTCAGAAAGGGGCCAAATATTGGTTTTGAATTTTTCAAGAATACATGCTGATCACTACAGCCTCCAAAAAAATCAAAGATGTGCATTGGGTTGAGATACACCTTAAAATAAAATTTCAGAGCCACCCAATCGATTTGTGACGTGCCGATGATCAACGGCAGCGTCACACAGGGGCCAAATATTAGTTTTGAATTTTTCAAGAATACATGCTGATCACTACAGCCTCCAAAAAAATCAAAGATGTGCATTGGGGTGAGATACACCTTCAACCAATTTTTCGGAGCGAGCTGAGCGATTTCTGACGTGCCGGTGATCAACGGTAACTAACGTCAGAAAGGGGCCAAATATTGGTTTTGAATTTTTCAAGAATACATGCTGATCACTACAGCCTCCAAAAAAATCAAAGATGTGCATTGGGGTGAGATACACCTTCAAACAATTTTTCGGAGCGAGCTGAGCGATTTCTGACGTGCCGGTGATCAACGGTAACGTCAGAAAGGGGCCAAATATTGGTTTTGATTTTTTCAAGAATACATGCTGATCACTACAGCCTCCAAAAAAATCAAAGATGTGCATTGGGGTGAGATACACCTTCAAACAATTTTTCGGAGCGAGCTGAGCGATTTCTGACGTGCCGGTGATCAACGGTAACGTCAGAAAGGGGCCAAATATTGGTTTTGAATTTTTCAAGAATACATGCTGATCACTACAGCCTCCAAAAAAATCGAAGATGTGCATTGGGGTGAGATACACCTTCAAACAATTTTTCGGAGCCAGCTGAGCGATTTCTGACGTGCCGGTGATCAACGGTAACGTCAGAAAGGGGCCAAATATTGGTTTTGAATTTTTCAAGAATACATGCTGATCACTACAGCCTCCAAAAAAATCAAAGATGTGCATTGGGGTGAGATACACCTTAAAATAAAATTTCAGAGACACCCAATCGATTTGTGGCGTGCCGATGATCAACGGCAGCGTCACACAGGGGCCAAATATTGGTTTTGATTTTTTCAAGAATACATGCTGATCACTACAGCCTCCAAAAAAATCAAAGATGTGCATTGGGGTGAGATACACCTTCAACCAATTTTTCGGAGCGAGCTGAGCGATTTCTGACGTGCCGGTGATCAACGGTAACGTCAGAAAGGGGCCAAATATTGGTTTTGAATTTTTCAAGAATACATGCTGATCACTACAGCCTCCAAAAAAATCAAAGATGTGCATTGGGGTGAGATACACCTTCAAACAATTTTTCGGAGCGAGCTGAGCGATTTCTGACGTGCCGGTGATCAACGGTAACGTCAGAAAGGGGCCAAATATTGGTTTTGAATTTTTCAAGAATACATGCTGATCACTACAGCCTCCAAAAAAATCAAAGATGTGCATTGGGGTGAGATACACCTTCAACCAATTTTTCGGAGCGAGCTGAGCGATTTCTGACGTGCCGGTGATCAACGGTAACGTCAGAAAGGGGCCAAATATTGGTTTTGAATTTTTCAAGAATACATGCTGATCACTACAGCCTCCAAAAAAATCGAAGATGTGCATTGGGGTGAGATACACCTTCAAACAATTTTTCGGAGCGAGCTGAGCGATTTCTGACGTGCCGGTGATCAACGGTAACTAACGTCAGAAAGGGGCCAAATATTGGTTTTGAATTTTTCAAGAATACATGCTGATCACTACAGCCTCCAAAAAAATCAAAGATGTGCATTGGGGTGAGATACACCTTAAAATAAAATTTCAGAGACACCCAATCGATTTGTGGCGTGCCGATGATCAACGGCAGCGTCACACAGGGGCCAAATATTGGTTTTGATTTTTTCAAGAATACATGCTGATCACTACAGCCTCCAAAAAAATCAAAGATGTGCATTGGGGTGAGATACACCTTCAACCAATTTTTCGGAGCGAGCTGAGCGATTTCTGACGTGCCGGTGATCAACGGTAACGTCAGAAAGGGGCCAAATATTGGTTTTGAATTTTTCAAGAATACATGCTGATCACTACAGCCTCCAAAAAAATCAAAGATGTGCATTGGGGTGAGATACACCTTCAAACAATTTTTCGGAGCGAGCTGAGCGATTTCTGACGTGCCGGTGATCAACGGTAACGTCAGAAAGGGGCCAAATATTGGTTTTGAATTTTTCAAGAATACATGCTGATCACTACAGCCTCCAAAAAAATCAAAGATGTGCATTGGGGTGAGATACACCTTCAACCAATTTTTCGGAGCGAGCTGAGCGATTTCTGACGTGCCGGTGATCAACGGTAACGTCAGAAAGGGGCCAAATATTGGTTTTGAATTTTTCAAGAATACATGCTGATCACTACAGCCTCCAAAAAAATCGAAGATGTGCATTGGGGTGAGATACACCTTCAAACAATTTTTCGGAGCGAGCTGAGCGATTTCTGACGTGCCGGTGATCAACGGTAACTAACGTCAGAAAGGGGCCAAATATTGGTTTTGAATTTTTCAAGAATACATGCTGATCACTACAGCCTCCAAAAAAATCAAAGATGTGCATTGGGGTGAGATACACCTTAAAATAAAATTTCAGAGACACCCAATCGATTTGTGGCGTGCCGATGATCAACGGCAGCGTCACACAGGGGCCAAATATTGGTTTTGATTTTTTCAAGAATACATGCTGATCACTACAGCCTCCAAAAAAATCAAAGATGTGCATTGGGGTGAGATACACCTTCAAACAATTTTTCGGAGCGAGCTGAGCGATTTCTGACGTGCCGGTGATCAACGGTAACGTCAGAAAGAGGCCAAATATTGGTTTTGAATTTTTTTAAGAATACATGCTGATCACTACAGCCTCCAAAAAAATCAAAGATGTGTATTGGGGTGAGATAACCCTTAAAATAAAATTTCAGAGACACCCAATCGATTTGTGACGTGCCGATGATCAACGGCAGCGTCACACAGGGGCCAAATATTAGTTTTGAATTTTTCAAGAATACATGCTGATCACTACAGCCTCCAAAAAAATCAAAGATGTGCATTGGGGTGAGATACACCTTAAAATAAAATTTCAGAGACACCCAATCGATTTGTGGCGTGCCGATGATCAACGGCAGCGTCACACAGGGGCCAAATATTGGTTTTGATTTTTTCAAGAATACATGCTGATCACTACAGCCTCCAAAAAAATCAAAGATGTGCATTGGGGTGAGATACACCTTCAACCAATTTTTCGGAGCGAGCTGAGCGATTTCTGACGTGCCGGTGATCAACGGTAACGTCAGAAAGGGGCCAAATATTGGTTTTGAATTTTTCAAGAATACATGCTGATCACTACAGCCTCCAAAAAAATCAAAGATGTGCATTGGGGTGAGATACACCTTCAAACAATTTTTCGGAGCGAGCTGAGCGATTTCTGACGTGCCGGTGATCAACGGTAACGTCAGAAAGGGGCCAAATATTGGTTTTGAATTTTTCAAGAATACATGCTGATCACTACAGCCTCCAAAAAAATCAAAGATGTGCATTGGGGTGAGATACACCTTCAACCAATTTTTCGGAGCGAGCTGAGCGATTTCTGACGTGCCGGTGATCAACGGTAACGTCAGAAAGGGGCCAAATATTGGTTTTGAATTTTTCAAGAATACATGCTGATCACTACAGCCTCCAAAAAAATCGAAGATGTGCATTGGGGTGAGATACACCTTAAAATAAAATTTCAGAGACACCCAATCGATTTGTGACGTGCCGATGATCAACGGCAGCGTAACACAGGGGCCAAATATTAGTTTTGAATTTTTCAAGAATACATGCTGATCACTACAGCCTCCAAAAAAATCAAAGATGTGCATTGGGGTGAGATACACCTTCAACCAATTTTTCGGAGCGAGCTGAGCGATTTCTGACGTGCCGGTGATCAACGGTAACGTCAGAAAGGGGCCAAATATTGGTTTTGATTTTTTCAAGAATACATGCTGATCACTACAGCCTCCAAAAAAATCAAAGATGTGCATTGGGTTGAGATACACCTTAAAATAAAATTTCAGAGCCACCCAATCGATTTGTGACGTGCCGATGATCAACGGCAGCGTCACACAGGGGCCAAATATTAGTTTTGAATTTTTCAAGAATACATGCTGATCACTACAGCCTCCAAAAAAATCAAAGATGTGCATTGGGGTGAGATACACCTTCAACCAATTTTTCGGAGCGAGCTGAGCGATTTCTGACATGCCGGTGATCAACGGTAACGTCAGAAAGGGGCCAAATATTGGTTTTGAATTTTTCAAGAATCCAGCTGATCACTACAGCCTCCAAAAAAATCAAAGATGTGCATTGGGGTGAGATACACCTTCAAACAATTTTTCGGAGCGAGCTGAGCGATTTCTGACGTGCCGGTGATCAACGGTAACGTCAGAAAGGGGCCAAATATTGGTTTTGAATTTTTCAAGAATACATGCTGATCACTACAGCCTCCAAAAAAATCAAAGATGTGCATTGGGGTGAGATACACCTTCAACCAATTTTTCGGAGCGAGCTGAGCGATTTCTGACGTGCCGGTGATCAACGGTAACGTCAGAAAGGGGCCAAATATTGGTTTTGAATTTTTCAAGAATACATGCTGATCACTACAGCCTCCAAAAAAATCGAAGATGTGCATTGGGGTGAGATACACCTTCAAACAATTTTTCGGAGCCAGCTGAGCGATTTCTGACGTGCCGGTGATCAACGGTAACGTCAGAAAGGGGCCAAATATTGGTTTTGAATTTTTCAAGAATACATGCTGATCACTACAGCCTCCAAAAAAATCGAAGATGTGCATTGGGGTGAGATACATCTTAAAATAAAATTTCAGAGACACCCAATCAATTTGTGGCGTGCCGATGATCAACGGCAGCGTCACACAGGGGCCAAATATTAGTTTTGAATTTTTCAAGAATACATGCTGATCACTACAGCCTCCAAAAAAATCAAAGATGTGCATTGGGTTGAGAAACACCTTAAAATAAAATTTCAGAGCCACCCAATCGATTTGTGACGTGCCGATGATCAACGGCAGCGTCACACAGGGGCCAAATATTAGTTTTGAATTTTTCAAGAATACATGCTGATCACTACAGCCTCCAAAAAAATCAAAGATGTGCATTGGGGTGAGATACACCTTCAAACAATTTTTCGGAGCGAGCTGAGCGATTTCTGACATGCCGGTGATCAACGGTAACGTCAGAAAGGGGCCAAATATTGGTTTTGAATTTTTCAAGAATACATGCTGATCACTACAGCCTCCAAAAAAATCAAAGATGTGCATTGGGTTGAGATACACCTTAAAATAAAATTTCAGAGCCACCCAATCGATTTGTGACGTGCCGATGATCAACGGCAGCGTCACACAGGGGCCAAATATTAGTTTTGAATTTTTCAAGAATACATGCTGATCACTACAGCCTCCAAAAAAATCAAAGATGTGCATTGGGGTGAGATACACCTTCAACCAATTTTTCGGAGCGAGCTGAGCGATTTCTGACGTGCCGGTGATCAACGGTAACTAACGTCAGAAAGGGGCCAAATATTGGTTTTGAATTTTTCAAGAATACATGCTGATCACTACAGCCTCCAAAAAAATCAAAGATGTGCATTGGGGTGAGATACACCTTCAAACAATTTTTCGGAGCGAGCTGAGCGATTTCTGACGTGCCGGTGATCAACGGTAACGTCAGAAAGGGGCCAAATATTGGTTTTGAATTTTTCAAGAATACATGCTGATCACTACAGCCTCCAAAAAAATCAAAGATGTGCATTGGGTTGAGATACACCTTCAAACAATTTTTCGGAGCGAGCTGAGCGATTTCTGACGTGCCGGTGATCAACGGTAACGTCAGAAAGGGGCCAAATATTGGTTTTGAATTTTTCAAGAATACATGCTGATCACTACAGCCTCCAAAAAAATCGAAGATGTGCATTGGGGTGAGATACACCTTCAAACAATTTTTCGGAGCCAGCTGAGCGATTTCTGACGTGCCGGTGATCAACGGTAACGTCAGAAAGGGGCCAAATATTGGTTTTGAATTTTTCAAGAATACATGCTGATCACTACAGCCTCCAAAAAAATCAAAGATGTGCATTGGGGTGAGAAACACCTTAAAATAAAATTTCAGAGCCACCCAATCGATTTGTGACGTGCCGATGATCAACGGCAGCGTCACACAGGGGCCAAATATTAGTTTTGAATTTTTCAAGAATACATGCTGATCACTACAGCCTCCAAAAAAATCAAAGATGTGCATTGGGGTGAGATACACCTTCAAACAATTTTTCGGAGCGAGCTGAGCGATTTCTGACGTGCCGGTGATCAACGGTAACTAACGTCAGAAAGGGGCCAAATATTGGTTTTGAATTTTTCAAGAATACATGCTGATCACTACAGCCTCCAAAAAAATCAAAGATGTGCATTGGGGTGAGATACACCTTAAAATAAAATTTCAGAGACACCCAATCGATTTGTGGCGTGCCGATGATCAACGGCAGCGTCACACAGGGGCCAAATATTGGTTTTGATTTTTTCAAGAATACATGCTGATCACTACAGCCTCCAAAAAAATCAAAGATGTGCATTGGGGTGAGATACACCTTCAACCAATTTTTCGGAGCGAGCTGAGCGATTTGTGGCGTGCCGATGATCAACGGCAGCGTCACACAGGGGCCAAATATTGGTTTTGATTTTTTCAAGAATACATGCTGATCACTACAGCCTCCAAAAAAAATCAAAGATGTGCATTGGGGTGAGATACACCTTCAACCAATTTTTCGGAGCGAGCTGAGCGATTTCTGACGTGCCGGTGATCAACGGTAACGTCAGAAAGGGGCCAAATATTGGTTTTGAATTTTTCAAGAATACATGCTGATCACTACAGCCTCCAAAAAAATCAAAGATGTGCATTGGGGTGAGATACACCTTCAAACAATTTTTCGGAGCGAGCTGAGCGATTTCTGACGTGCCGGTGATCAACGGTAACGTCAGAAAGGGGCCAAATATTGGTTTTGAATTTTTCAAGAATACATGCTGATCACTACAGCCTCCAAAAAAATCAAAGATGTGCATTGGGTTGAGATACACCTTAAAATAAAATTTCAGAGCCACCCAATCGATTTGTGACGTGCCAATGATCAACGGCAGCGTCACACAGGGGCCAAATATTAGTTTTGAATTTTTCAAGAATACATGCTGATCACTACAGCCTCCAAAAAAATCAAAGATGTGCATTGGGGTGAGATACACCTTCAACCAATTTTTCGGAGCGAGCTGAGCGATTTCTGACGTGCCGGTGATCAACGGTAACTAACGTCAGAAAGGGGCCAAATATTGGTTTTGAATTTTTCAAGAATACATGCTGATCACTACAGCCTCCAAAAAAATCAAAGATGTGCATTGGGGTGAGATACACCTTCAAACAATTTTTCGGAGCGAGCTGAGCGATTTCTGACGTGCCGGTGATCAACGGTAACGTCAGAAAGGGGCCAAATATTGGTTTTGAATTTTTCAAGAATACATGCTGATCACTACAGCCTCCAAAAAAATCAAAGATGTGCATTGGGGTGAGATACACCTTCAACCAATTTTTCGGAGCGAGCTGAGCGATTTCTGACGTGCCGGTGATCAACGGTAACGTCAGAAAGGGGCCAAATATTGGTTTTGAATTTTTCAAGAATACATGCTGATCACTACAGCCTCCAAAAAAATCGAAGATGTGCATTGGGGTGAGATACACCTTCAAACAATTTTTCGGAGCGAGCTGAGCGATTTCTGACGTGCCGGTGATCAACGGTAACTAACGTCAGAAAGGGGCCAAATATTGGTTTTGAATTTTTCAAGAATACATGCTGATCACTACAGCCTCCAAAAAAATCAAAGATGTGCATTGGGGTGAGATACATCTTAAAATAAAATTTCAGAGACACCCAATCGATTTGTGGCGTGCCGATGATCAACGGCAGCGTCACACAGGGGCCAAATATTGGTTTTGATTTTTTCAAGAATACATGCTGATCACTACAGCCTCCGAAAAAATCAAAGATGTGCATTGGGGTGAGATACACCTTCAACCAATTTTTCGGAGCGAGCTGAGCGATTTGTGGCGTGCCGATGATCAACGGCAGCGTCACACAGGGGCCAAATATTGGTTTTGAATTTTTCAAGAATACATGCTGATCACTACAGCCTCCAAAAAAATCAAAGATGTGCATTGGGGTGAGATACACCTTCAACCAATTTTTCGGAGCGAGCTGAGCGATTTCTGACGTGCCGGTGATCAACGGTAACGTCAGAAAGGGGCCAAATATTGGTTTTGAATTTTTCAAGAATACATGCTGATCACTACAGCCTCCAAAAAAATCAAAGATGTGCATTGGGGTGAGATACACCTTCAAACAATTTTTCGGAGCGAGCTGAGCGATTTCTGACGTGCCGGTTATCAACGGTAACGTCAGAAAGGGGCCAAATATTGGTTTTGAATTTTTCAAGAATACATGCTGATCACTACAGCCTCCAAAAAAATCAAAGATGTGCATTGGGGTGAGATACACCTTCAAACAATTTTTCGGAGCGAGCTGAGCGATTTCTGACGTGCCGGTGATCAACGGTAACGTCAGAAAGGGGCCAAATATTGGTTTTGAATTTTTCAAGAATACATGCTGATCACTACAGCCTCCAAAAAAATCAAAGATGTGCATTGGGGTGAGATACACCTTAAAATAAAATTTCAGAGCCACCCAATCGATTTGTGGCGTGCCGATGATCAACGGCAGCGTCACACAGGGGCCAAATATTGGTTTTGATTTTTTCAAGAATACATGCTGATCACTACAGCCTCCAAAAAAATCAAAGATGTGCATTGGGTTGAGAAACACCTTAAAATAAAATTTCAGAGCCACCCAATCGATTTGTGACGTGCCGATGATCAACGGCAGCGTCACACAGGGGCCAAATATTAGTTTTGAATTTTTCAAGAATACATGCTGATCACTACAGCCTCCAAAAAAATCAAAGATGTGCATTGGGGTGAGATACACCTTCAAACAATTTTTCGGAGCGAGCTGAGCGATTTCTGACATGCCGGTAATCAACGGTAACGTCAGAAAGGGGCCAAATATTGGTTTTGAATTTTTCAAGAATACATGCTGATCACTACAGCCTCCAAAAAAATCAAAGATGTGCATTGGGTTGAGATACACCTTAAAATAAAATTTCAGAGCCACCCAATCGATTTGTGACGTGCCGATGATCAACGGCAGCGTCACACAGGGGCCAAATATTAGTTTTGAATTTTTCAAGAATACATGCTGATCACTACAGCCTCCAAAAAAATCAAAGATGTGCATTGGGGTGAGATACACCTTCAACCAATTTTTCGGAGCGAGCTGAGCGATTTCTGACGTGCCGGTGATCAACGGTAACTAACGTCAGAAAGGGGCCAAATATTGGTTTTGAATTTTTCAAGAATACATGCTGATCACTACAGCCTCCAAAAAAATCAAAGATGTGCAT
Source organism: Amphiduros pacificus (assembly GCA_949316495.1). Lineage (NCBI taxonomy): Eukaryota > Metazoa > Annelida > Polychaeta > Phyllodocida > Hesionidae > Amphiduros > Amphiduros pacificus. The sequence goes on from OX439002.1 coordinate 62,874,447, forward strand.
TGGGGTGAGATACACCTTCAAACAATTTTTCGGAGCGAGCTGAGCGATTTCTGACGTGCCGGTGATCAACGGTAACGTCAGAAAGGGGCCAAATATTGGTTTTGATTTTTTCAAGAATACATGCTGATCACTACAGCCTCCAAAAAAATCAAAGATGTGCATTGGGGTGAGATACACCTTCAAACAATTTTTCGGAGCGAGCTGAGCGATTTCTGACGTGCCGGTGATCAACGGTAACGTCAGAAAGGGGCCAAATATTGGTTTTGAATTTTTCAAGAATACATGCTGATCACTACAGCCTCCAAAAAAATCGAAGATGTGCATTGGGGTGAGATACACCTTCAAACAATTTTTCGGAGCCAGCTGAGCGATTTCTGACGTGCCGGTGATCAACGGTAACGTCAGAAAGGGGCCAAATATTGGTTTTGAATTTTTCAAGAATACATGCTGATCACTACAGCCTCCAAAAAAATCAAAGATGTGCATTGGGGTGAGATACACCTTAAAATAAAATTTCAGAGACACCCAATCGATTTGTGGCGTGCCGATGATCAACGGCAGCGTCACACAGGGGCCAAATATTGGTTTTGATTTTTTCAAGAATACATGCTGATCACTACAGCCTCCAAAAAAATCAAAGATGTGCATTGGGGTGAGATACACCTTAAAATAAAATTTCAGAGACACCCAATCGATTTGTGGCGTGCCGATGATCAACGGCAGCGTCACACAGGGGCCAAATATTGGTTTTGATTTTTTCAAGAATACATGCTGATCACTACAGCCTCCAAAAAAATCAAAGATGTGCATTGGGGTGAGATACACCTTCAACCAATTTTTCGGAGCGAGCTGAGCGATTTCTGACGTGCCGGTGATCAACGGTAACGTCAGAAAGGGGCCAAATATTGGTTTTGAATTTTTCAAGAATACATGCTGATCACTACAGCCTCCAAAAAAATCAAAGATGTGCATTGGGGTGAGATACACCTTCAAACAATTTTTCGGAGCGAGCTGAGCGATTTCTGACGTGCCGGTGATCAACGGTAACGTCAGAAAGGGGCCAAATATTGGTTTTGAATTTTTCAAGAATACATGCTGATCACTACAGCCTCCAAAAAAATCAAAGATGTGCATTGGGGTGAGATACACCTTCAACCAATTTTTCGGAGCGAGCTGAGCGATTTCTGACGTGCCGGTGATCAACGGTAACGTCAGAAAGGGGCCAAATATTGGTTTTGAATTTTTCAATAATACATGCTGATCACTACAGCCTCCAAAAAAATCGAAGATGTGCATTGGGGTGAGATACACCTTCAAACAATTTTTCGGAGCCAGCTGAGCGATTTCTGACGTGCCGGTGATCAACGGTAACGTCAGAAAGGGGCCAAATATTGGTTTTGAATTTTTCAAGAATACATGCTGATCACTACAGCCTCCAAAAAAATCGAAGATGTGCATTGGGGTGAGATACACCTTAAAATAAAATTTCAGAGACACCCAATCAATTTGTGACGTGCCGATGATCAACGGCAGCGTCACACAGGGGCCAAATATTAGTTTTGAATTTTTCAAGAATACATGCTGATCACTACAGCCTCCAAAAAAATCAAAGATGTGCATTGGGGTGAGATACACCTTAAAATAAAATTTCAGAGCCACCCAATCGATTTGTGGCGTGCCGATGATCAACGGCAGCGTCACACAGGGGCCAAATATTGGTTTTGATTTTTTCAAGAATACATGCTGATCACTACAGCCTCCAAAAAAATCAAAGATGTGCATTGGGTTGAGATACACCTTAAAATAAAATTTCAGAGCCACCCAATCGATTTGTGACGTGCCGATGATCAACGGCAGCGTCACACAGGGGCCAAATATTGGTTTTGATTTTTTCAAGAATACATGCTGATCACTACAGCCTCCAAAAAAATCAAAGATGTGCATTGGGTTGAGATACACCTTAAAATAAAATTTCAGAGCCACCCAATCGATTTGTGACGTGCCGATGATCAACGGCAGCGTCACACAGGGGCCAAATATTAGTTTTGAATTTTTCAAGAATACATGCTGATCACTACAGCCTCCAAAAAAATCGAAGATGTGCATTGGGGTGAGATACACCTTCAAACAATTTTTCGGAGCGAGCTGAGCGATTTCTGACGTGCCGGTGATCAACGGTAACTAACGTCAGAAAGGGGCCAAATATTGGTTTTGAATTTTTCAAGAATACATGCTGATCACTACAGCCTCCAAAAAAATCAAAGATGTGCATTGGGGTGAGATACATCTTAAAATAAAATTTCAGAGACACCCAATCGATTTGTGGCGTGCCGATGATCAACGGCAGCGTCACACAGGGGCCAAATATTGGTTTTGATTTTTTCAAGAATACATGCTGATCACTACAGCCTCCGAAAAAATCAAAGATGTGCATTGGGGTGAGATACACCTTCAACCAATTTTTCGGAGCGAGCTGAGCGATTTCTGACGTGCCGGTGATCAACGGTAACGTCAGAAAGGGGCCAAATATTGGTTTTGAATTTTTCAAAAATTCATGCTGATCACTACAGCCTCCAAAAAAATCAAAGATGTGCATTGGGGTGAGATACACCTTCAAACAATTTTTCGGAGCGAGCTGAGCGATTTCTGACGTGCCGGTGATCAACGGTAACGTCAGAAAGGGGCCAAATATTGGTTTTGAATTTTTCAAGAATACATGCTGATCACTACAGCCTCCAAAAAAATCAAAGATGTGCATTGGGGTGAGATACACCTTAAAATAAAATTTCAGAGCCACCCAATCGATTTGTGGCGTGCCGATGATCAACGGCAGCGTCACACAGGGGCCAAATATTAGTTTTGATTTTTTCAAGAATACATGCTGATCACTACAGCCTCCAAAAAAATCAAAGATGTGCATTGGGTTGAGAAACACCTTAAAATAAAATTTCAGAGCCACCCAATCGATTTGTGACGTGCCGATGATCAACGGCAGCGTCACACAGGGGCCAAATATTAGTTTTGAATTTTTCAAGAATACATGCTGATCACTACAGCCTCCAAAAAAATCAAAGATGTGCATTGGGGTGAGATACACCTTCAAACAATTTTTCGGAGCGAGCTGAGCGATTTCTGACGTGCCGGTGATCAACGGTAACGTCAGAAAGGGGCCAAATATTGGTTTTGGATTTTTCAAGAATACATGCTGATCACTACAGCCTCCAAAAAAATCAAAGATGTGCATTGGGGTGAGATACACCTTCAACCAATTTTTCGGAGCGAGCTGAGCGATTTCTGACGTGCCGGTGATCAACGGTAACGTCAGAAAGGGGCCAAATATTGGTTTTGAATTTTTCAATAATACATGCTGATCACTACAGCCTCCAAAAAAATCGAAGATGTGCATTGGGGTGAGATACACCTTCAAACAATTTTTCGGAGCCAGCTGAGCGATTTCTGACGTGCCGGTGATCAACGGTAACGTCAGAAAGGGGCCAAATATTGGTTTTGAATTTTTCAAGAATACATGCTGATCACTACAGCCTCCAAAAAAATCGAAGATGTGCATTGGGGTGAGATACACCTTAAAATAAAATTTCAGAGCCACCCAATCGATTTGTGGCGTGCCGATGATCAACGGCAGCGTCACACAGGGGCCAAATATTGGTTTTGATTTTTTCAAGAATACATGCTGATCACTACAGCCTCCAAAAAAATCAAAGATGTGCATTGGGTTGAGAAACACCTTAAAATAAAATTTCAGAGCCACCCAATCGATTTGTGACGTGCCGATGATCAACGGCAGCGTCACACAGGGGCCAAATATTAGTTTTGAATTTTTCAAGAATACATGCTGATCACTACAGCCTCCAAAAAAATCAAAGATGTGCATTGGGGTGAGATACACCTTCAAACAATTTTTCGGAGCGAGCTGAGCGATTTCTGACGTGCCGGTGATCAACGGTAACGTCAGAAAGGGGCCAAATATTGGTTTTGAATTTTTCAAGAATACATGCTGATCACTACAGCCTCCAAAAAAATCAAAGATGTGCATTGGGGTGAGATACACCTTCAACCAATTTTTCGGAGCGAGCTGAGCGATTTCTGACGTGCCGGTGATCAACGGTAACGTCAGAAAGGGGCCAAATATTGGTTTTGAATTTTTCAATAATACATGCTGATCACTACAGCCTCCAAAAAAATCGAAGATGTGCATTGGGGTGAGATACACCTTCAAACAATTTTTCGGAGCCAGCTGAGCGATTTCTGACGTGCCGGTGATCAACGGTAACGTCAGAAAGGGGCCAAATATTGGTTTTGAATTTTTCAAGAATACATGCTGATCACTACAGCCTCCAAAAAAATCGAAGATGTGCATTGGGGTGAGATACACCTTAAAATAAAATTTCAGAGACACCCAATCGATTTGTGACGTGCCGATGATCAACGGCAGCGTAACACAGGGGCCAAATATTAGTTTTGAATTTTTCAAGAATACATGCTGATCACTACAGCCTCCAAAAAAATCAAAGATGTGCATTGGGGTGAGATACACCTTAAAATAAAATTTCAGAGCCACCCAATCGATCTGTGGCGTGCCGATGATCAACGGCAGCGTCACACAGGGGCCAAATATTAGTTTTGAATTTTTCAAGAATACATGCTGATCACTACAGCCTCCAAAAAAATCAAAGATGTGCATTGGGGTGAGATACACCTTCAACCAATTTTTCGGAGCGAGCTGAGCGATTTCTGACGTGCCGGTGATCAACGGTAACGTCAGAAAGGGGCCAAATATTGGTTTTGATTTTTTCAAGAATACATGCTGATCACTACAGCCTCCAAAAAAATCAAAGATGTGCATTGGGTTGAGATACACCTTAAAATAAAATTTCAGAGCCACCCAATCGATTTGTGACGTGCCGATGATCAACGGCAGCGTCACACAGGGGCCAAATATTAGTTTTGAATTTTTCAAGAATACATGCTGATCACTACAGCCTCCAAAAAAATCAAAGATGTGCATTGGGGTGAGATACACCTTCAACCAATTTTTCGGAGCGAGCTGAGCGATTTCTGACATGCCGGTGATCAACGGTAACGTCAGAAAGGGGCCAAATATTGGTTTTGAATTTTTCAAGAATACATGCTGATCACTACAGCCTCCAAAAAAATCAAAGATGTGCATTGGGGTGAGATACACCTTCAAACAATTTTTCGGAGCCAGCTGAGCGATTTCTGACGTGCCGGTGATCAACGGTAACGTCAGAAAGGGGCCAAATATTGGTTTTGAATTTTTCAAGAATACATGCTGATCACTACAGCCTCCAAAAAAATCGAAGATGTGCATTGGGGTGAGATACACCTTAAAATAAAATTTCAGAGACACCCAATCAATTTGTGACGTGCCGATGATCAACGGCAGCGTCACACAGGGGCCAAATATTAGTTTTGAATTTTTCAAGAATACATGCTGATCACTACAGCCTCCAAAAAAATCAAAGATGTGCATTGGGGTGAGATACACCTTAAAATAAAATTTCAGAGCCACCCAATCGATTTGTGGCGTGCCGATGATCAACGGCAGCGTCACACAGGGGCCAAATATTGGTTTTGATTTTTTCAAGAATACATGCTGATCACTACAGCCTCCAAAAAAATCAAAGATGTGCATTGGGTTGAGATACACCTTAAAATAAAATTTCAGAGCCACCCAATCGATTTGTGACGTGCCGATGATCAACGGCAGCGTCACACAGGGGCCAAATATTGGTTTTGATTTTTTCAAGAATACATGCTGATCACTACAGCCTCCAAAAAAATCAAAGATGTGCATTGGGTTGAGATACACCTTAAAATAAAATTTCAGAGCCACCCAATCGATTTGTGACGTGCCGATGATCAACGGCAGCGTCACACAGGGGCCAAATATTAGTTTTGAATTTTTCAAGAATACATGCTGATCACTACAGCCTCCAAAAAAATCGAAGATGTGCATTGGGGTGAGATACACCTTCAAACAATTTTTCGGAGCGAGCTGAGCGATTTCTGACGTGCCGGTGATCAACGGTTACTAACGTCAGAAAGGGGCCAAATATTGGTTTTGAATTTTTCAAGAATACATGCTGATCACTACAGCCTCCAAAAAAATCAAAGATGTGCATTGGGGTGAGATACATCTTAAAATAAAATTTCAGAGACACCCAATCGATTTGTGGCGTGCCGATGATCAACGGCAGCGTCACACAGGGGCCAAATATTGGTTTTGATTTTTTCAAGAATACATGCTGATCACTACAGCCTCCGAAAAAATCAAAGATGTGCATTGGGGTGAGATACACCTTCAACCAATTTTTCGGAGCGAGCTGAGCGATTTCTGACGTGCCGGTGATCAACGGTAACGTCAGAAAGGGGCCAAATATTGGTTTTGAATTTTTCAAAAATTCATGCTGATCACTACAGCCTCCAAAAAAATCAAAGATGTGCATTGGGGTGAGATACACCTTCAAACAATTTTTCGGAGCGAGCTGAGCGATTTCTGACGTGCCGGTGATCAACGGTAACGTCAGAAAGGGGCCAAATATTGGTTTTGAATTTTTCAAGAATACATGCTGATCACTACAGCCTCCAAAAAAATCAAAGATGTGCATTGGGGTGAGATACACCTTAAAATAAAATTTCAGAGCCACCCAATCGATTTGTGGCGTGCCGATGATCAACGGCAGCGTCACACAGGGGCCAAATATTGGTTTTGATTTTTTCAAGAATACATGCTGATCACTACAGCCTCCAAAAAAATCAAAGATGTGCATTGGGTTGAGAAACACCTTAAAATAAAATTTCAGAGCCACCCAATCGATTTGTGACGTGCCGATGATCAACGGCAGCGTCACACAGGGGCCAAATATTAGTTTTGAATTTTTCAAGAATACATGCTGATCACTACAGCCTCCAAAAAAATCAAAGATGTGCATTGGGGTGAGATACACCTTCAAACAATTTTTCGGAGCGAGCTGAGCGATTTCTGACGTGCCGGTGATCAACGGTAACGTCAGAAAGGGGCCAAATATTGGTTTTGAATTTTTCAAGAATACATGCTGATCACTACAGCCTCCAAAAAAATCAAAGATGTGCATTGGGGTGAGATACACCTTCAACCAATTTTTCGGAGCGAGCTGAGCGATTTCTGACGTGCCGGTGATCAACGGTAACGTCAGAAAGGGGCCAAATATTGGTTTTGAATTTTTCAATAATACATGCTGATCACTACAGCCTCCAAAAAAATCGAAGATGTGCATTGGGGTGAGATACACCTTCAAACAATTTTTCGGAGCCAGCTGAGCGATTTCTGACGTGCCGGTGATCAACGGTAACGTCAGAAAGGGGCCAAATATTGGTTTTGAATTTTTCAAGAATACATGCTGATCACTACAGCCTCCAAAAAAATCGAAGATGTGCATTGGGGTGAGATACACCTTAAAATAAAATTTCAGAGACACCCAATCGATTTGTGACGTGCCGATGATCAACGGCAGCGTAACACAGGGGCCAAATATTAGTTTTGAATTTTTCAAGAATACATGCTGATCACTACAGCCTCCAAAAAAATCAAAGATGTGCATTGGGGTGAGATACACCTTAAAATAAAATTTCAGAGCCACCCAATCGATCTGTGGCGTGCCGATGATCAATGGCAGCGTCACACAGGGGCCAAATATTGGTTTTGATTTTTTCAAGAATACATGCTGATCACTACAGCCTCCAAAAAAATCAAAGATGTGCATTGGGTTGAGATACACCTTAAAATAAAATTTCAGAGCCACCCAATCGATTTGTGACGTGCCGATGATCAACGGCAGCGTCACACAGGGGCCAAATATTAGTTTTGAATTTTTCAAGAATACATGCTGATCACTACAGCCTCCAAAAAAATCAAAGATGTGCATTGGGGTGAGATACACCTTCAACCAATTTTTCGGAGCGAGCTGAGCGATTTCTGACGTGCCGGTGATCAACGGTAACGTCAGAAAGGGGCCAAATATTGGTTTTGATTTTTTCAAGAATACATGCTGATCACTACAGCCTCCAAAAAAATCAAAGATGTGCATTGGGTTGAGATACACCTTAAAATAAAATTTCAGAGCCACCCAATCGATTTGTGACGTGCCGATGATCAACGGCAGCGTCACACAGGGGCCAAATATTAGTTTTGAATTTTTCAAGAATACATGCTGATCACTACAGCCTCCAAAAAAATCAAAGATGTGCATTGGGGTGAGATACACCTTCAACCAATTTTTCGGAGCGAGCTGAGCGATTTCTGACATGCCGGTGATCAACGGTAACGTCAGAAAGGGGCCAAATATTGGTTTTGAATTTTTCAAGAATACATGCTGATCACTACAGCCTCCAAAAAAATCAAAGATGTGCATTGGGGTGAGATACACCTTCAACTAATTTTTCGGAGCGAGCTGAGCGATTTCTGACGTGCCGGTGATCAACGGTAACGTCAGAAAGGGGCCAAATATTGGTTTTGAATTTTTCAAGAATACATGCTGATCACTACAGCCTCCAAAAAAATCGAAGATGTGCATTGGGGTGAGATACACCTTCAAACAATTTTTCGGAGCCAGCTGAGCGATTTCTGACGTGCCGGTGATCAACGATAACGTCAGAAAGGGGCCAAATATTGGTTTTGAATTTTTCAAGAATACATGCTGATCACTACAGCCTCCAAAAAAATCGAAGATGTGCATTGGGGTGAGATACATCTTAAAATAAAATTTCAGAGACACCCAATCGATTTGTGGCGTGCCGATGATCAACGGCAGCGTCACACAGGGGCCAAATATTAGTTTTGAATTTTTCAAGAATACATGCTGATCACTACAGCCTCCAAAAAAATCAAAGATGTGCATTGGGTTGAGAAACACCTTAAAATAAAATTTCAGAGCCACCCAATCGATTTGTGACGTGCCGATGATCAACGGCAGCGTCACACAGGGGCCAAATATTAGTTTTGAATTTTTCAAGAATACATGCTGATCACTACAGCCTCCAAAAAAATCAAAGATGTGCATTGGGGTGAGATACACCTTCAAACAATTTTTCGGAGCGAGCTGAGCGATTTCTGACATGCCGGTGATCAACGGTAACGTCAGAAAGGGGCCAAATATTGGTTTTGAATTTTTCAAGAATACATGCTGATCACTACAGCCTCCAAAAAAATCAAAGATGTGCATTGGGTTGAGATACACCTTAAAATAAAATTTCAGAGCCACCCAATCGATTTGTGACGTGCCGATGATCAACGGCAGCGTCACACAGGGGCCAAATATTAGTTTTGAATTTTTCAAGAATACATGCTGATCACTACAGCCTCCAAAAAAATCAAAGATGTGCATTGGGGTGAGATACACCTTCAACCAATTTTTCGGAGCGAGCTGAGCGATTTCTGACGTGCCGGTGATCAACGGTAACTAACGTCAGAAAGGGGCCAAATATTGGTTTTGAATTTTTCAAGAATACATGCTGATCACTACAGCCTCCAAAAAAATCAAAGATGTGCATTGGGGTGAGATACACCTTCAAACAATTTTTCGGAGCGAGCTGAGCGATTTCTGACGTGCCGGTGATCAACGGTAACGTCAGAAAGGGGCCAAATATTGGTTTTGAATTTTTCAAGAATACATGCTGATCACTACAGCCTCCAAAAAAATCAAAGATGTGCATTGGGTTGAGATACACCTTCAAACAATTTTTCGGAGCGAGCTGAGCGATTTCTGACGTGCCGGTGATCAACGGTAACGTCAGAAAGGGGCCAAATATTGGTTTTGAATTTTTCAAGAATACATGCTGATCACTACAGCCTCCAAAAAAATCGAAGATGTGCATTGGGGTGAGATACACCTTCAAACAATCTTTCGGAGCCAGCTGAGCGATTTCTGACGTGCCGGTGATCAACGGTAACGTCAGAAAGGGGCCAAATATTGGTTTTGAATTTTTCAAGAATACATGCTGATCACTACAGCCTCCAAAAAAATCAAAGATGTGCATTGGGTTGAGATACACCTTAAAATAAAATTTCAGAGCCACCCAATCGATTTGTGACGTGCCGATGATCAACGGCAGCGTCACACAGGGGCCAAATATTAGTTTTGAATTTTTCAAGAATACATGCTGATCACTACAGCCTCCAAAAAAATCAAAGATGTGCATTGGGGTGAGATACACCTTCAAACAATTTTTCGGAGCGAGCTGAGCGATTTCTGACGTGCCGGTGATCAACGGTAACTAACGTCAGAAAGGGGCCAAATATTGGTTTTGAATTTTTCAAGAATACATGCTGATCACTACAGCCTCCAAAAAAATCAAAGATGTGCATTGGGGTGAGATACACCTTAAAATAAAATTTCAGAGACACCCAATCGATTTGTGGCGTGCCGATGATCAACGGCAGCGTCACACAGGGGCCAAATATTGGTTTTGATTTTTTCAAGAATACATGCTGATCACTACAGCCTCCAAAAAAATCAAAGATGTGCATTGGGGTGAGATACACCTTCAACCAATTTTTCGGAGCGAGCTGAGCGATTTGTGGCGTGCCGATGATCAACGGCAGCGTCACACAGGGGCCAAATATTGGTTTTGATTTTTTCAAGAATACATGCTGATCACTACAGCCTCAAAAAAAAATCAAAGATGTGCATTGGGGTGAGATACACCTTCAACCAATTTTTCGGAGCGAGCTGAGCGATTTCTGACGTGCCGGTGATCAACGGTAACGTCAGAAAGGGGCCAAATATTGGTTTTGAATTTTTCAAGAATACATGCTGATCACTACAGCCTCCAAAAAAATCAAAGATGTGCATTGGGGTGAGATACACCTTCAAACAATTTTTCGGAGCGAGCTGAGCGATTTCTGACGTGCCGGTGATCAACGGTAACGTCAGAAAGGGGCCAAATATTGGTTTTGAATTTTTCAAGAATACATGCTGATCACTACAGCCTCCAAAAAAATCAAAGATGTGCATTGGGTTGAGATACACCTTAAAATAAAATTTCAGAGCCACCCAATCGATTTGTGACGTGCCAATGATCAACGGCAGCGTCACACAGGGGCCAAATATTAGTTTTGAATTTTTCAAGAATACATGCTGATCACTACAGCCTCCAAAAAAATCAAAGATGTGCATTGGGGTGAGATACACCTTCAACCAATTTTTCGGAGCGAGCTGAGCGATTTCTGACGTGCCGGTGATCAACGGTAACTAACGTCAGAAAGGGGCCAAATATTGGTTTTGAATTTTTCAAGAATACATGCTGATCACTACAGCCTCCAAAAAAATCAAAGATGTGCATTGGGGTGAGATACACCTTCAAACAATTTTTCGGAGCGAGCTGAGCGATTTCTGACGTGCCGGTGATCAACGGTAACGTCAGAAAGGGGCCAAATATTGGTTTTGAATTTTTCAAGAATACATGCTGATCACTACAGCCTCCAAAAAAATCAAAGATGTGCATTGGGGTGAGATACACCTTCAACCAATTTTTCGGAGCGAGCTGAGCGATTTCTGACGTGCCGGTGATCAACGGTAACGTCAGAAAGGGGCCAAATATTGGTTTTGAATTTTTCAAGAATACATGCTGATCACTACAGCCTCCAAAAAAATCGAAGATGTGCATTGGGGTGAGATACACCTTCAAACAATTTTTCGGAGCGAGCTGAGCGATTTCTGACGTGCCGGTGATCAACGGTAACTAACGTCAGAAAGGGGCCAAATATTGGTTTTGAATTTTTCAAGAATACATGCTGATCACTACAGCCTCCAAAAAAATCAAAGATGTGCATTGGGGTGAGATACATCTTAAAATAAAGTTTCAGAGACACCCAATCGATTTGTGGCGTGCCGATGATCAACGGCAGCGTCACACAGGGGCCAAATATTGGTTTTGATTTTTTCAAGAATACATGCTGATCACTACAGCCTCCGAAAAAATCAAAGATGTGCATTGGGGTGAGATACACCTTCAACCAATTTTTCGGAGCGAGCTGAGCGATTTCTGACGTGCCGGTGATCAACGGTAACGTCAGAAAGGGGCCAAATATTGGTTTTGAATTTTTCAAAAATTCATGCTGATCACTACAGCCTCCAAAAAAATCAAAGATGTGCATTGGGGTGAGATACACCTTCAAACAATTTTTCGGAGCGAGCTGAGCGATTTCTGACGTGCCGGTGATCAACGGTAACGTCAGAAAGGGGCCAAATATTGGTTTTGAATTTTTCAAGAATACATGCTGATCACTACAGCCTCCAAAAAAATCAAAGATGTGCATTGGGTTGAGATACACCTTAAAATAAAATTTCAGAGCCACCCAATCGATTTGTGACGTGCCGATGATCAACGGCAGCGTCACACAGGGGCCAAATATTAGTTTTGAATTTTTCAAGAATACATGCTGATCACTACAGCCTCCAAAAAAATCAAAGATGTGCATTGGGGTGAGATACACCTTCAAACAATTTTTCGGAGCGAGCTGAGCGATTTCTGACGTGCCGGTGATCAACGGTAACGTCAGAAAGGGGCCAAATATTGGTTTTGATTTTTTCAAGAATACATGCTGATCACTACAGCCTCCAAAAAAATCAAAGATGTGCATTGGGGTGAGATACACCTTCAAACAATTTTTCGGAGCGAGCTGAGCGATTTCTGACGTGCCGGTGATCAACGGTAACGTCAGAAAGGGGCCAAATATTGGTTTTGAATTTTTCAAGAATACATGCTGATCACTACAGCCTCCAAAAAAATCGAAGATGTGCATTGGGGTGAGATACACCTTCAAACAATTTTTCGGAGCCAGCTGAGCGATTTCTGACGTGCCGGTGATCAACGGTAACGTCAGAAAGGGGCCAAATATTGGTTTTGAATTTTTCAAGAATACATGCTGATCACTACAGCCTCCAAAAAAATCAAAGATGTGCATTGGGGTGAGATACACCTTAAAATAAAATTTCAGAGACACCCAATCGATTTGTGGCGTGCCGATGATCAACGGCAGCGTCACACAGGGGCCAAATATTGGTTTTGATTTTTTCAAGAATACATGCTGATCACTACAGCCTCCAAAAAAATCAAAGATGTGCATTGGGGTGAGATACACCTTAAAATAAAATTTCAGAGACACCCAATCGATTTGTGGCGTGCCGATGATCAACGGCAGCGTCACACAGGGGCCAAATATTGGTTTTGATTTTTTCAAGAATACATGCTGATCACTACAGCCTCCAAAAAAATCAAAGATGTGCATTGGGGTGAGATACACCTTCAACCAATTTTTCGGAGCGAGCTGAGCGATTTCTGACGTGCCGGTGATCAACGGTAACGTCAGAAAGGGGCCAAATATTGGTTTTGAATTTTTCAAGAATACATGCTGATCACTACAGCCTCCAAAAAAATCAAAGATGTGCATTGGGGTGAGATACACCTTCAAACAATTTTTCGGAGCGAGCTGAGCGATTTCTGACGTGCCGGTGATCAACGGTAACGTCAGAAAGGGGCCAAATATTGGTTTTGAATTTTTCAAGAATACATGCTGATCACTACAGCCTCCAAAAAAATCAAAGATGTGCATTGGGGTGAGATACACCTTCAACCAATTTTTCGGAGCGAGCTGAGCGATTTCTGACGTGCCGGTGATCAACGGTAACGTCAGAAAGGGGCCAAATATTGGTTTTGAATTTTTCAATAATACATGCTGATCACTACAGCCTCCAAAAAAATCGAAGATGTGCATTGGGGTGAGATACACCTTCAAACAATTTTTCGGAGCCAGCTGAGCGATTTCTGACGTGCCGGTGATCAACGGTAACGTCAGAAAGGGGCCAAATATTGGTTTTGAATTTTTCAAGAATACATGCTGATCACTACAGCCTCCAAAAAAATCGAAGATGTGCATTGGGGTGAGATACACCTTAAAATAAAATTTCAGAGACACCCAATCAATTTGTGACGTGCCGATGATCAACGGCAGCGTCACACAGGGGCCAAATATTAGTTTTGAATTTTTCAAGAATACATGCTGATCACTACAGCCTCCAAAAAAATCAAAGATGTGCATTGGGGTGAGATACACCTTAAAATAAAATTTCAGAGCCACCCAATCGATTTGTGGCGTGCCGATGATCAACGGCAGCGTCACACAGGGGCCAAATATTGGTTTTGATTTTTTCAAGAATACATGCTGATCACTACAGCCTCCAAAAAAATCAAAGATGTGCATTGGGTTGAGATACACCTTAAAATAAAATTTCAGAGCCACCCAATCGATTTGTGACGTGCCGATGATCAACGGCAGCGTCACACAGGGGCCAAATATTGGTTTTGATTTTTTCAAGAATACATGCTGATCACTACAGCCTCCAAAAAAATCAAAGATGTGCATTGGGTTGAGATACACCTTAAAATAAAATTTCAGAGCCACCCAATCGATTTGTGACGTGCCGATGATCAACGGCAGCGTCACACAGGGGCCAAATATTAGTTTTGAATTTTTCAAGAATACATGCTGATCACTACAGCCTCCAAAAAAATCGAAGATGTGCATTGGGGTGAGATACACCTTCAAACAATTTTTCGGAGCGAGCTGAGCGATTTCTGACGTGCCGGTGATCAACGGTAACTAACGTCAGAAAGGGGCCAAATATTGGTTTTGAATTTTTCAAGAATACATGCTGATCACTACAGCCTCCAAAAAAATCAAAGATGTGCATTGGGGTGAGATACATCTTAAAATAAAATTTCAGAGACACCCAATCGATTTGTGGCGTGCCGATGATCAACGGCAGCGTCACACAGGGGCCAAATATTGGTTTTGATTTTTTCAAGAATACATGCTGATCACTACAGCCTCCGAAAAAATCAAAGATGTGCATTGGGGTGAGATACACCTTCAACCAATTTTTCGGAGCGAGCTGAGCGATTTCTGACGTGCCGGTGATCAACGGTAACGTCAGAAAGGGGCCAAATATTGGTTTTGAATTTTTCAAAAATTCATGCTGATCACTACAGCCTCCAAAAAAATCAAAGATGTGCATTGGGGTGAGATACACCTTCAAACAATTTTTCGGAGCGAGCTGAGCGATTTCTGACGTGCCGGTGATCAACGGTAACGTCAGAAAGGGGCCAAATATTGGTTTTGAATTTTTCAATAATACATGCTGATCACTACAGCCTCCAAAAAAATCAAAGATGTGCATTGGGGTGAGATACACCTTAAAATAAAATTTCAGAGCCACCCAATCGATTTGTGGCGTGCCGATGATCAACGGCAGCGTCACACAGGGGCCAAATATTGGTTTTGATTTTTTCAAGAATACATGCTGATCACTACAGCCTCCAAAAAAATCAAAGATGTGCATTGGGTTGAGAAACACCTTAAAATAAAATTTCAGAGCCACCCAATCGATTTGTGACGTGCCGATGATCAACGGCAGCGTCACACAGGGGCCAAATATTAGTTTTGAATTTTTCAAGAATACATGCTGATCACTACAGCCTCCAAAAAAATCAAAGATGTGCATTGGGGTGAGATACACCTTCAACCAATTTTTCGGAGCGAGCTGAGCGATTTCTGACGTGCCGGTGATCAACGGTAACGTCAGAAAGGGGCCAAATATTGGTTTTGAATTTTTCAATAATACATGCTGATCACTACAGCCTCCAAAAAAATCAAAGATGTGCATTGGGGTGAGATACACCTTCAACCAATTTTTCGGAGCGAGCTGAGCGATTTCTGACGTGCCGGTGATCAACGGTAACGTCAGAAAGGGGCCAAATATTGGTTTTGAATTTTTCAATAATACATGCTGATCACTACAGCCTCCAAAAAAATCGAAGATGTGCATTGGGGTGAGATACACCTTCAAACAATTTTTCGGAGCCAGCTGAGCGATTTCTGACGTGCCGGTGATCAACGGTAACGTCAGAAAGGGGCCAAATATTGGTTTTGAATTTTTCAAGAATACATGCTGATCACTACAGCCTCCAAAAAAATCGAAGATGTGCATTGGGGTGAGATACACCTTAAAATAAAATTTCAGAGACACCCAATCAATTTGTGACGTGCCGATGATCAACGGCAGCGTCACACAGGGGCCAAATATTAGTTTTGAATTTTTCAAGAATACATGCTGATCACTACAGCCTCCAAAAAAATCAAAGATGTGCATTGGGGTGAGATACACCTTAAAATAAAATTTCAGAGCCACCCAATCGATTTGTGGCGTGCCGATGATCAACGGCAGCGTCACACAGGGGCCAAATATTGGTTTTGATTTTTTCAAGAATACATGCTGATCACTACAGCCTCCAAAAAAATCAAAGATGTGCATTGGGTTGAGATACACCTTAAAATAAAATTTCAGAGCCACCCAATCGATTTGTGACGTGCCGATGATCAACGGCAGCGTCACACAGGGGCCAAATATTGGTTTTGATTTTTTCAAGAATACATGCTGATCACTACAGCCTCCAAAAAAATCAAAGATGTGCATTGGGGTGAGATACACCTTCAAACAATTTTTCGGAGCGAGCTGAGCGATTTCTGACGTGCCGGTGATCAACGGTAACTAACGTCAGAAAGGGGCCAAATATTGGTTTTGAATTTTTCAAGAATACATGCTGATCACTACAGCCTCCAAAAAAATCAAAGATGTGCATTGGGGTGAGATACACCTTAAAATAAAATTTCAGAGACACCCAATCGATTTGTGGCGTGCCGATGATCAACGGCAGCGTCACACAGGGGCCAAATATTGGTTTTGATTTTTTCAAGAATACATGCTGATCACTACAGCCTCCAAAAAAATCAAAGATGTGCATTGGGGTGAGATACACCTTCAAACAATTTTTCGGAGCGAGCTGAGCGATTTCTGACGTGCCGGTGATCAACGGTAACGTCAGAAAGGGGCCAAATATTGGTTTTGAATTTTTCAAGAATACATGCTGATCACTACAGCCTCCAAAAAAATCAAAGATGTGCATTGGGGTGAGATACACCTTAAAATAAAATTTCAGAGCCACCCAATCGATTTGTGGCGTGCCGATGATCAACGGCAGCGTCACACAGGGGCCAAATATTGGTTTTGATTTTTTCAAGAATACATGCTGATCACTACAGCCTCCAAAAAAATCAAAGATGTGCATTGGGTTGAGAAACACCTTAAAATAAAATTTCAGAGCCACCCAATCGATTTGTGACGTGCCGATGATCAACGGCAGCGTCACACAGGGGCCAAATATTAGTTTTGAATTTTTCAAGAATACATGCTGATCACTACAGCCTCCAAAAAAATCAAAGATGTGCATTGGGGTGAGATACACCTTCAAACAATTTTTCGGAGCGAGCTGAGCGATTTCTGACATGCCGGTGATCAACGGTAACGTCAGAAAGGGGCCAAATATTGGTTTTGAATTTTTCAAGAATACATGCTGATCACTACAGCCTCCAAAAAAATCAAAGATGTGCATTGGGTTGAGATACACCTTAAAATAAAATTTCAGAGCCACCCAATCGATTTGTGACGTGCCGATGATCAACGGCAGCGTCACACAGGGGCCAAATATTAGTTTTGAATTTTTCAAGAATACATGCTGATCACTACAGCCTCCAAAAAAATCAAAGATGTGCATTGGGGTGAGATACACCTTCAACCAATTTTTCGGAGCGAGCTGAGCGATTTCTGACGTGCCGGTGATCAACGGTAACTAACGTCAGAAAGGGGCCAAATATTGGTTTTGAATTTTTCAAGAATACATGCTGATCACTACAGCCTCCAAAAAAATCAAAGATGTGCATTGGGGTGAGATACACCTTCAAACAATTTTTCGGAGCGAGCTGAGCGATTTCTGACGTGCCGGTGATCAACGGTAACGTCAGAAAGGGGCCAAATATTGGTTTTGATTTTTTCAAGAATACATGCTGATCACTACAGCCTCCAAAAAAATCAAAGATGTGCATTGGGGTGAGATACACCTTCAACCAATTTTTCGGAGCGAGCTGAGCGATTTCTGACGTGCCGGTGATCAACGGTAACGTCAGAAAGGGGCCAAATATTGGTTTTGATTTTTTCAAGAATACATGCTGATCACTACAGCCTCCAAAAAAATCAAAGATGTGCATTGGGGTGAGATACACCTTCAACCAATTTTTCGGAGCGAGCTGAGCGATTTCTGACGTGCCGGTGATCAACGGTAACGTCAGAAAGGGGCCAAATATTGGTTTTGAATTTTTCAAGAATACATGCTGATCACTACAGCCTCCAAAAAAATCAAAGATGTGCATTGGGGTGAGATACACCATAAAATAAAATTTCAGAGACACCCAATCGATTTGTGGCGTGCCGATGATCAACGGCAGCGTCACACAGGGGCCAAATATTGGTTTTGATTTTTTCAAGAATACATGCTGATCACTACAGCCTCCAAAAAAATCAAAGATGTGCATTGGGGTGAGATACACCTTCAACCAATTTTTCGGAGCGAGCTGAGCGATTTCTGACGTGCCGGTGATCAACGGTAACGTCAGAAAGGGGCCAAATATTGGTTTTGAATTTTTCAAAAATTCATGCTGATCACTACAGCCTCCAAAAAAATCAAAGATGTGCATTGGGGTGAGATACACCTTCAAACAATTTTTCGGAGCGAGCTGAGCGATTTCTGACGTGCCGGTGATCAACGGTAACGTCAGAAAGGGGCCAAATATTGGTTTTGAATTTTTCAAGAATACATGCTGATCACTACAGCCTCCAAAAAAATCAAAGATGTGCATTGGGGTGAGATACACCTTAAAATAAAATTTCAGAGACACCCAATCGATTTGTGGCGTGCCGATGATCAACGGCAGCGTCACACAGGGGCCAAATATTGGTTTTGAATTTTTTTAAGAATACATGCTGATCACTACAGCCTCCAAAAAAATCAAAGATGTGTATTGGGGTGAGATAACCCTTAAAATAAAATTTCAGAGACACCCAATCGATTTGTGACGTGCCGATGATCAACGGCAGCGTCACACAGGGGCCAAATATTAGTTTTGATTTTTTTAAAGAATACATGCTGATCACTACAGCCTCCAAAAAAATCAAAGATGTGCATTGGGTTGAGATACACCTTAAAATAAAATTTCAGAGACACCCAATCGATTTGTGGCGTGCCGATGATCAACGGCAGCGTCACACAGGGGCCAAATATTGGTTTTGATTTTTTCAAGAATACATGCTGATCACTACAGCCTCCAAAAAAATCAAAGATGTGCATTGGGGTGAGATACACCTTCAACCAATTTTTCGGAGCGAGCTGAGCGATTTGTGGCGTGCCGATGATCAACGGCAGCGTCACACAGGGGCCAAATATTGGTTTTGAATTTTTCAAGAATACATGCTGATCACTACAGCCTCCAAAAAAATCAAAGATGTGCATTGGGGTGAGATACACCTTCAACCAATTTTTCGGAGCGAGCTGAGCGATTTCTGACGTGCCGGTGATCAACGGTAACGTCAGAAAGGGGCCAAATATTGGTTTTGAATTTTTCAAGAATACATGCTGATCACTACAGCCTCCAAAAAAATCAAAGATGTGCATTGGGGTGAGATACACCTTCAAACAATTTTTCGGAGCGAGCTGAGCGATTTCTGACGTGCCGGTGATCAACGGTAACGTCAGAAAGGGGCCAAATATTGGTTTTGAATTTTTCAAGAATACATGCTGATCACTACAGCCTCCAAAAAAATCAAAGATGTGCATTGGGGTGAGATACACCTTCAAACAATTTTTCGGAGCGAGCTGAGCGATTTCTGACGTGCCGGTGATCAACGGTAACGTCAGAAAGGGGCCAAATATTGGTTTTGAATTTTTCAAGAATACATGCTGATCACTACAGCCTCCAAAAAAATCGAAGATGTGCATTGGGGTGAGATACACCTTAAAATAAAATTTCAGAGCCACCCAATCTATTTGTGGCGTGCCGATGATCAACGGCAGCGTCACACAGGGGCCAAATATTGGTTTTGATTTTTTCAAGAATACATGCTGATCACTACAGCCTCCAAAAAAATCAAAGATGTGCATTGGGTTGAGAAACACCTTAAAATAAAATTTCAGAGCCACCCAATCGATTTGTGACGTGCCGATGATCAACGGCAGCGTCACACAGGGGCCAAATATTAGTTTTGAATTTTTCAAGAATACATGCTGATCACTACAGCCTCCAAAAAAATCAAAGATGTGCATTGGGGTGAGATACACCTTCAAACAATTTTTCGGAGCGAGCTGAGCGATTTCTGACATGCCGGTAATCAACGGTAACGTCAGAAAGGGGCCAAATATTGGTTTTGAATTTTTCAAGAATACATGCTGATCACTACAGCCTCCAAAAAAATCAAAGATGTGCATTGGGGTGAGATACACCTTAAAATAAAATTTCAGAGCCACCCAATCGATTTGTGACGTGCCGATGATCAACGGCAGCGTCACACAGGGGCCAAATATTAGTTTTGAATTTTTCAAGAATACATGCTGATCACTACAGCCTCCAAAAAAATCAAAGATGTGCATTGGGGTGAGATACACCTTCAAACAATTTTTCGGAGCGAGCTGAGCGATTTCTGACGTGCCGGTGATCAACGGTAACGTCAGAAAGGGGCCAAATATTGGTTTTGATTTTTTCAAGAATACATGCTGATCACTACAGCCTCCAAAAAAATCAAAGATGTGCATTGGGGTGAGATACACCTTCAAACAATTTTTCGGAGCGAGCTGAGCGATTTCTGACGTGCCGGTGATCAACGGTAACGTCAGAAAGGGGCCAAATATTGGTTTTGAATTTTTCAAGAATACATGCTGATCACTACAGCCTCCAAAAAAATCGAAGATGTGCATTGGGGTGAGATACACCTTCAAACAATTTTTCGGAGCCAGCTGAGCGATTTCTGACGTGCCGGTGATCAACGGTAACGTCAGAAAGGGGCCAAATATTGGTTTTGAATTTTTCAAGAATACATGCTGATCACTACAGCCTCCAAAAAAATCAAAGATGTGCATTGGGGTGAGATACACCTTAAAATAAAATTTCAGAGACACCCAATCGATTTGTGGCGTGCCGATGATCAACGGCAGCGTCACACAGGGGCCAAATATTGGTTTTGATTTTTTCAAGAATACATGCTGATCACTACAGCCTCCAAAAAAATCAAAGATGTGCATTGGGGTGAGATACACCTTAAAATAAAATTTCAGAGACACCCAATCGATTTGTGGCGTGCCGATGATCAACGGCAGCGTCACACAGGGGCCAAATATTGGTTTTGATTTTTTCAAGAATACATGCTGATCACTACAGCCTCCAAAAAAATCAAAGATGTGCATTGGGGTGAGATACACCTTCAACCAATTTTTCGGAGCGAGCTGAGCGATTTCTGACGTGCCGGTGATCAACGGTAACGTCAGAAAGGGGCCAAATATTGGTTTTGAATTTTTCAAGAATACATGCTGATCACTACAGCCTCCAAAAAAATCAAAGATGTGCATTGGGGTGAGATACACCTTCAAACAATTTTTCGGAGCGAGCTGAGCGATTTCTGACGTGCCGGTGATCAACGGTAACGTCAGAAAGGGGCCAAATATTGGTTTTGAATTTTTCAAGAATACATGCTGATCACTACAGCCTCCAAAAAAATCAAAGATGTGCATTGGGGTGAGATACACCTTCAACCAATTTTTCGGAGCGAGCTGAGCGATTTCTGACGTGCCGGTGATCAACGGTAACGTCAGAAAGGGGCCAAATATTGGTTTTGAATTTTTCAATAATACATGCTGATCACTACAGCCTCCAAAAAAATCGAAGATGTGCATTGGGGTGAGATACACCTTCAAACAATTTTTCGGAGCCAGCTGAGCGATTTCTGACGTGCCGGTGATCAACGGTAACGTCAGAAAGGGGCCAAATATTGGTTTTGAATTTTTCAAGAATACATGCTGATCACTACAGCCTCCAAAAAAATCGAAGATGTGCATTGGGGTGAGATACACCTTAAAATAAAATTTCAGAGACACCCAATCAATTTGTGACGTGCCGATGATCAACGGCAGCGTCACACAGGGGCCAAATATTAGTTTTGAATTTTTCAAGAATACATGCTGATCACTACAGCCTCCAAAAAAATCAAAGATGTGCATTGGGGTGAGATACACCTTAAAATAAAATTTCAGAGCCACCCAATCGATTTGTGGCGTGCCGATGATCAACGGCAGCGTCACACAGGGGCCAAATATTGGTTTTGATTTTTTCAAGAATACATGCTGATCACTACAGCCTCCAAAAAAATCAAAGATGTGCATTGGGTTGAGATACACCTTAAAATAAAATTTCAGAGCCACCCAATCGATTTGTGACGTGCCGATGATCAACGGCAGCGTCACACAGGGGCCAAATATTGGTTTTGATTTTTTCAAGAATACATGCTGATCACTACAGCCTCCAAAAAAATCAAAGATGTGCATTGGGTTGAGATACACCTTAAAATAAAATTTCAGAGCCACCCAATCGATTTGTGACGTGCCGATGATCAACGGCAGCGTCACACAGGGGCCAAATATTAGTTTTGAATTTTTCAAGAATACATGCTGATCACTACAGCCTCCAAAAAAATCGAAGATGTGCATTGGGGTGAGATACACCTTCAAACAATTTTTCGGAGCGAGCTGAGCGATTTCTGACGTGCCGGTGATCAACGGTAACTAACGTCAGAAAGGGGCCAAATATTGGTTTTGAATTTTTCAAGAATACATGCTGATCACTACAGCCTCCAAAAAAATCAAAGATGTGCATTGGGGTGAGATACATCTTAAAATAAAATTTCAGAGACACCCAATCGATTTGTGGCGTGCCGATGATCAACGGCAGCGTCACACAGGGGCCAAATATTGGTTTTGATTTTTTCAAGAATACATGCTGATCACTACAGCCTCCGAAAAAATCAAAGATGTGCATTGGGGTGAGATACACCTTCAACCAATTTTTCGGAGCGAGCTGAGCGATTTCTGACGTGCCGGTGATCAACGGTAACGTCAGAAAGGGGCCAAATATTTGTTTTGAATTTTTCAAAAATTCATGCTGATCACTACAGCCTCCAAAAAAATCAAAGATGTGCATTGGGGTGAGATACACCTTCAAACAATTTTTCGGAGCGAGCTGAGCGATTTCTGACGTGCCGGTGATCAACGGTAACGTCAGAAAGGGGCCAAATATTGGTTTTGAATTTTTCAATAATACATGCTGATCACTACAGCCTCCAAAAAAATCAAAGATGTGCATTGGGGTGAGATACACCTTAAAATAAAATTTCAGAGCCACCCAATCGATTTGTGGCGTGCCGATGATCAACGGCAGCGTCACACAGGGGCCAAATATATTGGTTTTGATTTTTTCAAGAATACATGCTGATCACTACAGCCTCCAAAAAAATCAAAGATGTGCATTGGGTTGAGAAACACCTTAAAATAAAATTTCAGAGCCACCCAATCGATTTGTGACGTGCCGATGATCAACGGCAGCGTCACACAGGGGCCAAATATTAGTTTTGAATTTTTCAAGAATACATGCTGATCACTACAGCCTCCAAAAAAATCAAAGATGTGCATTGGGGTGAGATACACCTTCAACCAATTTTTCGGAGCGAGCTGAGCGATTTCTGACGTGCCGGTGATCAACGGTAACGTCAGAAAGGGGCCAAATATTGGTTTTGAATTTTTCAATAATACATGCTGATCACTACAGCCTCCAAAAAAATCAAAGATGTGCATTGGGGTGAGATACACCTTCAACCAATTTTTCGGAGCGAGCTGAGCGATTTCTGACGTGCCGGTGATCAACGGTAACGTCAGAAAGGGGCCAAATATTGGTTTTGAATTTTTCAATAATACATGCTGATCACTACAGCCTCCAAAAAAATCGAAGATGTGCATTGGGGTGAGATACACCTTCAAACAATTTTTCGGAGCCAGCTGAGCGATTTCTGACGTGCCGGTGATCAACGGTAACGTCAGAAAGGGGCCAAATATTGGTTTTGAATTTTTCAAGAATACATGCTGATCACTACAGCCTCCAAAAAAATCGAAGATGTGCATTGGGGTGAGATACACCTTAAAATAAAATTTCAGAGACACCCAATCAATTTGTGACGTGCCGATGATCAACGGCAGCGTCACACAGGGGCCAAATATTAGTTTTGAATTTTTCAAGAATACATGCTGATCACTACAGCCTCCAAAAAAATCAAAGATGTGCATTGGGGTGAGATACACCTTAAAATAAAATTTCAGAGCCACCCAATCGATTTGTGGCGTGCCGATGATCAACGGCAGCGTCACACAGGGGCCAAATATTGGTTTTGATTTTTTCAAGAATACATGCTGATCACTACAGCCTCCAAAAAAATCAAAGATGTGCATTGGGTTGAGATACACCTTAAAATAAAATTTCAGAGCCACCCAATCGATTTGTGACGTGCCGATGATCAACGGCAGCGTCACACAGGGGCCAAATATTGGTTTTGATTTTTTCAAGAATACATGCTGATCACTACAGCCTCCAAAAAAATCAAAGATGTGCATTGGGGTGAGATACACCTTCAAACAATTTTTCGGAGCGAGCTGAGCGATTTCTGACGTGCCGGTGATCAACGGTAACTAACGTCAGAAAGGGGCCAAATATTGGTTTTGAATTTTTCAAGAATACATGCTGATCACTACAGCCTCCAAAAAAATCAAAGATGTGCATTGGGGTGAGATACACCTTAAAATAAAATTTCAGAGACACCCAATCGATTTGTGGCGTGCCGATGATCAACGGCAGCGTCACACAGGGGCCAAATATTGGTTTTGATTTTTTCAAGAATACATGCTGATCACTACAGCCTCCAAAAAAATCAAAGATGTGCATTGGGGTGAGATACACCTTCAAACAATTTTTCGGAGCGAGCTGAGCGATTTCTGACGTGCCGGTGATCAACGGTAACGTCAGAAAGGGGCCAAATATTGGTTTTGAATTTTTCAAGAATACATGCTGATCACTACAGCCTCCAAAAAAATCAAAGATGTGCATTGGGGTGAGATACACCTTAAAATAAAATTTCAGAGCCACCCAATCGATTTGTGGCGTGCCGATGATCAACGGCAGCGTCACACAGGGGCCAAATATTGGTTTTGATTTTTTCAAGAATACATGCTGATCACTACAGCCTCCAAAAAAATCAAAGATGTGCATTGGGTTGAGAAACACCTTAAAATAAAATTTCAGAGCCACCCAATCGATTTGTGACGTGCCGATGATCAACGGCAGCGTCACACAGGGGCCAAATATTAGTTTTGAATTTTTCAAGAATACATGCTGATCACTACAGCCTCCAAAAAAATCAAAGATGTGCATTGGGGTGAGATACACCTTCAAACAATTTTTCGGAGCGAGCTGAGCGATTTCTGACATGCCGGTGATCAACGGTAACGTCAGAAAGGGGCCAAATATTGGTTTTGAATTTTTCAAGAATACATGCTGATCACTACAGCCTCCAAAAAAATCAAAGATGTGCATTGGGTTGAGATACACCTTAAAATAAAATTTCAGAGCCACCCAATCGATTTGTGACGTGCCGATGATCAACGGCAGCGTCACACAGGGGCCAAATATTAGTTTTGAATTTTTCAAGAATACATGCTGATCACTACAGCCTCCAAAAAAATCAAAGATGTGCATTGGGGTGAGATACACCTTCAACCAATTTTTCGGAGCGAGCTGAGCGATTTCTGACGTGCCGGTGATCAACGGTAACTAACGTCAGAAAGGGGCCAAATATTGGTTTTGAATTTTTCAAGAATACATGCTGATCACTACAGCCTCCAAAAAAATCAAAGATGTGCATTGGGGTGAGATACACCTTCAAACAATTTTTCGGAGCGAGCTGAGCGATTTCTGACGTGCCGGTGATCAACGGTAACGTCAGAAAGGGGCCAAATATTGGTTTTGATTTTTTCAAGAATACATGCTGATCACTACAGCCTCCAAAAAAATCAAAGATGTGCATTGGGGTGAGATACACCTTCAACCAATTTTTCGGAGCGAGCTGAGCGATTTCTGACGTGCCGGTGATCAACGGTAACGTCAGAAAGGGGCCAAATATTGGTTTTGAATTTTTCAAGAATACATGCTGATCACTACAGCCTCCAAAAAAATCGAAGATGTGCATTGGGGTGAGATACACCTTCAAACAATTTTTCGGAGCGAGCTGAGCGATTTCTGACGTGCCGGTGATCAACGGTAACTAACGTCAGAAAGGGGCCAAATATTGGTTTTGAATTTTTCAAGAATACATGCTGATCACTACAGCCTCCAAAAAAATCAAAGATGTGCATTGGGGTGAGATACACCTTAAAATAAAATTTCAGAGACACCCAATCGATTTGTGGCGTGCCGATGATCAACGGCAGCGTCACACAGGGGCCAAATATTGGTTTTGATTTTTTCAAGAATACATGCTGATCACTACAGCCTCCAAAAAAATCAAAGATGTGCATTGGGGTGAGATACACCTTCAAACAATTTTTCGGAGCGAGCTGAGCGATTTCTGACGTGCCGGTGATCAACGGTAACGTCAGAAAGAGGCCAAATATTGGTTTTGAATTTTTTTAAGAATACATGCTGATCACTACAGCCTCCAAAAAAATCAAAGATGTGTATTGGGGTGAGATAACCCTTAAAATAAAATTTCAGAGACACCCAATCGATTTGTGACGTGCCGATGATCAACGGCAGCGTCACACAGGGGCCAAATATTAGTTTTGAATTTTTCAAGAATACATGCTGATCACTACAGCCTCCAAAAAAATCAAAGATGTGCATTGGGGTGAGATACACCTTAAAATAAAATTTCAGAGCCACCCAATCGATTTGTGGCGTGCCGATGATCAACGGCAGCGTCACACAGGGGCCAAATATTGGTTTTGATTTTTTCAAGAATACATGCTGATCACTACAGCCTCCAAAAAAATCAAAGATGTGCATTGGGTTGAGATACACCTTAAAATAAAATTTCAGAGCCACCCAATCGATTTGTGACGTGCCGATGATCAACGGCAGCGTCACACAGGGGCCAAATATTGGTTTTGATTTTTTCAAGAATACATGCTGATCACTACAGCCTCCAAAAAAATCAAAGATGTGCATTGGGGTGAGATACACCTTCAAACAATTTTTCGGAGCGAGCTGAGCGATTTCTGACGTGCCGGTGATCAACGGTAACTAACGTCAGAAAGGGGCCAAATATTGGTTTTGAATTTTTCAAGAATACATGCTGATCACTACAGCCTCCAAAAAAATCAAAGATGTGCATTGGGGTGAGATACACCTTAAAATAAAATTTCAGAGACACCCAATCGATTTGTGGCGTGCCGATGATCAACGGCAGCGTCACACAGGGGCCAAATATTGGTTTTGATTTTTTCAAGAATACATGCTGATCACTACAGCCTCCAAAAAAATCAAAGATGTGCATTGGGGTGAGATACACCTTCAAACAATTTTTCGGAGCGAGCTGAGCGATTTCTGACGTGCCGGTGATCAACGGTAACGTCAGAAAGGGGCCAAATATTGGTTTTGAATTTTTCAAGAATACATGCTGATCACTACAGCCTCCAAAAAAATCAAAGATGTGCATTGGGGTGAGATACACCTTAAAATAAAATTTCAGAGCCACCCAATCGATTTGTGGCGTGCCGATGATCAACGGCAGCGTCACACAGGGGCCAAATATTGGTTTTGATTTTTTCAAGAATACATGCTGATCACTACAGCCTCCAAAAAAATCAAAGATGTGCATTGGGTTGAGAAACACCTTAAAATAAAATTTCAGAGCCACCCAATCGATTTGTGACGTGCCGATGATCAACGGCAGCGTCACACAGGGGCCAAATATTAGTTTTGAATTTTTCAAGAATACATGCTGATCACTACAGCCTCCAAAAAAATCAAAGATGTGCATTGGGGTGAGATACACCTTCAAACAATTTTTCGGAGCGAGCTGAGCGATTTCTGACATGCCGGTGATCAACGGTAACGTCAGAAAGGGGCCAAATATTGGTTTTGAATTTTTCAAGAATACATGCTGATCACTACAGCCTCCAAAAAAATCAAAGATGTGCATTGGGTTGAGATACACCTTAAAATAAAATTTCAGAGCCACCCAATCGATTTGTGACGTGCCGATGATCAACGGCAGCGTCACACAGGGGCCAAATATTAGTTTTGAATTTTTCAAGAATACATGCTGATCACTACAGCCTCCAAAAAAATCAAAGATGTGCATTGGGGTGAGATACACCTTCAACCAATTTTTCGGAGCGAGCTGAGCGATTTCTGACGTGCCGGTGATCAACGGTAACTAACGTCAGAAAGGGGCCAAATATTGGTTTTGAATTTTTCAAGAATACATGCTGATCACTACAGCCTCCAAAAAAATCAAAGATGTGCATTGGGGTGAGATACACCTTCAAACAATTTTTCGGAGCGAGCTGAGCGATTTCTGACGTGCCGGTGATCAACGGTAACGTCAGAAAGGGGCCAAATATTGGTTTTGATTTTTTCAAGAATACATGCTGATCACTACAGCCTCCAAAAAAATCAAAGATGTGCATTGGGGTGAGATACACCTTCAACCAATTTTTCGGAGCGAGCTGAGCGATTTCTGACGTGCCGGTGATCAACGGTAACGTCAGAAAGGGGCCAAATATTGGTTTTGAATTTTTCAAGAATACATGCTGATCACTACAGCCTCCAAAAAAATCGAAGATGTGCATTGGGGTGAGATACACCTTCAAACAATTTTTCGGAGCGAGCTGAGCGATTTCTGACGTGCCGGTGATCAACGGTAACTAACGTCAGAAAGGGGCCAAATATTGGTTTTGAATTTTTCAAGAATACATGCTGATCACTACAGCCTCCAAAAAAATCAAAGATGTGCATTGGGGTGAGATACACCTTAAAATAAAATTTCAGAGACACCCAATCGATTTGTGGCGTGCCGATGATCAACGGCAGCGTCACACAGGGGCCAAATATTGGTTTTGATTTTTTCAAGAATACATGCTGATCACTACAGCCTCCAAAAAAATCAAAGATGTGCATTGGGGTGAGATACACCTTCAAACAATTTTTCGGAGCGAGCTGAGCGATTTCTGACGTGCCGGTGATCAACGGTAACGTCAGAAAGAGGCCAAATATTGGTTTTGAATTTTTTTAAGAATACATGCTGATCACTACAGCCTCCAAAAAAATCAAAGATGTGTATTGGGGTGAGATAACCCTTAAAATAAAATTTCAGAGACACCCAATCGATTTGTGACGTGCCGATGATCAACGGCAGCGTCACACAGGGGCCAAATATTAGTTTTGAATTTTTCAAGAATACATGCTGATCACTACAGCCTCCAAAAAAATCAAAGATGTGCATTGGGGTGAGATACACCTTAAAATAAAATT